>JAXRKP010000364.1:0-62500 GCA_037039925.1 Doris montereyensis | reverse complement strand
CGGAAGGGAGGGAGAGAGAGAAAGAGAGGGAGGGGAAAGGGAGGGAGAGAGATGGGAGAAAGAGAGGGAGAGGGAGGGAAGGGGAGAGGGGAGGGAGAGGGAGGGAGAGAGAGAGAGAGAGAGAGAGAGAGAGAGAGAGAGAGAGAGAGAGAGAGAGAGAGGGGAGGGAGGGAGGGAGGGAGGGAGGGAGGGAGGGAGGGAGGGAGGGAGGGAGGGAGGAGAGAGAGAGAGAGAGAGAGAGAGAGAGAGAGAGAGAGAGAGAGAGAGAGAGAGAGAGAGAGAGAGAGAGAGAGAGAGAGAGAGAGAGAGAGAGAGAGAGAGAGAACACTCTAGGTGTGTATATTGAAATGGAGAAGTGAATAAAATACACATACATACATACATACCTACATACATACATACATACATACATACATACATACATACATACATACATACATACATACATACCATACATACATACATACATACCTACATACATACATACATACATACATACATACATACATACATACATACATGTACACACATATACATACATATATACACGCATACACATACACATACCTATATAATATGTACATTCATACACGTAACATAACATACACGCATACATAATTATGTATATATACAAACATGTATTATGTACTCAGATTACGTGCCCGATCATACGATGACAAAAATACGATGAAAAATTTTCTAAATTTTATTTCGAGTTAACATGTAACACCCCCTCCCCACCCGGGGGTGGGGTTTAAAACGTGGTTCGACACCTAGTCCTATCGGAGACGGACGATAAAGTGGAGGTCCTGTGGTACAGATCACACATTCTGTGCACGTTAAAGATCCCTTGGTTGTTTACAAAGTTGTCCGGGCAAAATTAAAAATCCCACCAAAATTCCCCCTTAGATCACGTTAGTTGTGGATGTGAGTAACCAGATCAAGTCCAAATCAAGCTCAAAACTTCTCTCTGTTTCATCTCCCAGCTATCGTTCATTTGTGCACCGGCCCACGGATGGTAATTGTTATTATGTAGTAGATCTACGGTGTTTGCGTGTGGTCTACCCTATGTCTCAAACTTTCCTATTTCATTCCGCAGAAATTTTTCATACGAGCGTCGAAACTAGAACGCCCACGCTTTGTCTGTCAGCGCCAGAAGAACTGTGACATCACGAAAGAGAGCAGAGTCCATTGTCAGTTCTGCCGATATCACAAATGTCTCCGGCTCAACATGTCCTACCCAAGTAAGGCGTCCTGTTTGCAAAAGTTACACCTTCGTCGTTACACTCTTGTCAAGGCAACATGATGAGTCTCATTTCATCGGTTTATTTCGTTATAAAATGTTTGTAGAGCATTTGCTTTCATTTTTATCATCAGCGTATGAGTGATTGCCTTTTGTTGCTTTCATTTTTATCATTAGCGTAAGAGTGATTGCCTTTTGTTGCTTTCATTTTTATCATCAGCGTAAGAGTGATTGCCTTTTGTTGCTTTCATTTTTATCATCAGCGTAAGAGTGATTGCCTTTTGTTGCTTTCATTTTTATCATCAGCGTAAGAGTGATTGCCTTTTGTTGCTTTCATTTTTATCATCAGCGTAAGAGTGGTTGCCTTTTGTTGCTTTCATTTTTATCATCAGCGTAAGAGTGATTGGCTTTTGTTGCTTTCATTTTTATCATCAGCGTAAGAGTGATTGCCTTTTGTTGCTTTCATTTTTTTCATCAGCGTAAGAGTGATTGCCTTTTGTTGCTTTCATTTTTATCATCAGCGTAAGAGTGATTGCCTTTTGTTGCTTTAATTTTTATCATCAGCGTAAGAGTGATTGGCTTTTGTTGCTTTCATTTTTATCATCAGCGTAAGAGTGATTGCCTTTTGTTGCTTTCATTTTTATCATCAGCGTGAGTGATTGCCTTTTGTTGCTTTCATTTTTATCATCAGCGCGTTGCTTTCATTTTTATCATCAGCGTAAGAGTGATTGCCTTTTGTTGCTTTCATTTTTATCATCAACGTAAGAGTGATTGCCTTTGTTGCTTTCATTTTTATCATCAGCGCGAGTGATTGCCTTTTTGTTGCTTTCATTTTTATCATCAGCGTAAGAGTGATTGCCTTTTGTTGCTTTCATTTTTATCATCAGCGTAAGAGTGATTGCCTTTTTGTTGCTTTCATTTTTATCATCAGCGTAAGAGTGATTGCCTTTTGTTGCTTTCATTTTTATCATCAGCGTAAGAGTGATTGCCTTTTGTTGCTTTCATTTTAATCATCAGTGTAAGCTTTCATTTTTATCATCAATAGTGATTGCCTTTTGTTGCTTTCATTTTTATCATCAGCGTAAGAGTGATTGCCTTTTGTTGCTTTCATTTTTATCATCAGCGTAAGAGTGATTGCCTTTTGTTGCTTTCATTTTTATCATCAGCGTAAGAGTGATTGCCTTTTGTTGCTTTCATTTTTTATCATCAGCGTAAGAGTGATTGCCTTTTGTTGCTTTCATTTTTATCATCAGCGTAAGAGTGATTGAGTTGCTTTCATTTTTATCATCAGCGTAGAGTGATTGCCTTTTGTTGCTTTCATTTTTGTCATCAGCGTAAGAGTGATTGCCTTTTGTTGCTTTCATTTTTATCATCAGCGTAAGAGTGATTGCCTTTTGTTGCTTTCATTTTTATCATCAGCGTAAGAGTGATTGGCTTTTGTTGCTTTCATTTTTGTCATCAGCGTAAGAGTGATTGCCTTTTGTTGCTTTCATTTTTATCATCAGCGTAAGAGTGATTGCCTTTTTGTTGCTTTCATTTTTATCATCAGCGTAAGAGTGATTGCCTTTTGTTGCTTTCATTTTTATCATCAGCGTAAGAGTGATTGCCTTTTGTTGCTTTCATTTTTGTCATCAGCGTAAGAGTGATTGCCTTTTGTTGCTTTCATTTTTATCATCAGCGTAAGAGTGATTGCCTTTTGTTGCTTTCATTTTTATCATCAGCGTAAGAGTGATTGCCTTTGTTGCTTTCATTTTTGTCATCAGCGTAAGAGATTGATTTGTTGCTTTCATTTTTGTCATCAGCGTAAGAGTGATTGCCTTTTTGCTTTCATTTTTATCATCAGCGTAAGAGTGATTGCCTTTTGTTGCTTTCATTTTTATCATCAGCGTAAGAGTGATTGCCTTTTGTTGCTTTCATTTTTATCATCAGCGTAAGAGTGATTGTCTTTTGTTGCTTTCATTTGTATCATCAGCGTAAGAGTGATTGCCTTTTGTTGCTTTCATTTTTATCATCAGCGTAAGAGTGATTGCCTTTGTTGCTATCGTTTGTTTTGAAGCAAGTATTTACATATCGTACGTGGCGTGCAACAGACCTGCTGTGTCATGACCGTAGCGTTTACACGGCGTTGTAACTGAACCGTAGTGTTGTGAGATTGTAATCACGGCGATACTGTATCAAGTCCCATGGCTGGCACAGGTGGGGGTTCACAACGTTGTATTCTTAGGAAAGGTACTTCACTCTACTCTCCTCATATGACTCAGGTGTGAATGATTAGTACCCAGCTGTATAGGAAGAGAAAGATTTTGTTAGATTGTTAGTACGAAAAACTTAACAGGTTTGTGTGCTGTATGCTCCTCCGGGAGTTGAGAAGGACTTTGGAATGAAATGGCCTGCTGGGGCAGAGCAATTAATGATGTATAGTCGGTGAGCCTGCCCTTGTGTGAGAATACGGACTATACATCCATCTTTTGTCTTATTTTTCTTTCTTCTATGATGTCTCTCTTTAATGTAAGACTTCGAATGTCTTTGTGAGGTCTGCGTGGGACGTGATACAGGTCTTTTACATGGCCGGAGGACATGTTTTGCGAGACTCATTAAGTTGCTTTACATTATGGTTTTAATCTTCAATCGATATGTTGTATCATTGTCAGTCTCGAAACAAGAGATTGCTCAATCGCCACAATGCAGTGATAATTAATTGAGATCGTGATTTCCTGTTAGCACGAATGACTACATCGTCAGCGACATACTGGTCTCTGTCTACTCGGTACCAGACTAGCTTGTCTTCTGCCATTGCCAGCAGCCATGACAGATTATTAATTAACGACAAGCATGCTTCTTCTTCTTCTTCTTCTTCTTCTTCTTCTTCTTCTTCTTCTTCTTCTTCTTCTTCTTCTTCCTCCTTCCTCCTCCTCCTCCTCCTCCTCCTCTCCTCCTCCTCCTTCTTTTCTTCTTCTTCTTCTTCTTCTTCTTCTTCTTCTTTTCTTCTTCTTCTTCTTCTTCTTCTTCTTCTTCTTCTTCTTCTTCTTCTTCTTCTTCTTCTTCTCCTCCTCCTCCTCCTCCTCCTTCTCCTCCTCCTCCTTCTTTTTCTTCTTCTTCTTCTTCTTCTTCTTCTTCTTCTTCTTCTTCTTCTTCTTCTTCTTCTTCTTCTTCTTCTCCTCCTCCCTCCTTCTTCTTCTTCTTCTTCTTCTTCTTCTTCTTCTTCTTCTTCTTCTTCTTCTTCTTCTTCTTCTTCTTCTTCTTCTTCTTCTTCTTCTTCTTCTTCTTCTTCTTCTTCTTCTTCTTCTTCTTCTTCTTCTTCTTCTTCTTCTTCTTCTTCTTCTTCATCATCATCATCATAATAACCGACCAACTCAATTCTGAGTATTACTGTCAGCGCGCATATTTTGATTGAACCTAAAATATTTATCCAATTTTGGCTTTAAAGTGATGCGTTTGATTCTGTTTTTGAAGTCTTCAGTACTATTGCTGAGTTTCATTTCTGTTGGCAGTCCATTCCACAATCTCACTGTACTAGGGTAAAATGAGTGCAGGTGACAATCAGTGTATCAAGATGGAACCATGTATGTTTGACAACCTGGTCTGTTTGTTTTTTTAATTAAGATTAATGAGGTAACGTGGGCTTTTCTTTCTTTCATGTAATGATCGGAGAGTCGACACACGAGAGTAATTTTACGGCGGCGGTAAAAACCTAGAATACGCACGAATGCCAGCTATCCTATCGAGCACGTTAACGTACGATATGAGCTCGGTATGAATAGGAGGATAGAAGAACTAAACTTGCTCGTGCCCATACGCGCCTCCAAGCGTACGCGCGACCGCGAATCTCTGATGCAAACGCGGCGCAGATACATTTTAATGTAACCGAGAAACGCTCATGCACGTTGAAATGAGTGTCAGGAATTCATGCGTTGGATTCAAACCGATCGCGCGCGCTGATCTGCGAGCGAAAAGTCTGTCATGGGTTCAAGTTGTGTTATCGCAAGCGTTTGGCGTCCGCCGTTAGCAGCGCATGGAACATACATATTCTTGAGCGATTGTATCTCGTCTGTATCCGCCAGCGACCGACGCTTACATGTAAATAGGACCATATTCCAAACGCTGGCAGATTCACGAATGTGTTAAACAAAGTTTTGATAGCAGTAGATATATCCATTGTCCTTTTCCTCGCTATATAATTTGTGAAAGCAATGGGGTGGGATTGGGGGGGGGGGGGGAGGCAGGCAGACAGGATGACGGAGAGAGAGAGAGAGAGAGAGAGAGAGAGAGAGAGAGAGAGAGAGAGAGAGAGAGAGAGAGAGAGAGAGACAGACAGACAGACAGACAGACAGACAGACAGATAGACAGACACATAGAGAGAGAGAGAGAGAGAGAGAGAGAGAGAGAGAGAGAGAGAGAGAGAGAGGGGGAGGGAGATGGAGAGAGAGAGGACATTTGCAAAAGTCATTTGAGGAGCTACGTTGCTACGAGTTCAAAACGCACGCACGCACACAGGTGCACAAACTCTCAAACACGAATATTTTATACGATAGTACTATGTTTTTCATATACTTACACAATATTATTATACGTTTTGTAAAAGTCATTGGAGGATGCGTTGCTAGTCCCTGACGTCCAATGAGAGAGGGCAAGGACACGCATTACTCGCAAGGCAAAAACAGAGCAGCTGCTTCAACAAGTCTTACTGCGAGACGATAATTACTCACCCACTGGCTTTCAAGTTACCCTAGTCTGACAATGTGTTAATACATCTGACACAATCTTCATAACATTACGTTGTACGTGATCAATATCTTCCTTTCCATGCGTACAGCTTTCAGACTTCTTTCTCTCGAGATGGGGATGGAAAAAAAAAGGGTGGGAGGGGGACTTGAGCCTTGATCGATGGAAGGGGGCATAAAGCGACTTAGCTAGATGGGAGGGTTCGTTATGGTAAAATAAAGAATGAAAGTCAAGACGTCCTTTAAATTTTATCTAGTAAAGGTTAAATTTACATTTTCTTTTTGTTTCCACCCTAGGGAGTTACCTAAGTGGTTCAGAAGCAAGGTATCAGCTCTCAACCAAAAGGTCGTCGGTTCAAACCCTGCCGGTTGAAACATTTTCTTTTAGAGTAAGAACCACCTCCAAGCTGGACAAACACTTAGTCCCATTGGAGACTGACAATAAAAGGGAGGTCCCGTGTGCAAATCACAATGCTGCCCACATTGAAGGTCCTTTGGCTGTTTACAGGGCAGTAAGGGTAAATTTTAGATATAAAAATGCTACCAAAACCCTCGAGATCACCTTAGCAGTGAGCGGATGCGGGTACAATCAAAATCAAACAATTCCACCTTAGCCTTGGCGAATCGACACGCAAACCAACCTGTCCTGGTCCTTTCTACCATGGAGTCCTGAGAACTACATCCACCTGGGTCTCTTTCTTTTCTAATCAGGAGGCGGCTTGCGATTTCTGTGATATTTGTGTTTCTTTTTCTTCAGACTATGTGAAGCATGCAATGCCGTCTCTTTCTCTCTTACCATTAATTAGGCCTCAGGACTCTGTGGTCCAGAGGCAGGTGTCGGTCTCCCAACCAATAGGTCATGGGTTCAAGCCCTGACGGTTGACAAATTTTCTCGTTTTTTTACTCATCGTTACGTGTCACCGTAAAGTCTTGAGACACAAAACTCATAGTTACATGTACCGTTTAAGTCTTGAGTCACGACTCAAAGTTATGTATCCCCCTAAAATCTTGAGTCACATTTTTTAGTTACGAGTACCGGTAAAGTCTTGAGACACAAGACTCATAATTACATATACCCGTATAATCTTGAGTCTCAAGACTCATAGTTCACGATGTGCCGGTAAAGTCTTGAGTCACAAGACTCATAGTTACGTGTTGCTGTCGATCCGGGATGGTGACAAGTTGAAAGTTATTCAATTCATCATGTAACAGACATCCTGTTCTTTGTTCAGATATACGATACAGGCCATATATAAAATGCAATCAATTTTTTCACCAGCTAGAGTTCAAAATGTACTTTGATGATCCCATTTTGTCTTTCAGAGCGAGGTGAGAAAGCAGCATCTAAAATTGGTGTTCAGGCAATTCCTTGCCGCGTCTGCTCAACTCCTTCTTCTGGGTTTCATTTCGGCGTCTTGACATGTGAAGGCTGCAAGGTAAAAATATCACAAAGATTTAGAGTTTTTTATTTGTTTAGTCTTTGGTCTCACAAGCGATGCTTGGGCTTGATGAGTGCAGCATCTTCGCCAAAGTAGCTTTAGATGTGACAGCCTTAGAGACCCTTTTAACTTATATACCTTTTGATTTTTTAGACTTAACTTCAGAGAATTCAGTTTGATCAGAGCACTACAATAGCAAGCCTCTAACAGAAGGGTCTGGATGCCCCTAGTGAAGTGCAGAAAGTCTAAAGAAATACAACGTGTACACAAAGAAAAAAAGTAGTGTTGGTGGCCTACTGATTAGGTTGCTGGACTTGGGACCATAAGATCCTGGATTTGAGCCCTAGCAATGCTAATTCCGGCGTTGTGCTCTTTGAGAGAGACACTTAGTCGCATGACCCCATCCAGGTGCAATTGGGTGCCAACGGCTTGAAAGCAAAACCACTGCAACAGACTAGCATCCTGTCCAGGAGGTGATTTATTATCATTTGTTCTGCATCACACTATAGAAACCAGGGTAGCTCCGACTCTGGCCGTGCGGGTAAGCTCCGACTCTGGCCGTGCGGGCATTGAAGGAACATTCGTTTTTACTTATACAAAGAAAAGTACATATTATTCAGCTTTTTGTTTTGGTTTTCACTTTTCAGGGCTTTTTCAGGCGAATGGTTAAAGAAAGAGAAGCATTTGGTTACAAGTGTACAAAGAACGGCTCTTGTGAAATCAATTCAGTCACCAGAAATATGTGCAAAGCATGCCGTTATAAGAAATGTCTGGAAATTGGGATGTCTGTTGAGGGTAAGTGTATGATGTATTCCATGTACTATTGTTTTGACGTGAACAGTTAGATGCATCAAATTTCAATTTTGTTGTTTGTTGGGGTCTATTGCATACGCTATAGACAAATGCCTTATAGACATATAATTAAAACATTAGGGTTGGCAATTTGGATGTAACTGTCTTTGGAAAAGTTTTTCCATTGCATTGGAGACACACACAAAAAAGTATTTTAATCTTCGCCAAATTTTGTCTGTGGCATATGCTCTTTCTATCACATTGAGGATGATTTACTTCGTCATTTTAATGTGAGTAAGATATTGGTCCTAAAAATAAAAATTCAGTTCCCCTTCTCCCCTTCTCTTCTTTCCACCTACCCACCTTCCATCCTTCCCTCCTTCTACACTCTTTCCTCCATTTTTATCCAAAGTCCCAGTCAACAGGAATTATTTGACAAAGAGTATGAAAAGGAAGATGCAATTCTTTGTAACAGCTTGTGTGTGCCCTTAATTGACTGTTATTGAACTTCTATTCAGTCTTATACACCAAGAGACTATTTCTCAAATGACATTTTCAAGACACCTGTTCCCATGTGAAAAGTATCTCACATCTAGTCTTACAAACCATTTTTTCATTATTTATTAATGGCCTTGCATTCTAAATGACTGTAAAAAAAAGTGAACGTGGATGTAGATTGATTTTATCAGATAAGGATAGGAAGGGTATGAATTGGCTGTGGAATTAAGATTTCACGATTGATTATGTGCTGATTTTAATTGTTTATGATTTCTTTTTCACCCATCCTAGGAAGTCGGATTGGAAGACAGCCAAATGCTGTGAAACATGCCATTTCTCTAGAGGCAAAGAAGCAAGTCGCTTTGAAACGGAAACCGCTGGCGTTAATGACCAGAGTGCGTCTGACCAATCTCCTTTTAGTTTTGATTCCATGGTGCTGGACCCTTGCCAGCCCAGTGAGGTAGAGAAAAATATTAAAACCCAACATGAGGATTGCAAAGATCCTTTCAATTCATTTGAAAATGCCTACATCAAATATTCACACCCTCACATAAGAGGGCTGGACTGTGAGACAGCAGATGAGACTTCAACGAATTCTTCACAGATTTCTGCCACGCACAATAACGTCAATTTAGAGGGGATGTCCTCACAAAGCTCCCGTGTCTTCAACTCATATGACTTTATACTCACATGAACAGAGAGCCATTTTATAGAAGATCATCATTGAACCATGAAATCCCCTATAGATCTTCATCATTGTCATCAGAGCCGTCATATATCTCGAATGCAGCTGATAACTTATCACTTGATTTATCTTCATCAAGTTCCAGATTCCCATCTTTCTAGATCTGTTGGACAAATAAATTTTGATTTAAAAGGTCCCAGTCTTTCAACAAACAATAGTGCATTTCACACAGAATGTCATAGCCTTTCAGCACAAAGTAAATATTATCGCCCTCATTTAAAAGAATCTGAATATTATAGAAACACATACCCCCACTTGTCAGTTGACAGGGGTATGTACAGCAGCAATAGAGAGGGACGTCCAACGGACTTGCGAAAGCAACCACCTTTCATCATTTCATGATTTTATCCAAAAGGGATGTTAAACCATGTCTGTGTAATGATCTTAAGTGCCAAGAGGTTATTCATGTAAACCCCCCATTCAAACTCATCTAGATACAATGAATTTCATACAAGCACCTACAAACAAGATGTGGAGCATGACAGGAAGCATGAGCAAACGGACTACAAAATGAATCAAATGCCTCTTGCTTATACTGTGCGTCAGAGGACGTGGCGCCCTTAAGAGGGGCACCTTATGTTCTGCTGCCTCCTCACAATAAATGTCATTTCAGAGAGGAAAACTCTGGTCATGCAGCAGTTACCCTCACGTCGCACCACACTTCTGACGATGAAGTAAAACAACACCAGGCAGCCAAAAGCCTTCAGCATTACACAGGGGTCCGCCTACCGCTCATCAGGTTGAGCTGTGTGAAAACAAACACGTTCAAGACTGGCAGTTCACAAAACCGCACAATCTCTCTCATGAGAAGAAGACATCAGACATCCTGGCCGCCTAGAGCCAAAGCAGCCCCTACCATCTCATCCCGCATCTTCACCATCACCAGATCATCGAACAAAAGATGAATCTCTAGATTTGTCTGTCGCAAAGAATCCCCATCACCGAAGCTGTCCTGTAAAGAGACGTTTAGCAAAGACAACATTCAGACAATGATGGATCTAGCAGGAAAAGAAATTGCTCATTTGTGTATGGTGGTAAGTGAATATTTTTCATAAAGTGCCATACTATGTCCTGTTTTGTATAGAATTGGACTCGGTTGGTTGAGTAGTTTGCAGTATGCATTCAATACAATATACATTCAATATAAATCATGTAATATGACTGCATTTTATGTTCCAATTTAAAGAAGTGAAATGAGAAGCAGAAAATACAGTCCAACCTGTCCATAATGAACACCAATGATCATAGACCAAAGCGTTCATTATGGACAGGTTGTAATATGGGTTGATATACTATTTGTCTCAGGACGAAAAAAAACTTTCCCTTCTGATTTTTAGTCTGCCAATGGCCCATTTAAAGGAGGACGCATTCTGAAAGCCATTTTGAAAACCCATAGAGCAAGCCAACTAGGACCTCGATTTTTTAGTTCTACGTATCTAAATTAGAGAAGAAAATATGAGAAACTGAAATTTTGTCGGGTGTTGCCATGGCTAGCCGCCATATTGATTTATGATGCTAAGATAACATGCATTTTCAAAATGTAAAACCTGCATCAATTATTTTGGGATGTGTCTCAAAATCGGTACACTCCTTCATATACATCTGTGGAACAAAAGTTTGGACGAATCTATCAAATTTTTAGTTTTATGGTGTGTTGAAAGTTACATATAAAATGTTTACAATTCACAGCAATTTTATTTAAATCAAAAAAATTCATTTTTCGGAAAGTATACAAAAATAACATCTAACGCATGCACACTTTTATTCCATGCATCAAAAGCAAGGTTTGTGCCAAATTTCAAGTCAATCGGATAAAAAATGCGAGCTAAGTTAGAAAAAGCGGTCCAAAAATGACATATTGAGATATTCGTATTTTTCTCTTATTTTCTGTTATTTGAATACATTTTTTCTCCCATAAACCTAAGAAAAGAGTAGGATAATACTTTGAAACATCATAAAACCTTGAGAAGTTCTCGACTACTTCTTATTGATACTGTTTCAAGTGCACCAGCACCTTTTACTCATTTTGAGATGGTGCCTTTGATAATAGGTGCGCGGAATATGTTCCGTAATTTCGGCCGATCTAAGGTAATATTCATAAAAGATGCTCAAATAAGGTTGTTTTGGATAGCGTTCATTGTGGCGATCAAAATGACTATCAACTTGCCATACTTTAGATAATAGTTCTGGCTTTTATTGTATAATAGCTGTGT
Organism: Doris montereyensis; assembly: GCA_037039925.1. NCBI lineage: Eukaryota > Metazoa > Mollusca > Gastropoda > Nudibranchia > Dorididae > Doris > Doris montereyensis. The sequence goes on along the minus strand of JAXRKP010000364.1, from coordinate 50,849 downwards.
TGAAAGATAGACCTGTATTGTTTCTAAAAATTTTGTATAAATTCAAAGAATCGATACTGAGCTTCTTTTATGATATCAATATGATGGGAATGAACTGCTCTATTCACTAGTATGATAGACTAGATTTGTCCCATTTTCAGCAAAAATGGCATTCCAAGAACGGACTCCTTCCCTTAAGTAGTGTTTGTTTTATTTGGTCATGTTTTGTATTATTTTGTATTTTGTTTTTTATTCGGCCTTATGTACCACCCCTGGCAGGATGCAGACTAAGTTTGTTTGGCTTTTTTAATCTTTAGGTTTGTTTTTTTTTTATAATATGAATCCTTCATAAGCCGCTCTAGTCAGCGGTCAACGGTAGTGGTCATAGGATTGCAAACAAAAGGAATGAGGAGCACTTTGTTCACAGTAGGCAACGCAATCTTTTCGTCTCACATGCGTTTGGATAGAAATGTTGTCTGGGCGGCTAGACATGGTGACAAGGTGTGAATTCAAGGAAATCAATCTGGTTGTCTTGCTTTGATGACCAGCCGCCTCTTCTATGATTGTCTCATGACACTGACTCACGTGACTTATAATGGTAAAGATTGGTTAAGACCCCACGGCAGGACCGTCCATGTAGCAGTGAAGTGGAGGAGCCAATACTGTAACGCTGTTCCTAATGGGCATTATGGACAGGTTATGATGTCGATTGGTCAGCCAAATAAGGTGGTTGCGGTCGCGTTGGACAGATGGTCGTTATGAATAGAGACAATATATAGAAAAAAGCAAGGGAGTTGATTGCCAGTGGTCGTTATGGATAAAGACAATATTAAAGCAAAGGAGTTGATTACCAGTGGTCGTTATGAATAAAGACAATATATAGAAAAAGGCAAGGTTGATTGCCGGTGGTCGTTATGGATAAAGACAATATATAGAAAAAAAGCAAGGAGTTGATTACCAGTGGTCGTTATGGATAAAGACAATATATAGAAAAAAAGCAAGGGAGTTGATTGCCGGTGGTCGTTATGGATAAAGACAATATATAGAAAAAAAGCAAGGGAGTTGATTACCAGTGGTCGTTAAAACAGGTGGTCGTAAGGACAGGTTGGACTGTATGTCATTTTAACGTCTGAAAGGATGACTCATTCCATTCAAATTTTGTGCAACATTTGGAATGTTAAGATGAAAGTAGAGTGGAGGTGCCCTTGAATATTCAGGACAAAAGCCAATAATTGCAAGAGGATGCAGATTCATTTGAGTCACGTATTGCTGTTTTGTTTACATTAGTAAGATTTTTGACGGACCCGAAAAGTTTATATTGAATCCTTTTACTTTAAATTTAAACCATGTAATTTGTGTGTATACCTCTGTGTATGTCTGTATGACTTGACTTATAACCTTTGTATAGAATAATCGTCCGACTTTTCCACCTGGGGTCTTTGTAGATTGTCCTAGTGATGTACTCCCATTCTGTTATGTTTTCTGCGATCTGTCGAAGTTCGTACAGGTCTGAAATGGTTTTCAAACTGAGTGTGGCCATGGTTGAGATTCTGTTCAGGTTGTGTTTTAGGACTGTGACAATTGATGTCTTTTGTCTGCCTTTACATGTTGTTCCTTTTGTTTGAAAAACACTATCATTGCTTGGTTTCTTGAAGTGTTTTTGCCCTGCCTTAGAATATGCCCAAAAATTCGCCATCTTCTGTCAAGTGTTGTAAGAGGTTTTCTTGTAAAGCGATTTGTTAGTAACTTTGTTGGGTGTCTAATATTACTTAAAGATTGTACCAAAATGTCTGCGGTGGAAATTGTCTATGTCTAATTTCTGCTCATCTTGTTTTGTTAGTGCCCATCCATATCTCACAGTTGTATAAAAGTACAGGTTTTACAGTAGTTTGGTACGGCTTGAGTCTGATGTGTTGATTATTTGGTTATTTCTCAGCCAGAATGAATTGAATGTGCATAGTGTTGCATTTGATAGCTCTTTTCTTCCTCTCATCTCTTTGCTGTAACCTAATAGAGATCCTACTTTTTTTAACTTTCTTCCAATCGTTGTTATCTTTTGTAACGCATGTGAATGTCGTTTTGCTTGTATTTATGAGGAGGGTGACATCACTCAGTGGTATGCAGGTATTATACACATAGGCCTATAGAGATACAGCAAAAAATGTTTAACAATCCTAGATATAAAGCAAATTCATTGTTTATTGTCTGTAGCAAAGTTGCTTTAGTGAATAATGGATTTTCTGATTTGCTAAAGTAGCTGAACCTCTGTTGTAATAAAATTCATTGTTTGTTTAAAAATATAAAAAATTGAGTGTGGCCCTAAAATTGGAAACAGTATTATTGAACTCAAACAGGTTACAGCATCGCTTACCAGCAAAATTTGCATTCTTATTTAAAATCTTCATGTAAGTCTTAACCAGACAGCAACTCAAAGAATGACGATGGTTATTTATCAGTGACTTTTGTTGATCAAGTCACAGTTGTCAGAACTCTTTGTAGAAACTAAATTTTCCATTAACATAACAATGTAAAAAATTACTTCAAAAAGCTCAAAATATCGATTTGATAAAACTTACTTGTGACAAAATTTCATGCATGGGAATTTTCTACTTTCAAAACTTTCACATTTATATTTAACAGGACTTTCTTTATAGAAGTGATAAATCACGTACAGATCACAGTAACCAATATACCATTGCTCTCTGTTTCTTTTGAAATTAAAGTCTGATGTGCAACAACTAGTTGTTCCATGTTAAATCTTAGTTTTCCTGTTACACGGTGAAACAGTTTGAAATGTCATTTGCCATTCCCAGCCCTGAGCACTGTTTTGCCCACCGGCCTATGTCGTGACATCCTATATCTTTATGTGTATTTTTATACGTCTGTTGCCCAGGCACGTAATAATATCTTTCTTTTCACATCATGTTTTTAGAGCAGAGCCAAGTCTGATGATTTTGATGCCGAAGGTTATTCCACTCTTGAGGGAACTTGGGAGCGTATGATGGCCCATTTCCACTTCCATGCGAAATGTATTGTGCGTTTTGCCAAGAAAATTCCAGGTGAGTACAAGGAACAGGATTTTTTAACATTTATTTCTTTTTCCCGCCTAATTATAAGCAGTTTTTACTGAAATTCGCAGATATCTGAGGATGGAGATCTTTTTACTTATATGTAAAGAATCTGTAGAAATTATGTTGTTGGAATACACATTGTTATCATTGGTTTTGATAAGTTGTTACAGTCGTAACTAAAACTAAAACATTTGATGATTCTTCATGATAAGCCAAGTCTTTCTGATTGAATGTAGGGCCCACCATAAAAATGAATTCAATTGATGATTTTTTTGTTAATAAAGACGACATAATGTGGGCAAAATATGACTGGATCAAGATTATGCGTCATACAGGAAAGGAAGCAATAACGACGTCATTGCATTTGTTGTGGAAAAAAATGCTGAATTTGATGTTCTTTATGTTGAAAACTGTATGTTTGTAACTGCCTTGGTTTTTCAGACATTCAAGTTCTTTACCCCGACAGCTTTTTTAATCACCCTGTTGTAGTATGTTTTGCGACAAAGGGAAAGCTCAATAATTATGTTGTAAAAAAGTTAAGTTCCTCCTTGGTCATTACGGTCCATAAAGCCAGAGCTTATCCCGGTTTCTTTAATGTAAAGCATGCGGAACAGGTGATAATAATCAGCTCCTAGACAGGATGCTAGTCTGATGCAGGGTTTTACTCCCAAGCTAGTGCTTGTACCCATTTGCGCCAGGGTGTTGAATGGGGGAAACGCGTGTCAAGTCAAGTGTCTTTCCCATGGAGCACAGTATCGGACCCAACTCTGCTAGGATTTGAACCGGGGATATCATGATCCCCAGTCTGGCAGCCTAACAGCTCAGCCACCAATACCACTAATAACTATGTTGATAAAGCCCTAATTGATTTGAAAAAAAGTTTAAGAAAAAAGTCACTGGTATTTACTCTACAGGCTTCAGGGACTTGCCCATTGATGATCAAGTTTCCCTTCTACGAGCCAGCACTTACGTCATAGTTGTATTGAACCATGCAAGATCGTATGAACGGGACACACAGTTTTATAACTATTTCAATTTTACTGAAAAGGAAAAACAGAAAGTAAAGGTAAGAGCTCACCTGAATATGTTTTAAACCTGGCTTACTAGATGGCAAAAATAACTTTTTTTTTTTAGCTTATGACAGTTAGCTTTTATTTAATTTAGGATGATTTCATAATATGTATGTATCTGTGTGTAAGTGTGTGTTTTTACTGACACCTACCCACCCTCTCTCTCCTCTCTGTCTATCTGTTTGTCTATCTTTCCATCTATTTATCCATATGTCAGTGTGTGTGTGTCTATCTGTCTGTCTGTTGGTCTGCCTGTTTGTCCGTCTCTCTCTCTCACTCTCTCTGTCTGTGTCTGTCTGTCTGTCCCTCCCTCTCCCTCTCCCTCTCCCTCTCCCTCTCCCCCTCCGCCTCTCTCTCTCTCTCTCTCTCTCTCTCTCTCTCTCTCTCTCTCTCTCTCTGTCTGCTCTCTCCTCTCTCTCTCTCTCCCTCTCTCTCTGTCTGTCTCTCTCTCCCTCTCTCTCTCTCTCTCTCTCCCTCTCCGCTCTCTCCCTCTCTCTCTCTCTCTCTCTCTCTCTCTCTCGCTCTCTCTCTCTCTCTCTCTCTCTCTCTCTCTCTCTCTCTCTCTCTCTCTTCTCTCTCTCTCTCTCTCTCTCTCTCTCTCTCTCTCTCTCTCTCCCTCTCTCTCTCTCTCTCTCTCTCTCTCTCGCTCTCTCTCTCTCTCTCTCTCTCTCTCTCTCTCTCGCTTCTCTCTCTCTCTCTCTCTCTCTCTCTCTCTCTCTCTCTCTCTCTCTCTCTCTCTCTCTCTCTCTCTCTCTCTCTCTCTCTCTCTCTCTCTCTCTCTCTCTCTCTCTCTCTCTCTCTCTCTCTCTCTCTCTCTCTCTCTCTCTCTCTCTCTCTCTCTCTCTCTCTCTCTCTCTCGCACCCTCCCTCCCTCCCTCCCTCCCTCCCTCCCTCCCTCCCTCCTCCCTCGAAAAGATTATGTGGCCGTCGTACTGATTTGACGAATGTAATCCCCAACTTTCACTTTTCAATTTCATTCAGGATTTCTTCCCTGAGCTCGATCCTCTGCCAAGTCACTTTTTATATGCCTGTCACCTAGCGTACAGGTATCGGCTGTCCGAGATAGAATATGGTCTTTTGTCTACTCTACTTTTGTTGGATGTAGGTAAGTATCCTGTTGGCCAAATAGTGGGCGGCTTGCCAGAACATGCTGGTAGGCCCTACTTCTTTCTTTTTATTTTTCTCTCTAATTTCAATCACAAAATCATTTTGTGCGATGACTATGTTATGGACCACAGAATAGGCTTCGGCGGGATGCGCAGTGAGCGTGCATCGCTGTGCAAGATGTTGACATCAAAGTTTACGCCTACATACGTGTGCCAAGGTTTTTCCCCATATAGACTGTTAATTTTTGCTCTATTTTTTTTTCTTCCCACTTCAAATGTGACTTATTTCACAAATTTTGTCACAGTTTTGTAGTTTTTTAACGTGCAGTTATGCATACCTGGCTTGCATCTATCCGTTGTCAATATGTATTTGTGCAAACCGTCCAGTTGTACTGGGTGCAATGATTATCCAGCGAGCACTATACTCAGGAATTCTTATTGTTGGCATTGAAATTGAGATTGCAAGCTTTTATGTTTAAAAATACTACTGTGACGTTTAACTTTAAGAAGTCAGTTTATGATCAACAAACAAAAGAAAAGCTCTGGAGAGTTTTTTCACTTCACAACTATCTCACCACAGGGAGCAGGCTTGCTTAGTAAAGTCAAGTTCCATCAAGACCAATATGTCCCGTAGAGCAGTAGCTTATCCCAGTCATTATTAACGGGAAGCGGAACGGGTGGAAACGATCACCTCCTGGACAGGATGCCATTCTGATGTAGGCTTTTTGCTCCTAAGCTGGTGCTAGTACCCACTTGCACCTGGGTCGAATGGGGAAAATTTGAATCAAGTGTCTTCCCAAGGAACACAACGTCAGACCTAGGTTTGAGAGGATTTGAGCCCAGGACCTCATTATCCCAAGTCTGGCAGCGTAACCACTTATGCCACGGGCTTGCTTAGAAAGACGTAATACTGGGCACACACACACACACACACATGATTGAGGACTATCAATGACAAAAATGTCTATTGCAATAATAGGAATTCGGTAGTCCAGAGGCTAGATGTTGGCCTCTCAACCAAAAGGTCGTGGGTTCGTCCCTAACAAGTTGTTTCGAGTAAAACCTACCCCCTGACCCAGGCAGGTGGATCAACACCTCATCCCATTGGAGATGGACAATAAAAAGGAGGTCACATGTGCAGATTACAACACCCTGTGCCCTGTGCACATTAAAAATCTCTTTGCTGTTTACAGGGTGGTCCGGGCAAAATTATAGATCTTACCAAAACCCTCGAGAGCACCTTAGTTGTGGATGTGGGTAAAAATAATAAAAATCAAAAATCTAGTGCAATAACAGTAACAGTATTCATGTATATTTCATCCTCAGATTGCATGGGAATTAACAATAAAATAGCATTACAAGACCTAAGAAATATAATGGTTGAATTCTTCAGCGAGTATGAAATGGGTATGTATTCAAATTAAGAAATATCATCTTTGCTTGATACGTTATCTACAATTCTTTTCTTTTATTTGTTGTATAACAAAACCTTTGGAACAGAAATATCCCAACGTACATGTCGTAGTGTATCAACGATTTAACCAAATCTGTACTGAAAATGAAGTTTGTGAATTAGTTTACTGTAAATTGCCTGATGAACTGTTACTCTTTTAAATTAATGTCTTCATTTTTTCTCTCTCGTGTGCCTTTATTTTAAATCATCATCAAAGTGCCCTGTCAGTAGGCATTGGGGATCATGGGTTTTCACATCCCTCTTGTCTTGTTTGCTCTGATGGTGACAACATTTCCTGTTGGTTTCAGCCTTGTTGAGACGTTGAGGATTTTAGTTCTTTGTCGCCCAACAGTTCTTTTCCAATCATCTTTCCTGTTATTATGACTGTGATGTTCTAGGGTCACAGTTCCTCTCATAATGAGGCCACTGACTCTTGCCTGCCTCTTGCTGATTTGATTGATGAGGGCTTTCCCTGTGTGTGTGTGTCTTGTACTACGAGTACTTCTTCATTTTTCGTTTTTGCTGTCCATGGGTCAATAGGATATATATATTATTTCTTTATACGGACCTCTGTCAGGCAACGTGACTGGTGGAAATGTGAGACTCAAGTGAAGAAAACAACAGTTTTCATTTTCAAGTTTTCTTTACACTACTATTGATTTACTGGAAAACATGTAAAGTTGCACAATCTAGTGTTGGGCTATGCGAAAAGAGCTTATCTATTATTTTGTTTCAGATTATTGGCTTAACTTATTTTTTTTTGTTACAAGATTTGTCTTTTTTGTTACAAATCACTTCAGTTTGCTGCGCCTATCTACATTCAAGATCTGCTCTTCCCATATGAACCGCCTCGAGCTAAGATCTCAAATTTCTACATTATTGGCAATTCCCAAAACTCACTTGAAACGTTTTTGAAATAGAAGTTTTGGCAAAATTGAACCACAAATATGGAATGCTTTACCTCCATCTGTGTGACTTGAATCAGTCTTGAAATCTTTAAAAAAAAACTACTAAAAACACATTTATTTTAGGAAATACCTTCTGTAAATTATTTAACTGCAATGTATATGATGCCCTATTTTAATAAAGTTTTATTAATGTGATTGTGTATGGAATGCAACATTGAAAATTTGGGAGTGTATCTTTTAAACTATATTATTTCAACTTCTATTGTAAAGCGCCTTGAGGTTTCGGCGTAAAAGCGCTATAAAAATCATCTACTATTACTACTATTACTATCACTATTAAATCTTTTGAATTTCTATCATTGTTTTTCAACTATGTCTCAAATGAATAGTTTTCATCTTTAAAAATTTTTTTTTTTTACCTCAGACCAATCCGAAAACTCGATTCGTTTGATGAAATCTTGCTTTGCCTGCCAAGCTTTGACCAGTTCCGGATTGAGCATAACACGGCTGTGGGGAGCATCATTGGCAAATATTCTCAGCTTAACATTCCACAGTTGTATGTTGAAATGTACAACACATGAAAAAATGTTTTTATTCTTTTCCTGTCTTGTGATGATCTCATGCATTGTTGTTTGTTGTTTTGTTTTGTTTTTTTTTTAAAAACAACTTAAGTACTTGTTTTTCTATTATAATACCAGTGATCCATCCGAGTAATTAAATATTTTAATGTTGTGAGTTAAACTCTTGATTGATCATGTTGTTTGTCAATTTCTGTTGACAAATTTAACTTACATCTTTTAATTCCTACTTCACGTTTTTGCTTACTCAAATTTATTATTATTATTATGAGGTGGTCGAAAGGCTCTCACTTGCATTGAAACTAAACAGGGAACCGTTCCTGTCTCATTCATAATCATGTCTGTGCCTTTATAATTTATTGCCGACTTTTATCATAAAAGAATACGATCGGCAGATATTTTTCTTTGAAATGTCAAGCAAAAACGTTTTGTCTTGTCTCACCCTTTGTTACTATCCCCTAAGCTTAAATTCACATGGTGCGAAGGATTGATTTGAGCAAGCAAGCATTTTGATAAATTGAAAGCCTTTCCTTCGTTTGTGAGAAAAATAAAATGAAAGGATCACAGTTTAGTGCTTTTCTTCAACGAAGAAAGCATTGGCGGGTATGTGTTTCAGAACCAGGTGTCTCCTATCAAGTGATTAAGTCTTGTTGGGTTTTTGTTGTTTCCTTCATTTTAAGCAGCATTATTGTATAAATCTTTTGTTGGGCAAGTTTGAGTTATTTTTCCGTCAGCGTGAGTCGTATTAGCATCAGGAGAAATCTATATGGGCCGCAGGGTTAACAATGCGAGGGAAAGGAAAGTAGATATTATACCACGCAGGAAGTCTCGAGTTCAATTCTCCAGCCTGGGCAAATTTTTTATGGCACTCCTGTCGATCCAGCAGCGAAGTAGGTAGCTAGGTTTTTATTCAGACTCAGTGGAAGTAAAGGCGGTGTGTTAAAAGCAATGGTAAACTACAACGCTATGCCGCATGCCTAGAAAAATCAGGACTCTACTCCCACGGTTACCCTACGCTCGCTCAACTCTGAGTATGCGACTTACTTTACTTGTCAAGGTGGTAAAATAAAGTGGACACAAGCTCAAGAGTAAAGCATCATCTCTTTCCAGGTGATCTGAGTTCAGATGTTGATGGAATGATTTCGACTAGCATGTTGTGGAAAGACCGCGGTAGTGACCTTGCAACCAGTACGGAAGATCGTATCGTGGTGTTTATTGATAAACTTTGACATATAGTATGATATCTATCTTACATTTATTTATGTTTTGAGCAGTGCCAATTAATGTAAAAGATAGGGGCCTTTACAAATTTTGGAAATTTATGAGGCCTGCGACACTGCCATGTCTCCCAGGCATGTTCGTACTGCCAAATGTTTTGATCTTATTTATGTATATTTTATTATGTTCAAGTATTTACAAATGCTCAGTAATACTTCCTGACAATAATTCAAACACAATTTGCTGAAAGACGTCATTAGCTATGGTTGATGATAAGATCTGCCCCTTACCCTCCATTTTCATGCTAACTCTACAATGTATTGCATTTTCTTACATTGAACTGATTTTTATAGTGCCATTATTACATCATTTCACCCAGCTCAGATTTCAGATGCCATCTATATTTTCATTCCACATGTTGTTACCGGGCTATCTCTCTTCACACAGTTTCTGTGATACCGTTTCAATGTAAAACAGCATATAATTCCAACAAGGGTAACTTTTTCTTCCGATACATTTTGTCTGGTATATTGTCAAGTCTCTTCAGTGTGGTCAGTATCGAAATGTTCTCATAGGCTCTGTGTTGAAAATAATCATGTGATAAACATCATCATAATGCCCCCCCCCCCCCATACCCCCATCATAGACGTAGTTTTGTTCTTATTTAATAATGATAATAAAAATAATAATAATAACAATAATAATAATAATGCAAATATATATAAGCGTCCCTTTTTAAGATTGATCTAAATTCATAAAAACGTTTTTTCTAAAGTAGCTAATTAGATGGAATGTGTACAGGCCAGACATGTTCCCTGGCACTCCATTCTACCTACCTCATCTATTTTCCTGTCATTAAAATATCTTTACTCAGTTGACTTGTTTCCCTCACATCTCAGATAGCCACACACATGTGCAATAGATATACATACACATAATAGTAATAAAAAAATTTTTTAAATTTTCTTTTACGTATACTATTATGGTTAGAAAATACCGCCCAAAGCATAACAATAATGACCTTCATATACTTGTACTTCATACTTGTAACTCTGTCCATAAGAGCATGTATTGTATCTACTTGTTCATGAGATTCTGGTCTAATACGTGGACAATTCCTCTGAAATCCTTATTTATCAAAGATATAATTGGAGCATTAAATTTCTTGTACAATGCGAACGAAAATTGAGGATAGGTTCCTCTAAGCAAATTTCAGTGCCTGCGTTTAGGCTGTGCCTTGACTCAACTGATTGCAATCAACAGCTCAAGTCGACATGCCTGTAAATATTTTAGGCTGAATTGACTAATTGTTCAAGAACTTTTGTTAGGTTTCTTTTCCCTCACTTCTTGCTCCGCCCCACCCATATATCTATCTATCTATATATATCTATGTCTGTATATATCTATATCTATATATATAATATATATATATATAGTATGTGCCATGCCGTACATAAATTATTCGCCACACGTCGTATTAACAGCTCTATATTATTTATTACATTAGCCATGATATTCAAAAGATGGTCCTTTCTCATTCTCAAGGCAGTGAAAAGTAATCCAAAAGAAATCCAAGAGTAGCTTTTGTAAGGCCCTACACCTGCACCTAGACCACAGTTTCCAATCAAAGAAACTGAATTTGCATGGACGGCTAAATGAATATGCTCTTCACAGAAAACTGCAAATTGTCTAATGTGTCGAATTAAAGGAAAACTATTGTGTCTGGCCTGTAGGGGGCTATATTCTTGAATAATTTCAATAGATTGACTTAGGTTGTTTTTTGTTTTTTTTATTAAACGTTAGAAAAAGTATGCACCATTTTGACCACTTTAAGCATGAAAATGATAATCATATTTACATTTGATGATTGCTTCAAAGAATAGGGCAATTTTTTTTTTAATCTTCGTTTATTCAAGCGAATCTGATATCTAAAAGATTGCTTGACAGGAATGAAACCAGCCACCACAACGATTTGTTTTTCTTTGCTAAGAAAGGTGCCACTTTATTTCATTACGTCACAGTGGATCAGGGGTGACATTGTCAACCTCATGTCTCAGGGGTTAACAAACATGTGGCAAAATTATGAATTTATTCGCATTTCATTAAACAAAATGTTTACTTTATTGACAGCTCATGAAAAGCTCATGATCATTCATATAATTTGTATATATAACTAACTTGTTACTAATTGCTCAATTTGATTGCTCAAAATGGTTCTGTTTTTTGCCATTGTGATCTTTATGATAAATATTCATAACATAATATTGAGTCTTGTATATAGTATACAAAATTCTGTATTTTAAGTTTAGGAGCAAAGGAATTTATCCCTTCAAGGTAAATATAATAATTTTACTGGTTAATTTCTCAGTGAAAATGATTTGTGTTCATGATTTGTAAAACTCATTGTACCCTTTGTGCATTTGCACCGGTAAAAGGTCTGTGAAAGATTAATTATATTTTATATGTGTTGTAATTGTGATGCACATTCAATACCCTAACATACTGATGTATGATATATAATTGAAGATATGTTTTGTTCAAGTCTGTTGAAGCGTTTAATATATTTACCAATTTATCTTTCAATGTCAAAGATTATATTGACCGTTGGTTGTTCAGCTAAAAAAACATTGTTTTCTGCGGGATTTACATGTCTGTCTTGGTTTCCCGGCTGTTTCAAAACGTTGCTCCCAACAACATTTTAAACAATATTTTCCATCAGCCTTCAGTTGACATTAACAGCAAAATCATAAAATGTGCTCTATGTGCGAATGCCGACATCGTTTGACTGGCATACAAGCCGGCTGTGTTTCTGTGGGCATCATCCAGTCGCCCAGCGACACCATGAATGTGCACAGGGCCTTAAGATCTGCTGAACATTTGTATGTTGAGTGTAATTCAATGCTAAATATTTTTAATATAAGAAAAGTTTGCTTATATTTGTTTGTTAGTCTTCTGTTTTACATAAATTCATTATTTGAAAAGATTTGCTTATATTTTCTTTAAGATGAAGTGAGTTTTTGAAAAAAAAATTTTAAAAGTGTTTTTGTGTGTGTGTGTATGTGTGTGTGTACGTGTGTGTTTGGGGCTGTCTGTGTGTGTGCAAGGGCCTTCATGTAAATTTTCCGTAAAACTGTTAGATTCAGGTGGTCGATGTGTTTCTTTTACTCCTGACAGTCTTTACGGTAAACGCTTGTCCAAAAAGTTTTCAAGCTGACTGTTCTCTTTGATATTCACCAAGACAATTTTTTTTCTTTAGACACATGTGCTTTGTTGTGAATAAAGCGACAGCCTTGAATATTTATTATCAATAAGCCATGCTGTCAAAACAGTTACATGGAAAGTTACCCTTGATGAGGAGATGAGCTTGAAATTGGTGTATAACTGGTCTTCATTTCTTGCCTTTTAATGTCATGTTGTGAGTGTGATTTATGGAATTAGAATTGAGGTCTTAGATTGTTGTCCTCTTTTTCAATCCATCAATGTTATTGCTCTAATTTCATGAATTTTCCATCATGTGATATTGCACAAGTATGTTTGAATTTTGAAAAGTGCCATTTTCCAAACTATATATTATTTGATTTAATCAGAAATACATACAAAGATTTAATGAAACATATATATATATATATATATATGAATAGTGATAATCATTTTTATATAATACCCTTGATATATTGGTGTATACCCTTACTAACAGATTCAAAAAGATTGATTTCCCATGATTCTTTTAACCCGAAGGGAATAGTCTTAAAGTATGGGGGGGGGGGGTCTATATCATTGAAAAGTTTGTAGCGTCCTTGGTTGCCATAGAAATGGCTGCCATCTTGGATTTTGACCCAATTTTCAAAATCTATCTCCTCCCTTAGTTATGAATAAATTCACTCAAAACCTGTGCAGATCGTCTTTCCATTCCATATCTAAAGAGTGACATCGGGTTTTTCAAATGTTTTGGATAGTTTTTTTTTAATGAATTTTTTAATATACTGTAAATCGGAATGTACAAAAATGACATTTTTATTACAAAAATAATTTCTCAAAAAGTTTACAATATATAAACATTGACAAAAGGAACCTGTGTGCCAAATGTAATACAAATCGTTCGGTAAATGGCGGAGGAGATAGAATTTGAGTGTGAAAAAAAACTACATTTCGAAAAAATGCAAGTAAAAAAATCAAAAGAAAATAACACAAAACAAACGTTTCAGATGGGTTCTCCTTGTTGTAGCAGCCCCTTAGTCTTTTCACAGTCTCTGGCATTGTTACTAATGTAACAAATTATAGGATTTTAAATCTAAGTTTAGATGTGCACTGTTGTGAAAACAGACGTCGAAATGACCATTTTTTCCCTCTATATGCTATGCTTGTGCGCGTGTTTATATACACAATGACGTATTTTTCACATATCACAGAAACAAGGTCAAGTCGGTGTTGCCACATTTGGCGATTAACCGCCAATATATGGGTTTTTACTGCCATCTTCTCAGTCAGTGTTAGGGTAATTTACGTCAAAATTGTTATTGTTTTTACCTACCCTCACCTTCAAAATATTTGGAAAGAAAAAATTATTCGTCATATGGACATTTTTCTACCATGAACTTGTAGATAAATGATCTTTCTAACCGAATATGCAAAGAACAGAAAATCAACCTTTTTGTCCAAAACTCGCCAGTCCAGACTTTTTTGTAAATACCAAAGCTAGCAACTCTTGGTCACAACAGACAACACGTGGTCATAATTGTCAAGTTTTGTTTTCAAAATTTCAGTTGAGATTTAGACAGTTAAAGGGTAACGTTTAGTATCAAACTGCACTAAAATTATGTTGAGTTGATTCTTGAATTAGGTGTGTGAAATATTGAGTTTCACACTCCATGATTTGTTAAATTACATGTGCTCTGGCCCCACGAGAGGTGTGTGCAAAATCAGGCTGTGCCTGATTGCAAAATCTTTCTGACGGCGAATCAATTTTTGTGGTGGATGGATTCCCCCTTCCCGCACACATGCTACAATTTGTCTCAGATTTCCTTGACATCAGCTGTGGCATATGATCGGTCTGAATCTAAACGTGTCTCAGATTTCCCCTTGTCATCACCTGTGGCGTATGCTCAGTCTGGAATTAAACGTGTGTGGTCGGCGTAAGTGGCCTGTGTGCACATACTCATAGCCTTTCTCATAATGCAACTCAAATAATTTTTTCTCTATAAAATGCCTCAAAACGTAGTGAAGTCGGCTTCTCTGTCTAGACAGTTATTTCATAGTATTTTAATTTTTACCGAGCAGAGAATGGAAATCAAGAATTGCAGTGTTAGTTCATAAAGGTTGTGCAGTTACTCTGCAGAAAAACACCACCTGACAGCAGTTCCAAAACGCCCAAATTATGGAACCAGGCCTGTTAAGATAACATACAGACAAAAGCACAGAATGTTTTAAGATCTCCCACAGCAGGAATACTATAAATATTATAATTATGTATAATCCAATGATTTTTTTTCCAGCTGCATTGAGGAAAGTGCAACTAGTGCCATAGTTACAAAAATAGTATTATTGATAGTGGCATACAAACAGTCGAGTTGGTCTTTAAGGTGGGTTTGTTTTTGTTTTTTTTTCAAATTTTCCGTTCTTGCACCCTTAAACTGTTATGCAAGAGCACATATTTTTTTACTGAAAGGTAGATGTCATTTCCTGTCTGTTGGCTACAACTTTTCAAGGAGTTTGTTTTAATTTTAGGTATTATGGAATCTGCTTTCCTTCGCATGAGGCTCTTTAATGATCGTAGAAACGATATATGCTTGCACAATCTTTTGCTTTTCTAAGCTCTCAGAATAAGGTTTGCCATTTACCACTGTCTTTCCTCATTCACCAGCATAGAAATTGATAAATAGTAACATATTTACTGAACTTGTAGGCTAGCGCTTTTTCAGCTATCATCGCCAGTCTTCGATATAAAGCCTTATAATAAAGTTACCTCTTTCAACAACTGTCGTTTTAATATGGTTCACGGTTTGTTTATCAGCTCAGACTCAGATTTTAAATTCATGTGACAATTAATATTTTCTTTCAGTGTAATGGAGTTAAGTGTTGTCTGTGCTAAAGTTATTATAGAACTTGTTTGATGATTTTACATGAATACATAATGTAGTTGTATTAACAAGACAAAATCAAGATCTACTTACTACTACTACTACTACTATTACTACTACTACTACTACTACTACTACTACTACTACTACTACTACTACTACTACTACTACTACTACTACTACTACTACTACTGCCAATGCTACGGCTGCTACTGCTACCACTAATACAACTACTATCTTACTACTATTACTACTATTACTACTATTACTACTGCTACTACTACTACTACTACTACTACTACTACTAGTACTACTGCTACTGCTTTTGCTACTGCTACTGCTACTGCTACTACTTATTCCACTGCTACTGCTACTATAATACTACCCCTGCTGCCGCTGCTACTACTACCACTACATATAATTCTACTACTCCAACATATATCTTTACTACTGCTCCTGCTCCTCCTCCTCCTACTCCTCCTCCTACTACTACTAATACTACTACTACTACTAATACACATTACTACTACTACTACTATTATTATTGACCATACTACCACTACTATTGCAGCTGCTGCTGCTACTACTGCTGCTGCTGCTACTTCTACTACTACTACTACTACGGATGTTGCTGCTGCTACTACTGCTGCTGCTGCTGTTACTACTACTATTACTACTACTACTACTACTACTACTACTACTACTACTACTACTACTACTACTGCTGCTACTACTAATACTACTAATACTACTACTACTACTACTATTTACTAAGGCATAAAAAGAAGGGGAGAAATCCCATAGCTCCAGTATGTGCCAGTCTAATGTGTGTCCTTATGGGTTTTTTTTGTGGGGCGGGGAGGGGGGGCAATGGCAAAAAGACGAACAAAACTCTCAACAAATAGACCTGGGTGTGGTTTTTAAATTACACATTATCAAACACCCGTTGTTATTCCTGTGTTGTTGTTGAGCTTGTTGATCTTGACTTCTAATGGTCTCCCTGTTTACTTTCATTGTATTTGATTGTGATCTCTGTACTATCGTTATCAATATTTTAAAAATTATTATTATTATTATTATTATTATTATTATTATTATTATTATTATTATTATTATTACATTGTTGTTATCATCATCATCATCATCATTTTTATTATAATCATCATTATCATCATGCTGTTGTGCACTGAGAAATATATTATCGTAAGCTTGTATGTAATTGTAAATTTATTTTCATGAAGAAATTGATATCATAATACTGGCACCTGTACTCAGACACATCCTTCTTGTCATCTCCTTTTTGATTAAATCTTTATCTTCATGCTTATTGTTGAAAAAACCAGAGTTTGTTTTTTGTTATTTTTATAATTTTTGTTGCTATATATTTCTTATGTGTGGGTGGTTGACAAGTGCTACTGGTAAGTCCTACTTATTTTCTTTCGCCTTTCACTCTTTCCGTCTTTCACTCTTCGTGTCTTGCACTCTTTCGTCTTTCACTCTTTCACGTCTTTTCCTCTTTCCGTCTTTCACTTCTTTCCGCTCTTTCACTCTTTCCGCTCTTCACTCTTTCCGTCTTTCACTCTTTCGCCTTTTCGTTCATCTTGCTGGGGCTGTTGTTGATGGTAGATTCCACTTCATTCCTTTCACTCTTTCACTCTTTCACGTCTTTCTTTCATCGTACAGGAGGTTGCTGGTGGTAGTTTCGACTTCGTTTCTATCTCTCTTTCACTTTTTCATTTTTCTTTCATCTTGCAGGGAGGTTGCTGATGGTAGATCCTATTTCATTCGTTTCACTCTTTCACCCTCCTGTTTGTTCTCGCAGTTTCCTCTGATTTACACTGAGATTACTGCATATGGTGGACAGGGTAAATTTCAATCAATCCTAGGCTTTTGGCGTTTGGTGGGAGGAAACTGCTGGTAGTTGCTTTTTCTTTCCTTTCATTATTTCATTTATTTTTCTTCTAGCTGTTTCTTCTGAATTTTACCAAGCGGGAGCATAATATTGTGGACAGGGTAACATTACAACCAAGCAATATTCATGTTCATGGTTTTTTTTAATGCATTGGGCTGTCCGTGCAAATTCATTAATTCCTTCTTCCAATATACGTTTGTAGACCACTGGCGATGGTGATATGGAACTTGAGTTCAAGCAGCAAAGCCTAAAAATGATTTTGTTAGAAGATGCCTATAATATAGAGCAGTTATTTAAACCTTTCACGCAGTTGGATTTACTATCTGGGCGGATTTGTTTAGCTTAAAAAGATGAACCGTGTGCAGATCACAAAAACCCCCTTTACTGTTTCCAACAGGGCATTTCTGGAACATTAATAAATCTTACCAACCCCCGAGATCACTTGTCGATATGGGTAAAATCAAGTCAAATGCAGTGATAATAGCAAGTATTCGTTAAATACACTTAATGGTGTTGATTCATGGATTTTGTTCGTTTCATTGAAAATTACCGCGTCCACCATTGGCGGTGATTTTATGATGAATTAATAAATAAAAAATAGCAATATAAAGGACATGTCAAGAAGTGAAAGTGAAAGGAAAGAAGTTGGACCTACCAGTGGTACCCACTAGCCAGCCACCACGTAAAGACATGGGGAAATCCACACACAAGTTGTGTATTGGTTATTAAAACAAGGAAAACAAAAGATAATTAATTGCAAAACAAAGAAAGGAAAAGTAAAGATAAAGATGATTACGGTGGATTTATAGTCTGTATCCCCGCACAAGTGCATGTTCACCGATTGTACATCATTTATTCCCCAGCAGGCCATTTCATATGCAGTCCTTTTCAACTCCCTAGGGAGCATACAGTACACTAGCCTGTAAAGCGCTTTGTACTAACACTCTGACAAAATATTTCTCTAGCTATAGCTGGGTATTCATTCACACCTGAGTCAAGTGAGGAAAGAAGAGAAAAGTACCTTTCCTAAGAGTACAACGTTGTAGAAGAAAAAAACACCAGTGCATGCATGGGGTTGCGTGTGGTTGGCGGGCGACGCTGGTAGGTCCTACTTCTTTCCTTTTACTCTTTCATCTATCTTTAACTTGCTGATTCCCTTAATTCACCCTGAGATCGCCACAATAGTGGACGGGTTAAATTTAAATAAAACAAACAAACAAAGCCATTGGGTTCGAACCAACGTTGTCATGGTTACAAACTCAAAACGGCCACGATTTCACGACGACACCTCCGTACTGTACTGCCTATCTTTCTTAGTACGATATCAGACTTCATGTTGATGAAGGCAGTGTGGATAATACAATTACAATGTGTAGATGTACTTGTTTTATTCATTAAAAAAAATTGGGTCAGAAATTATTTCCACATACAGTATACACAAATAAACAACACATACAAACAACACACACACGTACACACACACACACACACACACACACACACACATCCACATCAACGCAAACAATGGCCATGGCTTCACGTTCACAACACATTATGACAAGTGGTGTTCCTACACCAACTACAAGCTGGTTCCTACCTTAATATGGCGTGTGAATCCATCTATCTTTCGTTGTTGTTTGATTGTTTGATCTTATGCGATGCTCTCAGGTGAATATAGAGGAAACAACAAGATGAAATATCGTAAAAGAGAGAAAGGAAAGGAGTAAGACCTACCAGTATCAACCTGCCATTAGCACACGTACATCCACCTAGCCAAAAGTGTTGCCGCGGATAACGGTTTTTTGGTTTTACTTATTTGTGTATGAACGAGTGTGTGTGTGTGTCTGTGTTGTGTGTGTGCGAGTGTAAGTGAGTGTGTGTGTGTGTGAGCACACGCAGACCCCTGATGGGAGTAAGTGATAGACCCATCCTACCTATGTGTACTTGGGGGAAGAGGGGGGGGAGGACAAACGAACGACAGTCAATAACCCAATAACTCTATCTGTCAGTACGTGTGTCGCTTTTGCTCTGCCTGTTCCCTACGATAGAGGTACCCACGTACACCATTCACAATCGTTAATTTAGTTTAAAATGCATTTAATCCAATTGTGGATTGATACCACAGACATGTATCAATTCCAAGTCTAAGGTCCACACGCCACATGGATCCCATGACCTAGTCTAAAGCCTGACTGTGTGTGGTGCATCCATCCAAAGCACACATTACACAGGAGAAGGAATGGGACTCTGTAGTCCAAAGGCAAGGTATATGCCTCTCAACCTAGGAAATCTCAGTACAGGTATAGGTAGTTCCAGCTCTCCACCCAACTGTCGTGGGTTCAAGCCCCGCAAACGGTTGAAAAATATTTTTGAGTTGTTGTTTTTTGGGAGTAAAATCTATCTCCTCCCCCCCCCTCTCCGACTGGACCAGGTAAGTGGATCAACACCTAGTCCATCGGAGACGGAGGATAAAAACAAGGTTCCGTGTGTAGATCACAATACTATGCACCTTAAAAGATCCCTTGAAACAGGGAAGTCCGGACAAAAATTAAAAATCCTACGAAAAAAAACCCAAGAGATCACTTTAGTAAATCAAATCAAATCAAATCAAAATCAAATCAAATCAAATCAAAGGACAGAGATTCTACTGTGTCACCTTCGCACCTTCCTTTTCCGTGACTTTCGTGTCCTCGAAAATATGGTGTGGGGGGAAGGGGGGGTAGGAAAAGGAAATGAAAGGAAACCATGATAATAAATATAGAATGTCCGATTGTGTGAGAAACATAATGGCTAGTGATCGAGACATAAACTGTGAAATATTGTTGATACCTATTGCGCACTGTTAACAGAGCAACTTTACGTTAAATAATTCTGAAGGAAATGACAATAAATAATATTAAAGCCCCATCGGAACAAAGACAAGACAAATACAAGGAATAGACAATACAAAATCTTGGCCACCAGGGGCTTTGAACCCGCGACATCCGCGTCGGCACCCATCGCCTTGTCAGGGCCAAAAAAAAACCGGACTACAAACAGAGCTAACTACGTTAAATCCCCATGGTGGCCAAAAACATTTTCTGTCTATTTCTTTTGTATTTGTCTTGTCTTTGCTCCTATGGGGTTTTAATTGTATTTAATGTCATCGCCTTCACTTTCGACATGCCCTTTACCTCACTGTCGTTAAATAGGTTAAATGGTGTAAACACGTGAACTGTGTTTGCTCTATTGAAATTTACCTCGTCCGTGTGAATGAGTACCCAGTTAAAGATAGAGAAATATCTTTATCAAAGTGTTAGTACGAAGCGCCCAACAGGCCACTGTACTATTTGCTCCATATGGAGTCAGAGAAGGACTTTGAATGAAATGGCCTTCTCGGGGATAAATGATGTGCAGTTGTGGCTTCATTTTCGGAGATACGAACTAAAAATCCATTTTCAAAATTTGTTTGTATCTTTCTTTATAATCTAACCCAATATTGAACGTTGAGAGCAGGCAGAAACTGACTTTTTTTTACGCAGCGTTGAACTTCTTGAAATAATAACATAGTTATCTTGTTCATTATCCACGTTAATCAAACAGCCACGCATTCCCTCGCTCAAGGAAAACAGTTGGATGATTTCAAAGATGGCATACCAACAAAATAATACCAGGAGTAGAAAAGCAATGTTGAAGAAGTAAACGTTTAGTAGCAAACTGGAAGTGTGAGATAAAGTAGAAAGGGGTTACACATTAACAAGATACAAGAAGAATTATAAACCTCAGTAATTAAAGATAAAAATGAATGTAATGACGTAAAAGATAGATATCTTGACAACTTTATCCAATTTGTCATTATTTAACCGGTGCTCCCGGTCAGGAGATGACGTAAGCAAAGGTCAGGATAACCTTTAAACCTCGGAACTTTGAAATAAGCTAATGCAAGCACTGAACCCCTAAAGATTTGTCTTTATTGTCTCAATCGTTATATATAGTGTGGTGTTAATTCAGTTACAGGTACAATCTGCCTCCACCTCTGTATGACACAAAAAGGTGTCACAGTTTAGTTAACTCCAACGTCCTAAACGACAAATAAGTGATAACTCCACTGAAGAAGATAAAACAAACGCGCGCGTGACGTTTTCGTATTATCTTTCGCCAAACAGCAAACTTTAGCCAGTCAAGTTTACACATTTAATGAAAGATAAGCGTAAATATGTGTTTGTTTAAATTTTCTCATTTGTTATCTGAATAAGGATCATACCTTCCGAAACGTCACTCCACCAAATAAGACAGAACAAACGCGTGAAGTTTCTGGCACCATCCTTCGCCAGACAACAAACTTTAACTAGTCAAGTTTACACACTTCTGAATTTTGATTTGATTTGATTTACCCACACCACAACTAAGGTGATTGTGGGGTTTTTGGAAGGATTTCAATTTGCTTGCACTGCCCTGAAAAAAGCTGGATCTTAACGGGCAAAAAATGGTGTGATCTGCACACGACCTTCTTTTTATCGTCCGTCTCCGATGAGACTAGGTGTCGATCCACCTACCTGGACCCGATTTTGCTCGAAAAAAAAACTCGAAAAAAAATTTTCAACCGTTGGCGGGCTCGAACCCACTACGTTTGGGTTGATAGGTCGACACCTTGCCTCTAGACTACCGAGTCCCCACACACTTCTGAAAGATAACTATAAAGTGATGAAGGATTATACCCGAAACGTCATACCGCGTTTGTTCTGTCTCCATTGGCGAAGCTGTCACTTATTGTCGTTATCACTCAGATAATAATAATAATAAGTCACTACGTATTGGTCGATGAAAAAAACCTGCGCAAAATAATAATCCACACATTGTGCAATTGAAATTGAACATTGATCTCTAACCTGAGCGGCCATCACAATGTCAAATGAAATTCACAGAAGACACAATAAGAAAAATGATATTTTAAAGCAACTTGATACCATTGCCAACATTTTTAACATTTAAAAAACCCCATGAAAATAAAATGTTATTGCAACGTTATGAAATTAATAGAAAAACAAGAAAGCCTGAACTTCGAAGACGGGCACGGCCACATAGGGTACTAAAGTCCATCTATGTTTGAACTAGATCTAGATATATAGGTGAATACGCTATTCGTAAACATTTGGAAGCTGTATGTCTTAGATAAAGTAAAGATGTGAATAGATAACGAGCTTGTCATTGATAAATGGTCGAATTATAATACACGCTAGATCTAGTTTTAACTTTTAGGAATTTATCTGGGTGTAAAGGGCTATTGACCATGATCATTGTCATCATTAGTATTATATTAGCATCTTCAATCTTTCCATTAGTATTGTAGTAGGCCTAGTAGTAGTAGTAGTAGTAGTAGTAGTAGTAGTAGTAGTAGTAGTAGTAGTAGTAGTAGTAGTAGTAGTAGTAGTAGTGTAGTAGTAGTAGTAGTAGTAGTAGTAGTAGTAGTAGTAGTAGTAGTAGTAGTAGTAGTAGTAGTAGTAGTAGTAGTAGTAGTAGTAGTAGTAGTAGTAGTAGTAGTAGTAGTAGTAGAAGTAGCGGTAATGACACAAGACAATATGAAAGCCCCATAGGAACAAAGACGAGACAAATACAAAGAATAGACAGAAAAAATCCTGGCCACCATGGGGATCGAACCGCGACCTCTGCATCGGCACCCATCGCCTCGCCATGAAAAGAAAGAAAGGGATGGTAAAAGCTCCCATTCTACCCCGGTGTATGGGTTTAGTTGCCCGACATGATCTTTCTCCAGGCTGCCCTGTCCTGATATTTTCTGTTTCCTTCTGTGAGTTAAATTTCTTTGCATTAATGCCTCTTTATATCTTCTTCCCACGTTCTCCGAGGTCTGTCTTGGTCTTTTACATTGGGCTTTAGAACTGTATACTGATTTAGCTATTCTATTATTATTATTCTATTATTATTCATTCTGTTAACATGCTCAAACCATCTCAGTTGATTTATTGCTATCTAAGTTTGTATACATTCTGCTTTGTTTTGATCTCTTATTGTTGTGTTTCTGATTTTGTCTTTTTAGGTTTCCCTACTACTCTTCTTAGATATTTCATTTCGGCTGCCTGTACTCTCCTGTATTCTCTACTGTCTAAGGTCCAAGTTTCATTGCCATAGAGGAGGAGAGGACAATAAACTGTGTTGTATACTGCCATTTTGGTTTTTGTTAACAATTCTTTTTACCTACAAATGCCTTTCCCAGATGGTTATATATTGCATTTGCCTTTTGAATTCTCTAGCTGATTTCTTCTCTTAGTTTTCCCTCTGAGTTAATCATTACTCCTAGGTAATTGTAGCTTTGAACTTGTTCTAAGTTCTTCCTGCACAATTTAAGATTTTGTGTTTTAGCTTTCCTAGTTACTAGGATTTGTTTTGGTTTTGTTTGCATTTACTCTCATTCCTCTTTTGTTTAATTCATTATTCATCATGTTGATATTCGATTGGAGGTCCCTTTCTGATTTTCCAAAAAGAACTAACTTATTAGCATATAAAAGCATTGATACATTTACTGGTTTGAGCTTCCACATACCTACATTCATTTTCTTCATTTTTGAGGATACCTTGCGACTGAATCCATGAAATGTGATAAACAAAAGGGGACTTAGGATACAACCCTGTCTTACTCCTATATCTACATCAAATTCTGCAGGTACGTTTCCAGCTACTCTCATTGCATTTGTTGGTTTATTGTAAAAACGTTTAATGGCTTCTATTAAATTTTGCTCTACATTGTGTTCTTTTAAGGAATGCCATAGTTCGTACCTCCTCACATTGTCAAATGCCTTTTCTAAGTCAATAAAACACAGGTGCAAGTCAATGTTTCTCTCAATGAATTTTTCTATTATTTGTCTAATTGTAAATATGTGATCTTGTACACTTCTTCCTGGTCTAAATCTAATTTCTGGTGTTCTCCAATCTGATCCTCTATTCTTTTCTTTTAGTCTCATTTCCCTTATCCTGGCATACACTTTTCCTGGTACGCTATTAGTGATATCCCTCTATAGTTGAAGCCTTCCATAGCTGATCCTTTCTTATGTATTAGTACTACCGTTTCTTTTTTCCAGTCGTCTGGCACCTGTTTCCTAACTTCCTCTTTGGCGATAGTTCTTTTACTCACGTAATCTATCCTATCCTCTGGTCTCTTTGTCTGCAAGTATTTCTTTCAGGCATCCTTCTTTTCTTTGATCTTAGTCTTGACATTCTCATCCCACCATGCTGTTTCTTTTCCTACAACTGAAAAGTGTTTCTTTTACATTTGCCACTTTTCTTCTATTGTGCTATTCTTCAGATCCATCTGCCTTTCACTGATAAATCTTTTATCATGAATTGGTATATCTGTTTTACTATTGGTTTATTTCGTTCTTCTATTTTAAGTTGAGTAGCATTCTTCTCTTTTCTTTTTCTGTTTGTTTTCTTCAGTTAGTAATCTTATTTTGACTATCACTAGGTGATAATCACTAAATATTTCTGCTCCTTTGTTTACTCTTGCATCCAATGTACTGTAAAAAAGGGAGTTGCTAACTATTATGTAGTCTATGATTGATTTTTCACATCTCTCTTCATTTTCTCTTGTATATTTGTGGATATCTTTATGATGAAAAATGTGTTAACTATTTTCATGTTAATATTGTTATTCTTTAGGCAAAAATCTATTAGTCTCTCTCCATTTGGAGAAGTTGTTGTCTCTCATTCTTTACCTACTACTACTCCTGACGTTTCTACATTGTTGCCTACTCTAAAGTTTAAATCTCCTAAAACCATTAGTTTGTATTTGGGTTTAAGATTCTCTGTAGCTATTTATAAATCGCTTTCAAAGATATCTATTTCTTCTTTTGTTGGCATCTTCGTTTTGTCCATAAGCTATTCATAATTTAATTTCTCTTCCTTTTGTTTTAATATTTACCTCTACTAGCCGTGGGCTTATAAATTTCCAACTGTCTAGCAGCTTTTCATGTCTTTAGGCATATACTCCTGCTCTAGCTCTATATTTGACATCTACGTCTGAGAAGATTAGCATGATTTGGTCCTACATTTTCTATTCCCTTGTCCTTTTTCCTTTGTTTCTGTAATGGACAAAATGTCTACTTTCAATTTTTCCATTTCTTCAGCTAATTCTAACTCTTTTCCATTTATTGCCCTAATATTCCATGTTCCAAAAATCACAGTCTGTGTTCTTTTCCAGAGTCGTCTTCGAAAGTTCAAGCCGGGTATATCATCCTTTGTACTTCTTTGAATCAGTTTGGATGTGCATAAGCAGGGGATTGGTCTGAAAAGAAACCTAGCTACCAACCGAGCTCACTACGCCCTTTAAGGCGAGGCGATAAGTGCCGACACGGAGGTTGCTGGTTCAATGCCCATATTGCCCAAAAATATTTTGTCCCTTCCTTGTATTTGCCTTATCTTCGTTCCTATTGAGGCGTCAACATTGTTTAATGTAATTAATTACTACTTTCAACATGCTTTTCTCCACAGCAGCAGTTAGTAGCAGCAGTAGTAGCAGGTGGCAGTGGTTAGGCTGCCGCAGTTGGGGTCAGTGAGTATTCTATTATTAGTAGCAGCAGCAGCAGCCAGGTCCGACAGTAATAGTTGTAGTATTGCAGCAGTAGTAGTATCCCTTGGCTGTTTAAAGTAGTAGCAGTCCGCAGCAGTAGTAAAAAAATAGTAGTTGGAATTCCGAGATCAGTATTAGTAGTAGTACTAGTAGTAAAGTAGTAGTAGTATTAGTAGTAGTAGTAGTAGTAGCAGTAGTTAGTACCAGTAGTAGTAGTAGTAGTAGTAGTAGTAGTGGTAGTAGTAGTAGTAGTAGTAAGTTAAGGTAATGACACAAGATAATACAAAGCCCCATTGGAAAAAAGACAAACACAAAGGAATAGACAGAAAATCCTGGCCACCATGGGGATCGAACCCGCGACCTCTACGTCGGCACCCATCGCCTCGCCATGACAAGAAAGCGTGCTACCAACCGAGCTAACTACGAGCTTCTATTCATTGTGTTTTTGGTTCTGTCTTTATTCCTATGGGGCTTTCATATTATCTTGTGTCATTACATTAACTTCGGACATGCCCTCTCTTTGGCTCTATTTGTCTTTAATAGTAGCAGCAGCAGCAGCAGCAGCAGTAGCAGTAGTAGCAGTAGTAGTAGCAGTAGCAGTAGCAGTAGCAGTAGTAGTAGTGGCAGTGGTAGTAATAATAGCAGCATTAGTAGTTGTAGCAGCAGCAATTATTATTATTATAGTACTAGGGCAATAGCATCAATGTGGCAATGCTTGAGGTAATGGTAGCACTATTGAGCAGCAGCAGCAGCAGTAGTAGTAGTAGTGGCAGCAGCAGCAGCAGCAGTAGCAGTGAGTGGTGGTAGTAGCAGCAGCAGCAGTGTGCAGCAACGGCAACATGGTAGCCGTTGCCAACGCAGCAGCTATTAGCAGCAGCAGCAGTAGCATTAGCACGCAGTTGTAGTAGCAGCAGCAGCAGCAGTGGCAGTAGGCGAAACCAGCAGAGGTAATAACAGCAGGAGATGACCAGTAGCAGCAGCAGCAGCATTAATAGCATTAGCAGCAGCAGCAGCAGTAGCAGCAGCCACCAGCAGCAGCAGCAGCAGCAACCAGCACCAGCAGCAGCAGCAGCAGCAGCAGCAGCAGCAGCAGCAGCAGCAGCAGCAGCACTAGTAGCAGCAGCAGTAGCAGCAGCAGTAGCAGTAGTGAGCATACTAATAGCAGCAGTACTATTAGTACTAGTACCAGCAGCACCAGCGGACCAGCAGTAACAGTGGTAGTAGTAGTAGTAGTAGCAGCAGTAGTAGTAGCAGCAGCAGCAGCAGCAGCAGTAGCATCAGCAGCAACCAGCAGTTAGCAGCAGCGGCAGCGGTTCTTGTCAACAGTAGTGGTAGTAGCAGTCGTAGCA
Source organism: Doris montereyensis (assembly GCA_037039925.1). Lineage (NCBI taxonomy): Eukaryota > Metazoa > Mollusca > Gastropoda > Nudibranchia > Dorididae > Doris > Doris montereyensis. The sequence continues at coordinate 23,568 of JAXRKP010000364.1, read as the reverse complement.
GCATAATAGTCGCAGTAGCAGTAGTAGCAGCAGCAGCAGCAGCAGCAGCAGCAGCAGCATCAATAGCAGCTTGTAGCAGCAGTGGTAGCAGCAGTCGTCCAGCAGCAGCCAATAGTAATGTAGCAGCAGCAGTAGCAGTAGCAGCAGCAGCAGTAGTAGCAGCAGCAATAGTAGTAGTCGCAGCAGTAGTAGTAGTATAGCAGTAGTAGTAGTAGCAGCAGCAGCAGCAGCAGCAGCAGCAGCATTTCAGCAGCAGCTGCAGCAGTCGTCCGTCTGCTTCTTGCAGCAGCAGTGATGATGATGATGTAGTAATAGTAGTGGTAGATTCTAGTAGTAGTAGGAGCAGCAGCAGCAGCATTGGTAGTAGCAGTAGTAGTAGTAGCAGTAGTAGTAGTAGTAGTAGTAGTAGTAGCAGCAGTAGTAGTAGTAGTAGTAGTAGTAGTAGTAACAGCAGCAACTAGTAACAGTAGTAATCGCAGCAGCAGCAGCAGTAGTAGCAGCAGCAGCAGTAGTAGTAGTAGTAGTAGTAGTAGTAGTAGTAGTAGTAGTAGTAGTAGTAGTAGTAGTAGTAGTAGTAGTAGAAGTGGTAGTAATAGTAGTTGCTGTTCTTGTTGTAGTGATCGTTGGGGAAATAGATGTTTTTGTTAATAGTAGTTATAGGTATGGGGGTGTTCGTTGGTCGTAGCAGTGATGGATGTCATTGTTGTTGTTGTTGTTGTTGTTGTTGTTGTTGTTGAAGCAAAGTGTGAAGAAAGAAGCAAGTTTAAAGGGTATCCGTCGAAGGCATGTTAGGGTCCTTGAAATTGTAATTGTCTTCATGCAGCTGAATGCCTGAACTGATCTGACCATACTAGGTCTAAGCCTCCATGGACGCACATCCTCCTCATCATCATTATCATAAGTAACATCAAGTACCTTGTTCCCGTGTTTGATTCCATTTTCTTTTTTGCGGAATATCTTTGTTTTATTCTTAATAGGTTTTTTGCTGGAGTTTGTTTTTTCTGTTACGTTTCTGTTTTGGTCTGTCCATTTACGCAATCACAATGCCTTATCAGCAAAAATTGAAAATGTTGGCGGTTTAAAAAAAAAAAAATACATATTAAGCCACTTTTTCCTCAACACTGGTAGCTCATTTGGTAGAGCGTCTGGCTGGCACATGAGGAAGCCGAGTTAGAATCCCAGTCTGGGAAAATTCTCTCTGGCCCTCCCCTGTCGAAATAGGGAGTACGGTAGCTATGTTTATTCAGACTCGGCGAAAAGTAAAGTTGGTGTGGAAAGCAATGTCAAACTGTTTACATTATGCCGCGTGCCTAGACAAATCATGACTCGACTCTGAGCAATCCTAAGCTCAACTCTGAGTATGGGATTTGTTTTACTTTACTTTACTTTACTCATCTGTCAAGCCTAGCATCAAATGTGACTGAGAGCCAGGTCCTCGTTACATTGTCTATATGCTCCTACTATACTAAGTGCTAGTACAACGTAATATGTTCATTAAATTGTTAGATCTAGGCTGTAGGCACGTTTTCCCCTATCCTTATTGTACCAGATTTTATGTAAAATATTTAAAGATAAGTCTATCGTGTGCATTCGCTACGATAAAAAGATCATTGCAATTGTATAGAGATGGGTAACCATGCGCTCAGAAAATGATTCTCTGCCCTGATTTTAATTAGAGCTGATGTCAATTAATGATGTTCGTAGCCGTTATCAGACAAGTGACACCAGAAAATCTGAGTTATCAAATGACCTGGTCTTTGATCCTGGTCACTGGTATAAAACAGGAAGGCCTTGTCTTAAATCTTCACAACGCGTTCTAAGACACGACACACAATGGACACCAGAGCAGTGGTGTTCCTGGCGCTTGTCGCCACAGCCCTAGCTGGTGAGTACGATTTTGCTTATTTAAACAAGATTTCTAGTCCTATTGTTCCTTCAGTGGATCACTGAAGCTTTTCAAGTTTTATGAAGTTATGTTAAAAGGAAAATTCACAAACTATTACATTCCTTCCAACCACTGCGAAAAGCCTTGGTCTGCAGGGGTGCCGGTCACAAGTGATTGTTCGGTTCCAAAAAGTGATAATCTATAGCACGAAGTGATGCATTTAATCTATTCACATCTCATGCCTACCTGAGACAAGATTTCTTTGGATCATGAAGGATGATGAGCTAGATTTTTTAAACTGTATTGAATGGGCTTAAAGAAATAATGAACCTATATATATATCCGATATTTATCATTTATATATATTATGTGACGTCGCACCAGGATATGTAATAGTTCGTTGAAAGTTTTGAAGCCATTATCTCATTGTTTTCAAAGATATTTTGAGTCACAAACATTAACTGTCTTTTTTACCTACATTGCAAATCAAATTATTATTTCTCAGGCCCAATCAGCAACCAAGACTTTGACAAATGTTCCACAAGATGCACTGACTCCTCGAAATTCCGCTACGCCCATGGATCCACATACACATATGAATACCGGTATGTAGGCTTACATATTCATACTAAATTCACAGCGCATAGCACATAGTGTAATCACACGTTCTAAATAACTATAATATGATGAAATTCAAATTAATGGTCGTTTAAGCACATATTGAAAAAGATGTTGATGATTTTTAAAATTAATTTGTTATCTAAAATATCATTCTAAATTAAAGATAAAGGTATCTGGAAGTATTGGGTAAGCTTACGTTTCACAAGTGTTTTGGTGACTCATTCCATGAAATCTTTTGACAATTTATCTTAACAGAGTTGACACGGCAACCAGCATGGCTGGAGCCTCTGAGGATACGGCCAAATTGACCATGCAGACCATCGGTGACATCCAAGTTCTGAGTCCCTGTGAGTTTTCTCCCAGTTGAGAAACACCAGGTTGTTTCACTCAGATGGCAATGGAAACATGAAAACTGCCGACAGGTGGGTCAATATTTTAGATGATTCATTTAATCAATGTAGAACTTTCAGTCAGAAATCGATGAAAACTGAAAATATAGGATTGAACACTAGTAATATCAAACGTACCAGGAAACATTTTTAATGGACTTTTAATCAGTTTGACATGACAATCAAATTCTTGAATTTGAACAAAGAAAATAAAACTGAGTAGATCAAATATTTAGTTCCATTCGCCAGGTTGACCTAGACACCAATTATGTATAATTATTTTTTAATGTCTTCATAATCAGAGATCATGATTAAGGAAACCTTTCAGATTATTTTCATAAGACACACGTTACTTATGTTCATTTGTCTTGGAGAAGAAGAATAACCATGCACGATTAACCTCGGTGAGTGTAATGCCTTTCTTACTTATGGCTAATCCATAGTAATATTAGTCTATAACGTGTATTGAAATGTCTAAAACAAACATTATGCGTAGTAATTAAAACATTTTAATCAGTGTGTGTGTGTTGAGTTTCACATTTTAGCTGTTTATCAAATTATATGTATATAACGATTTTTTTGAAAACTTTTCACAGGGAGGTCCAGTTCCGATCTAAACTGGAAGCTTACCCTCTGAGGTTTTCATACCAGGATGGCAAAGTGGAGCATGTGTGCCAAACAGACGGTGAAGATGCTAGGACTATGAACTTGAAGAAAGGATTTCTCTCAGCTTTCCAGAACAGCATGGATGATTTAAGCCAGAGCCAAAATGTCACTGAGGTGAATAGAGAGAACGAAACGTTTGTTTTATAAGAGACATCACTGGTCTCAAAGCACTGCAGAATGTGTATTTCGTGTTGTAACACACGGTTTTTAAAGACTATTTCATTGATATTATGTTATCTTTATCACAGTTTTGATAGTTGTCCTACAAAGGAGAAAATATTTACGTATGTTATATGTTTTAACAGACTGATGTTACTGGAACTTGCAAAACTGAATATACAGTTGTGAGCAATGGCTACTATTCAACGTCCTTGAAAAAGACCAAGAACATTCTGAGCTGCACTGATCGCCACAACTTTGAGACTGTCATTCAAACCGCACCATATCTCATCCCTTCAGTAAGTGCAATTTGTGTCTGTCGTGATTTATGGTAGAAACATTACGAATAGAAACCATGAAATAAACTTCTTCATTGATAACTGCTGGATACAATGTTCGAAAATTGTTCATTTTGAAAGGCGTTTGATGCAGAATTAATAACAAATGATACAGATATAAATTTTCCTCTTATAGCAATGAAGAAACTTTATCTAAAATGAGAAGAAAAAATCCTCCAAGAAAAAAAAACCAAGAACAAAACAAAAAAAGAAAAAAAAAGAACAAAACAAATAGAAAGAAAAACATAGCCGACATAGTCAATGCATGGAGGTAGGAGATAACCGATAAAATAATTCTAATGTGCAGAAATGATACTTTCAAAATATAACGTACTGGCCAAACAAATAACATAATCGATATTTTTATTTTTTATTATTCAATCATTACAAAACTGTCACATAAAATTATTCAAAGATAGTCAAATGCATCACAAAATTGTTGTTTTTTAATTGGGACCACTTTATATTGATATTGTTTTCGTTGCTGATATTACTATTATTATTGTTATATTGTTAGTTTTTATTGTCTTCAATGCTTTTAAAACGGTTATGTCAATGCACTGTTATGCTCATTTCATGGGTTCATATAGGTTAGTACTCAAGACTGTCAAGAGAACTGGACTAAACTGATTGAGAAAAGGAGGGAAATAAGCCATGAAAATGACAACAGAGGCGATCAATAACAGCTGTGGTTTTATTTTGTACAATCCTATACAGGGCAAGTTATTTGATGAGAGAATATAGACTCCAACACAAAATATATTTTGATTGTTGAACTTTATTTTGGCACAGCAACATTGTCTATTATCATTATGCTTTCTATCACAGGACATGCAATCTTTACCCCTGATGAAAACTACGCATGAATGTGAGCAGTCCGTTGAGGCTGGCGGTGTTCTCAAGTCAACACTTTGCTCTGAGACTCATGTCTACAGGCCATTTGCAAATGGAATGAGTGGAGGCAGCACAAAGTCACACAGAAATTGACCTACCAAACTTACAGGAAGAGCTCTACTTCCAGAACAGGTAACATTACAGGATGTGACTTGTGCTCAGAAACGGTATACAAGTTCGTTGTAGAAAAATCAAAACAATGTGTCGTCTGTCTGTAACCAATAATCAAAGTTTCTTCATGAAAGTTTTCATTTTGCTAGTTTCCGTATAAAAATGATAAAAAAAATTACATCGAACTTTGATACACTGTTTTTCGTTTTTGTATTGTTTTGCACAGGATATTTACTCTGTATTCTTTATTTGTAACAACACCCTGTCTGTATTTTGCTACCTTGCATTGCTTTTTATTTGTTTTTAAATGGCACAGGATCAATCGGATCCCGAGATACACTGATCTTCGACCACTCAGTCGCAGAGCCAACCAAAGACCAAGCTCGTCGCTCAGTTGAACAGAAACTTGGAGACATTTGTGATGACACTCAGTATGACCTTAGACCCGAATCACCACGTCTGTTCTCTGAACTGGTTGTGGCTATGAAGTCTATGGACGTCGATGATATGGAGGATATCCACCGTTTGCTGAAGACAAAGACTCTGTGCCCAAGCAATGGAAGAACTTAGTAAGTCGATCTCAAAGGGGGGTAAACATCTTTAGATTTATCGCTACATTTGCTATCGAAATTATGATGCTGGTAAAGTGGGACTTAATGAGTTTGGCGAAAGTGAACTTTACCTTGTCAAAATTGTAATATGTAAGATGAAAGTGAAAACATAAAATTGATCCATTGGTTCTAGATTTCCACCGTGCTTACAATAAAGCAAGTACATTGTATTACAAACAGCATACACGATTTATTGCAATATGAATAGTAGTATGATGCTGAATTGGAAAGTGTATACAATTATTACACTTATATTACTTTGCTTATTTCACAGCAAATTTTTCCTTGACGCTTTACCAATGACCAACACCCGCAACTCTGTTCGTCTGATGTCAAAACTCATCGACAACGGTGATGTAGAGGGCCTTCAGGCTAAGGCATGGTTGGCCTCCCTTGCTTTCATCCCCCAACCAACCTCCGAAATGATTTTGGATGTCAAGGTATTTTTGTTGGCAGTTTTGGCTTTATTAAATTACCCATTGAGCTACCGACTGTTATGATTTTTTTTTAAATCCCTTGAATATACGAGGACTTTTATCATTTCATTTGGTTTCATCAAATTATGCGATAGCGTATATATCTAATCGTACCAATACGCTTTATTCAATAAGTGGGGAGGATACATTCGATTTCTCACCGTCAAACTGGTGGTTTTTAATGTTTGGAACAGTCATGAATTTTAATCTCTTCGTCAGGGGCTTATCGACAACAAGAAAGTACGCGAAGATGCCCTCCTGCCAGTTAGCTCACTGGTCAACAACTACTGCAAACAGAAAGCCTCTTGTGACCAGGACTACGCTGTGTTAAGTATCATGTCTTCTTTTGAAAGAACCATTGGTTACAAGTGTGACGCAAGTGGCAAGGATTTCGAAGAGGTAAACATTCGAGATGCCAAAACTCCCAAACATTCTTCAATACTTACATTAATCATATTAAAGATGTTTCATTTTCATTGGAGAATCTCATTATGTTGTCATGCATATTAAACATGTCCAAACAGTCATAAACCTCTACGATCTGCTTCTGACTTTCAGATTCTCCTTACATTGAGGGCTATTGGTAATGCAGGACACGCATCACGTGCCATCACGGTTTTGAACAAATGCATGACAACAACATCTAACCCAATGGAGATTCGCATTGCTGCCATTGAAGCATTCAGAAGGATGCCATGTACTCCTGAGGTAGATATGATATTCGTTAAGCACATTAACACTACAACAATTTTAATACGGAGAAGAACAAAAACATAAGAATCTTTGTCATACATCGACTATGTTATGCCGTGTTTTAAAACTAAAGGATACGAAACGTTAAGACAGATAGTCTATAAATGAGAGATAAAGGAAGAACACATTCAAAACGAAATGAGTACATGGATTACCGGTTCTTTCATTTGCTATTCCCAGGACAAAAATCTGTGGGATCTGTACATGGACAGAAGTTTGGACTCCGAACTGAGACTTTCCGCTTACATGGCCATCATGCGATGTCCCAGTGAAGAGACTCTTGGTAAAATTGCCTCCATCCTATACAAAGAGGACAATGAACAAGTTGGCGCTTTCGTTTACAGTCATCTCACCAACCTGAGAGAGTCATCCAATCCTCATAAGCAAGAAGTAGCCAGAATGATCAACAAGTAAGAACAATGTTACGTTCAGTTTTATTATTCATAAAACCACTCTGAGCTCACCGCTACTGGAGGACGCTTTCTGTTTCTTTCATTCCATTGATGCATAACAACGAATAGTCTGTAAAATCTGTTGATGGTGCAACCTTCGATCGCTACCTGTAAAAAAGATTTCAACATACTTAAACCGACTTATGCTAAGACATGGTTGGACTTGGACGTAGACTTAGACATTCACGAGATGCGAAGTGCGGAAAAGAGAACAACGTCAAGCAGTCGACTGGTTGTTTTAGACTGAAGTTTGCAATTATTGCCATTGTCTACCCTTTACCAATTATAGCAATTCAACAATATATATGATGTATACTGATTTTCTGTTTCAGTCTTGCTTTAGACAAGGAATTCGATTTGAGCCCCCTCAAGTTCTCTCGTAACTACGAAATTTCGACCCTAATCAACAAACTCAACACTGGCTTCACCGCTGAGAGCAACATGATTTGGTCTAGCTCAGACCAGCTCCCACGGTCTATTGCCGGCAATCTGACAGTTGAGCTTTTTGGACAATCCGTCAACATCTTTGACTTTGGTGGTCGTCTGGAAGGACTGGAATACCTCTTGAGACATGTTTTTGGACCTTATGTTAACTCTGACGACAAAACAGAGGTAATATTTTAGTTTCCATGCCATACCATAAATGAATGTTATGACTAAACGTGTCAATATCTAGTACAAACGAGGCTGTAAAACTGATAGAACGTACACAATACTTTCGTCAGGACTAGTGAGCTTTAGGAAAAATGAGCTGTGAGATAATAATGTTCTTCATTATAAATGAAAGGCTAGTGTGTGCATTGTTGGTTGATTTTATTTAAATATTCTTTCACAGAATAAAATGGACTTTGAAAAGGTGCAAGGCTCTGTATTTGGTCGTATCTTTGGCAACGAGATGTTGTTCCTGCACAGTAAAACTACCAAATCTCCTTTTGGAAACATGCCTTCCAAATGGCTCGATGTCCTTATCAAACTGGCAAAGAAACAAGACTTCGCCTTTACTCAAAACTTCCAATTCATTGATGCATGGTAGGTCTTAACATTTATTGCAATTTTGATAACTTGTAATAATCACCGGAATGCATTACTCTTAAATGGCTCTTTCAGTAACATTCGATAATAGTTTGTCCAAGATTAATGGAAATTATGCACGAGGTAACATGAACCTCATCCGTGTGTGGCTTTCCATGACTTTCACTTGATCTTTTACTGAAGACGGAAAGAACAATCCAACAATTATAACATTCTTTACACGAAATAAGATCGACTGTGATCAGAAATAATGGGAAGAATAGAAATAAATGTGATATAATAGAAGCAACTTGAAATAATAGTTCAATGACTTATTTACTGTCTTCGTGTCTACAGTATGATCATTCCCACCTCTGTTGGTTTGCCGGTTCAAATCCATGTGAATGGAACAGCCATTGTTGACCTTTCAGTCAGCGGAAAGATGGACTTGCGTAAAGTTGGAGCTTCCCCAAGATCAATGGATGTCGATGGAGAAGTGAGACCAAGGTCAGTACCACAGTTATCATTTTTTTTAATGCCCTTATTATGTAAAACTTGAGGAATTAGAGTAACATGCACGCTGTGCTTAAATGAGATTGAAGAATCTGATGTGTTTACTGTCTTTGCTTTCAAACGTTTGATGGATGAAAACTATTTTTTCTCTTCCTCCGTCAGTGCTGCATTGGAAGTTAGTGGAACTATGGCAGTTGATGCCATCGTGACCAAGACAGGACTGCGCATGCGTAACACAATGCATTCAAGCACATCTTTGAAAGGTCGCATTCAGTTGAACAGAGGACAACAACTCAACATTGAATTAGACACGCCAGAGGACAAAATGGAGATCTTTGGAGCCAAGTGAGATTTCATCCTTTTGAAGTTATATATGGTGAACATGGTTTAGAAGATGGGAGATGATGATCATTTATCAGCTTCAAACACGACTTTTGTACAATATCATCAAATGTTTGGCAACACACTTATTGTTTTACATATTTTTTTAAGAAAAACAATAACAAAATATGTGACAAAACAGTGAACACCTTTTCATCCCTTAAGTTTTTACACTCTTTGAGACAATGCTTTTTTGTGCAAAATATATTGTAATAAAACACAAAGATAGTGTCCACATTCCTTACATTACCAAACAATTTTCTTCCTTTTAGGTCTCAATTCTTCATCCTCCACAATGACATGGAGCAAGAGCAAGAAATGATTAAAGAAAACAAAAAGAATTCCAACAGTGCTCTGGAACAACTATTGCTGCCATTACCGGCATGGAACTTTGTGGACAACTCAGCTTCACCAACGCATCTCTGCATCCTGAAGGTCCTTACTTCCCCATGACTGGTCCAACCGCCGTCAGTGTCGCTTTGTTCAAGAGGGACACTCACTCCGGATACAAACTCTTTGCCAAGAGGACTGAGGTGAGGAATGTTGGGATGTTAGAGTTTAATGTTTTCAAGTTTATGATCGTTATATCTTCTGATCACCACACTGCGATATGTATTCAGTTGTACTGTAGGTTATTGTAGGATTAAGTCGTCTTTTGTGAAGGACATGGAGATACTTTACTAATTTTTATTGTCTTTCTTCCCAGAACAAAAAGGCAAGCATTGCACAATTTTCCGTCAACACTCCTGGATCTAAGGTAGATCGTGCCATCACTGTGGACATGACTTTGAACTACGCCAAGCAGATGATGGAAGTAAACATGTTCAGTCCTTGGAAAAAGCTGAAATGAAAGGTAAATGATATATTAGGTCGTGAAACCTTTTTCCTCCTACCTTTCATTGCAAATCGTTTATTATTGCAAACCAACTTATTTAAAAGGACGTAAATGAAATGCATAACAAAATCAAAGAAGCTATTATTTATCAATGTGTCATATCTAAAGAAAACAAAATATGTACAGTCATAGAAAAATAGTGACGAAAAGAATAATCATGGTATGAAGTGCATATTTCTAAACAATGAAATGATTTGTCTCGTCTGACAGGTAACCTGATCGATAAGAATGGAATGAAAAGCATTTCAAGCAGACTTGTTATTGATGATGTTAATATATATGCGATGACTTCGGAGATGAAAACAATTCAAGAAAAAGGAAAGACACAATTCAGTCCTATGATTGAACTGAAACGTCCTGGAGCTGATAATTTGCAACTTTTTGGCCTGATCGCCCTGGAACGTCCTTTGAAATCGCTGAACATTGATTTGTCATTGACCGGCATCCAAAAACTACCCTACACTTTCAAATGTGAGTTCATAATAAATCATAAAACTTAGCAAACTGCTATATATGATTAAAACATGAACGAAATTATACTAAGATTTCTCTCGTGGAAAGTTCGATTTCTTGACTAGGAAAACAGTTAATACATATCATGAGAAGTCACATTCTTTGTTAATAAACTTATGTGTATTGAAGTTCTGTATTTTCGTGTGTTTTTTTCTGCAGCAACCATTGTCAGCACGAAGAAGGAAAACAGCGTAAAAGCAAGTTTCAGCTCTGATGACAAAAATGTTTACAGTGTTGAGGCCAGCAACCAGTTGAGCATCATGGGCAAAAAATCTATCATTGCATCTCTGAAGACCAAGCTTACCATCAACACTCCTACCAAACAGCTTGTATCTATCTCTAGTTCTGGTGCTTACCGTCAAGACAAGTCTCTCAAAGTGGACACAATTGTAGCCATCCACCGTTTGATGAAAAGACCTGCATCACTCAAAGGTAAGGATTGCATTGTCTTTGCATATGAATGAGAAGTAACACTACAAGAAATTATTTTTTAATCAAATACGTATTTCCAATGCTTCTATGTTCACTTTATCATACTGCTGTCTATTTTTTTCATTTTTGTAGTGAATCTTGTGAAGAATGCCAAGAAGAAAGGATCTCGATACGATCTGGACGCTTTCCTCAAATCTTCTCGACTCAATGCCCGAATTGACAGCAACATGTTTATGAAAGACAGCGGCTTCATTTCTACCAAGACATCATTTGATTACACTATTCCCAAAGTTGATAAGAACAAGATTGTTTTCTCTGGAAAATTTAATGACAGGAGCACGAAATCATACAAGAAATTCTCTGTCAGAGGGTAAGAGTTTGAGTTATTCTACTATTCTATCAACATGAACATGAATTATGAACAACTTCCTGGCAATGGAGTGATGAAAGTTTTAATTTACACATATGCTATGGCTTCCATAATAATCTGGATAGCATTGAATTATGAACAACTTCCGGGCAATAAAGTGATGACATTTTTAATCTACACATATTCTATGCCTCCACTGTAATCTGGAGAACATTGAATTATGAACAACTTCCTGGCAATGGAGTGATGAAACTTTTAATTTACACATATTTTATGGCTTCCACAGTAATCTGGATGTCAAAAAGAGCCCTGAATACAACATGGGATTGGTTCTTGGTGTGGACCACAAGAAGAAACACAGTGAAGTAGAACTTGACTTGAAATACGGACCTAATCCTAAGGACAAGACCAAAAAGATTTACTTCCTCACATCCCTGACAAAGAAGATTACCAACCTCAAGAACGCTCTTGTCAATTATAAAATCAAAGCTCAAGCTCCTGAACACGTAAGTTTCGTTACACAACAATATAGATTTGTGGTAGCGGATGATTATACATCAAATTCACTAACTAAAGTTGTATGATACAACAGGTAATGTTGTAAGTGTGTAGTCATGACGACATAATCAAACCTCATGCTGGTACATTTCTCTGTTTTCTTCACTTGACTCAGTGAGAATGAGGCCAGAGAAGGATTTTGTTAGCGTGCTAGTATGGCTGCATAAGAGACAGCTGTAATGTAGGCTCCATTGGACGTTGAAAAGAACTTTTGATTGAAATGGCCTGCTAGAGGATACAATTCAGTAACATCGGAAAGTCTGCATTTGTTGGAAATATGAACTATAAATTCATTCTTAATTACCATCAGTTTATAAAGTGGGCACACAATGCAACAATAATTACCTTACGTATCAAGCTATTGAATTTGTGCTGTTTTTTATCATTTCCATTTGCAGAACTTTGATGTTTTCCTTGGTGGCAAACATGTGCACACACCCAAGATGCTTGATTCAAACATTCAGCTGAAGTATGGTAAAAATAAGGACATCAATGCAGCACTCACATTGAAAGACCAGAGTGCCAAGCTGAAAAAGATGGCTGGAAAGATGAATGTTGAATGGCCAGGAACTGAATATACTGTCAATACACAGCTGGCACAAAAGTCTGCCAAGCAATATTCCCACGTCCTCAATATCAAATGTAATGATGGCACCAAGCACTCGATCGCCACAGTTTACAAGATGCCCAAAAGTAATACCCATGACATCAACACTGAATTGAGGTTGCATCGCACTAAGCCTGTAATTTTGACTGGCTCAACCACTTTGAATTTGAGAAATTTTGCTGTAAATGGAAAGGTTTTGTCAGGAAAGGATACGTACGGCATTGTCGCCACATCCAGAATTACAAAAGCACCAAATGCAAAGATCAACGTTGAACTTATTCACCCAGCTAGACGTATGACATTGGACCTAAGTGGAAGCAATATGAAAAACAAATACGAAGGCTCTGTTGCTGCTGCCTGGGACGCTGATAATAAAGACAGCCGAGTTGTGCTAGATGGAACCTATCTTCAGAAATCTCGCAAAGGATCTGTTAGTCTTGGAGGCAATGTTAACTTCCGCTCACCATTCACCAATTTTGAGGATCTCCTAGCTTCTTTCAAGTATGGTAGCGACCCATCTGAGCACAACATTAATGGCAAGTTCTCATGGGGTGGAAAGGGTAACCAAGTAATCTCCAGCATGAATGTCAAGAAAGATCTGAGCCTCAGAAACGTTGACATGACAGTGACAATCAAGACACCATTCAAGGGATACCGTAATGCTGAGATCAGTGTTGATCACAACATGGGCGAATCTCTTAACACTGTTGTCAAGGGTAATTTGGAGAAAGAGAACGTGAAACTTGTTTTACAAGGTCAAGATCAAAGTGACAGTTCCAAAACTGATGTCAAAGGAAACATGGCCCTCCGGTCATCAATCAAAAATGCTGAAGTCGTTACAGCAAGCTTTTCTCACAGTTTGAATAACGGTAAAATGCTTTCAATCGCTACCGTAAACAACAATGGAGAAAAGTACGAATTTGACGTCAATGTGGCTCACACCGCTAACGGTTGGAATATCAAGAATAATGGTGACCTAACAGTCAAGGCACCCAAGCAGAAAATAACAACCAAATGGGCGCATAAAAACACAGATAAGGCAATGAAGTGTTCTCTGGTTTCTTCCTGGGATAAGAAAACTCTCAAAGTAGATCTATCAGCTTCTAATGAACTTTCCGATTTGAGAAACGTCAACGCAGAACTCAACATCAAGAGTCCCTGGATGACTGCACGTAACATTAAAGTGTCTCTAGATCACAAGCATGGCAACGGTATCGTTCAAAGCAATGCCATTTTAAACCAAAATGGAAAGACACAGCTGTCATCAAAGGTCAACTTCAAGGGCGATGTAAATGCTGCTGCTGTCGATTTTGAATTGAAAACTCCCTTATCCAAGGACCTCAGTGGAAAGCTGAATGCACAATATGACAAATACCCCATGACATCGTCTGCTGAGATCATGTGGGCTCCTCAAACTCAGGCTACACTCGAAAGCTCTCTTAACCTTGCCTCATGGGACAGTGCAGATGTCAATGTAAAACTTACAACTCCATCTCGTAAATACCGCAACATTTTGTTCAAGGCTTCCAACAAGAACGACAACGATGAAATCGTTTCCCATGCTCTTGGACTACGGTGTGAGGCAGAGTATTGATCTTGAATCACGCATAGCATATGGTGACCAAAAGAAATTCGCACGAGTCAAGCTAATGTCTCCTTTTGACGGCATCAAATCTCTGGATACCGGACTCAGTCTAGATGGAAGCTTGTACAACTTTGACGGGCGTGCTGATTTGGAGTTGTTGCCTACTCTCGGGAAATTTGAGACATTGGTCAACTGGCAATATGAGAACGATATGAATGGCAAAATACGTTTGAACACTCCCTTCCAAGACTATCCATACTTCGAGCTCTCCACTTCTAGTATGTTGAAATCAGATTCTCAGCATTCTCGTTTGCAGCTGGAGTACTACCCACGCAAGGTATTCAGTCTTGATACAGCCCACAAGTTTGACCTCCCATTGTCTTTTGAAGCAACCATTAGGTCTCCATATCCAGACTATGATAACCTCGGTGCTTCTATTCAGCACAATCTGGCTGATTCTACCTTACGCACCCACGGAGAAATCAAATACCGACCAGACGCTGTGATTGAAGGTGACTTAAACGCTGATTGGTCATCAGACATTGCTGGAAGTTTTGTTGTCAAGACACCGTTCCAAAACTTTGAAAGCAACCAAATTTCTCTGAGGCACAAAGCAAACAAACAATCTCTCTCAACTCATGGTGAAGTGTTCATTGCCCAGAAAAAGATGGTTGTCGATGCTTCTCTCAAAACTGGTTATACAACATCCGGTACTTTCACATTCACAAGTCCAATTCCAGGCATGGAAAGCATCAAGGCAACCATCAAGAAGAGAGGCTCGATAGGCAATCTCAAAGGAGGTGTTGTACTCACCATTAACAAGGACAAAGCACAAGCCAACTTCAACAATAAAGTTTCTCGATCCTCAATCAAATCTGGCCTCAGCATCTCAACTCCATACTCAGAAACCATCAAAGTGTCATTTGATCATAACGGCCCAATCGAAGGATTTGCCAACAAGATATCTATCAATTACGGTCGCAAAGTTGACATTGATACCGTGGCTTCCTTCGATCTGCGTCAGTCCGATGTTACCGGAAATGCAATGTTGAAATACAAACTTGGAAAAATCCGCAACACAGCTAAACTGGCTTTCAAAAAATCTGGACTCATTGAAGATATGTCATTCAGTGGTACCGCTTCTCTCAATAGAGATGACGTTAGCATCAGTGGCTCCTGGAAGACTTTGGGTGACATTGATGGTTCCATCACTATCACGACTCCCTTCAAAAATTTCAAAACCACTGGCATGACTTTGTCCCATAAGGGTGACTTGAACAATTTCCAAAGTAATGCAAACATCAACTACATGGATAACAAGAACATCTATGGTAACATTGAACTGTCCAACCGTGGGGCAAACGAATCAGGTTTTTGTCTCAACTTTCCACACCTTTCCAAAGTCTCAAAACAACCTCCCTAGAATTTAACAACGAGATCAATGAGATTTCTAATCAAATTGATGGAAGCATTGCTGTAACCAGCACACTCGGCAAATTTGGCACCGGCAATATTGTTTACACCAAATCGGGAGATTTGAACAATCTTTTGATTGACACCAGTGTAACCAGAAATGGCAAAGATATGGCAGCTTTGAAAGTGACCAATGACTTCCAGGAAAGTGAACTTCATAGTAAATTTGACCTGAAATCTGTTGCAACTCCTACCATCATCTTTACAATCGACCATTCAGGCGATGTCTTCAGTTTCAACACTAAGACTGCAGCAACCATTGGAAAGAATACTGTTTCGGGTGAGACTAACATGAAACGAGGTTATCAATCCTTCGACGCTGATAGTTTAATTCTCTACAGATCTGGAAATAGAGCTCAAAAGAAATGTTCCATCAATGTTCACACTGACGGCACAATGGAGAACTGCAACTTGCGAATCAGCGGCATTTTGAATGATGACGAAATCAAACTGTCAGCATCCAGAAGGGGACCAATGCAAGATATGAGTTTTGATGGCACAGCCAGCCTCAACGACAAATCTATGGATGTAAGTGGATCATGGAAAAATGAGGTAGACATCGATGGCAAAATCAATATCAAGACTCCATTTGATGATTTCCGCAACATTGGTCTAAGCTTGTCACACTCTGGTGATGCCTCTAAATTCAGCAGCAATGCCATTCTCAACTACATGGACAACAAACAAATCAGCGGCAACGTAGACTTGACAGCCTATTCCGTTGAAAGGATGCAGTTCAACACACGTCTGTCAACTCCATTCGAGAACTACAAATACGTTGATGTCAAATTCAACAACGCCTTTGATAGGTACACCACAGATATCTCTGGTGATGTTGCTCTCTCAACACCTATTGCTGACTTCGGCACCAAGTCGATTCGTTACAGCAAAACAGGAAATCTCAACAATCTGAAAATAGACATTGCCTCCACAGATAATGGCATTGAAGAATCCAGTTTGAAAATCTCAATGATTTATACGCCAAAGAACTTCACTCTATCATTGATCTAAAGAGCAGCTCTATGCCAGAAGTACGTCTGGCTGTTGATCATACAGGAGAACTTGACAACATGAAGACAGTTGCTATTGGTGAATTTGGAAAGAAAGGTGTCGTCAAAGGAGAGGTTACATTGAACATGAGAGACAACACCATCGACGGCGAGGGAAAGTTCATGTACAACATTGCAACTCTGGGCCGAAACCAAGGATCACTGAAGATTCATAAAGAGGGTACAAAGGAGGATATTACCGCTGACGTCACTATTGCAGTTGGAAATAAAATTTCTAAACTCAACGGAAACTTCAAGAATACTGATGAACTCGTCGTCTCTATGACTCTTAATACTCCATTGGAAAATTTCAGAGACGTAGGCCTTTCACTCAAACACAGTGGAAATCTGGAGAGATTCAACTGTGATGGCAAGATCAATTTGATGGATGGCAAGATTTTCACCGGAAAAATTGATTTCTATCGCTACCTTTTCCGTCGTATCGAAACTGTCATTGAAGTGACAACTCCTCTTGAAGGCTTGGAATACACAAAGTACGATTATAGGCATGAAGGCGAGCAAGACAGCTTCAAATGCTCCTCAACTTTACAGTATGGTAACTCCAAAAAGATTGTCTATGATCTGACAGCAGCTAGTTCACCAAATCCCGATTTCACATTGACCATCAAGACTCCAAAAGGTGACATTGATGCATCTGGATCTCTGGAATACACCTACCCAAAATACGCAGTCAAGGGTAAAGTCAATGGCCCAGATGGTCGTATCTTTGCTATTGATGGTTCCCTTGATGCAACAAGTGACATTATTGGCTCTCTCAACCTGAACACTCCTGTTATGCACTTCACTGATGTCGGACTCGGCTTTTCATTTTATCCTCAAAACGATGGCTTTGAATCAAATGGACAAGTAACTTATATGGATGGTAAAACCATTTCAGCCAAAACTGATATTGCTCTTGCCAAGAAGGGTAGACGACAAGCGTTAGTAGAGCTGCGAACGCCTTTCTCCGGCTATGAATTTACCAAATATCAACTGGTGCAGATCATGAACAGAAAACTAATGAAATCCACCACAACTGTCGTTTACGGAAATGGTAAGACCATCGTTTATGAGGTTTACAGCACAATAAAGCCAAAACAAGAACTTGTCGTGACGCTTAAAACTCCATTTGACAACTACGAAGACTTGATGGCATATTTCTCTTTGGACAACAGCTGGCCCAAATACAGTCTGAACAGCAAGATTAATGCCGGTAACGGTAACATTTACAGTCTTTCTGGATCCTTCGATATGTCAGGAGATATCGCAGGCGCTCTAAACATTGCAACTCCCTATGAGGATTTTACTGATATTGGCATGGATTTCCTCCACTCTGGAAATGCTGAAAAGTTTAGCACTGAAGGAAAGGTCACGTACATGGACGGCAAGGACATCAGTGGTAAAGTGAATTTCTACAGATATATGTGGCGTCGCATTGTTGCGTCCACCGAGTTAAACACACCTTTCATTGGAATGGAAATCACCAAAGCTGAAATGAACTTTGAGGACAACTCTAACAGCATCAGCACAACTGCAGCTGTCGAATATGGTTCTGACAAGAAGCTGAATGGCAATCTTAAATGGACGTACTCCCCCAATTATGACATCATGCTTACATTGAACACTCCATTTAACGACTACAAACTTCTTCGCGCTCAGGGCTCTCTGGACGTGACAGCTCCCTCTTATGAAATGACCTACAGTGTAGATGG
The DNA here is from genome assembly GCA_037039925.1 of Doris montereyensis. Classification (NCBI taxonomy): domain Eukaryota; kingdom Metazoa; phylum Mollusca; class Gastropoda; order Nudibranchia; family Dorididae; genus Doris; species Doris montereyensis. Next base: position 5,114 of record JAXRKP010000364.1, on the reverse strand, counting down.
CGGACACAACAACGTCTACTCAGCCACGGGTAAAGTCAACTTCTACTCTTTGAAAAACATTGACGCCGCTCTGAAATGAACACACCAGTGACTAACTATGAATACACCAAAGCTGAATATAGCCACAAGATTGACACAAGTGAAGTGGATGGCTCTGTTTCTCTGACATACATGAATGGGCAGAAAATGAGTGCCGAACTCAAGACATCCCTTAATCCAAATTTCGATGCTACTGTTAGTGTGAAAACACCCTTCTCTGGATATGAGAACATGCAAGGTACTGCTACATTTGAACAATCATTACAACAGATACGAAACGTCCAGTTCTTTGAATCTAGGCAGGGGGCAGATTTATTCCATGTCATCTGACATCGATTACTCCAGCTTCCCCATGAGAGCATCAGTCAAAGCCAGCACTCCCTATACCGATTTCCGTAACGTTGAACTGACCCTTACGCATGATGGAGAGCTCAATAACTTTGTATCCACTGGTCTCTTCACTTCACCACTTACAAGCGACATCAATGCCAGGACAACTTTTAAGTATGACTCCATCTTTGACATGACAGCGACTGCTTCGCTTCAGAGTCCACTGCCTGGATTTGACCATCTGAAGGCCGAGGTTCAAATGTCAAACACGGCAGAAGAAAGAAAGACCCACCTTCTTATGGGATGGACGAACAGACAAGAGGTGAGCTGCTGTTTCTATATTTTCTCGGCATCAAATGTTTCCTTTTATCTTTAATCCTTTAAACACTTAATAAAGAAAAGAATTAAACAAATGAAACACAGTATAGTGTATTTACATGGATACTGATCTTTGAGTAGAAATATTAATAGTATCATTTATTGACATATTAAAGTTATTTCTTGCGGTGTGTTACCGTCATGTTTTGTATGTTACCGTCATGTTTGTATAACATATTTAATTGTATTCCGTTAGGTAACTGTTGACGGCACATACAGAAAGCAACAAAGCTGGTACGAAACCAAGATTAACACAGACCTCACAGTCACTACGCCATTTGCCGCAGTTCGCAGCCTGGCTTGCAACTGGAAGCTGCAGGTTTGTATTCTAAATTTCTTTCCAACTTGTGTATCATTAATGAATCTTATCATTAGCAACCACGGTTAAAACACCATTCACGTATCCCTAGTTTATTATTGCTAATGTTCTGAACTTCTATTTAACGCACTAATTTGTAAGCATATTTCACGCAATTCCTTTCTACTCAATCTAAATCAATATGTCATATTTTATGTCAACAGAGAAGGAAGATAGTCTCAGCCAGAAAATGAACTTTGACATGAATGGAGATAATCTGATTGACTTTGACAGCGACTATACATTCAAGGACAAGCCAACAATTCAAGTCATCATCAGACAACCAATGCCCATGATGTACACTGCCTCCATGTCACGTGACAGTGAAAGCACCGACGCTGAAATTTTCCTCAACTGGAATAGGTTAGTAAAATGATTTCTTATACTAGGGCTGGTTTCTATATTAATGTCTGGAGATCATAAATACAATTTACGCATTGCCGACTATTTACGTTTACTTAATGACAATTGCATCAGTTTACTCATCAATTTCAATGATGTTGCTATTCCAGAAATGAACCCAACAGCAACATCCGCTTCCAGACAACGATGACTGACAAGTCCAATGATTACCAGACTGAGAACAACCTTGATATCAAAGTGACCCATGCTTCCCGTCAAGTTGGCATTGTCCATAAAGTTAGCATTGACTCTGCACAGACCTCTAGCAACGGACACATTTACTGGGACACAGACGATAGCAGCAAAGTATTTTACAACCTCCAGTTGAATGACAATTCCAGGCGCAGTAAGCAGATCATTGATGGCAGCTTCAAGTTGGGATTGCCAACAAGAACTCTTGGACTGACCAGTTCCTACAGGTATCACTAACTTGCTCGATGCATCATAAAACAATGAATGTTTATGGATGAAAATAGGATTTACCGCGTCTCGATAAAGCGTCACAAGTCTATGTGTTGTGAGACTGTTGTCCAAAAACAATATCTGATTTTACTTCCTCTTTTTGCTATAACATTCTGCATTCGTCAAATAAAATATACACATATACACACCAAATAAATCCTCATTGTATGATAGGCCAATACATGTAACATAATCATTTCATTTCATTTTGTGTTCTTTCAGTGACAACAAGGCAGCTCGAGCTGCAGACGTTACCTTCAACTGGGATATGGACCGTGACGACAGCCAACAGGTGGGAGTAAAAGCAACCATGAACCGTGGTGACGGCGTCAAGGGAGACATTACTCTCAGCCTGCCTTCTTTGAGAAAGGTACATTTGTTGTATGGCACATTTTGCTCTACCTAAAATCTTTTATCAATAATAGAGCTCTATACATAGTTTGCCAGAAGCAAATATAAAATCATAAGTTCTTATAATATAATCTGATCTTACCTTTGTGAAAAAGGCATATAATACAGTAATATTAATACTGCACTACTGATTTTTCTTTCCTTACATCGGACATGACATTTAGCCACACATACATATTGAACTTGTGTGAGAACTGTTTTCTCATCTAATAAATCCTGACTTGTCAGTGAAATTGTAATACACATCTAATTGTTATCAATGTATGAATTATAAGTGTTTTAGCGCTATTTACTCATGCTCTTTTTTTAATTCTAGGAGATTCGTGTCGATGGAGAAGTGATGCTGAAGAATGGTAAAATTATGTTCGACACCAAGACAGATTTCTCCTATTCCCCCGACTCCACGAAGACTTTGACCTTAACCTCCAAGTTGGCAGATGTCTCCGACTACTACAGCAACTACAATTACAGCTTGAGCTTTGGTGTCAGTCACCCCTACACTAACCTTGATGTGAAAATTGACTCTCACATTGGCAGCTCTGATAAGCTTACGACTTTGGCATGAACACAAAATATCTCACTGCAAAAGGCAAATAAAAAACCTGGTCTCTTCTCACTGAAATCAACACATTGAAGAAGCAAATCAACCTCCAGGTACTTAAATCATACTTTCCTTCTTTCTGTACCAGTTGCAATTCTAATTCCGACGTATGGGTTAAAACTATACTATCCTTGTATATTTCCTAATCATGCGTTTGTAGAAAGCTTTTTTCATATTATGAAGCAATGCCTGTAAAGAAAAGTGGAGGAAATTATATGCCAAAATAATAGCAATTATTTTTAAGTCGGTAAAGTGACAATGTTTCCTTCTGTCGTTGTCTTGCAGGTCAACAGCCCGATGAACAGAATTGAAATTACCGGAGATGTTGTCAGCACAAGCCCCTACAAAGTGCGCATGGTCAACAAAATCAACGACATTGAGACCTTCGCTCTGACATCACTGTTGATGAGAAGAAGCAATCTTCGTTGTTAATGCCTTCATGGATTCTGGTATGTCTTACAGTGGCAGACTATGAAGTCCCCCCATTATTCTATAAATAAATAAAAAAATATGCTGTCGACAAAATGAAATAATCTTTCAAAAATGCGTTGAGATTTTTCCGATGTCATAAGTATACACAAGTACATAATTTATTGTATGTAAAAGTAGACAATATTTTCGTTGCAGTTCCAAATCTTTGTGTGGTTTTTTTCTTGTTATTATTTTTCATTAGCTCTAAATAACTGTCTTTAAAACATTCTCGAGTATTCTTTTAGAGCAGACTTGAACAATATGATTATTATCGACAAAATGTCTACCTACTCCAGATGGCGTGACTGTTTTCAGCAAGTATCCCAACAGTACCGCTTCCAGGCCGATATCACGCACCATTCCCTGATGAGGAACACCGCGAAGCCTTGCTGGCAGTCCGTCGTTTCTTGCCTTCTGCACACACAAGACTGTCATGGCGTCCGAGTGACCGGAAGAACTCGAGTTATCTTTTTGGAGAAGACTCTCAAAAATGTATTGGACGCAAAGATTGTTTTGTCAGGAAATGAACGAAGCCGTTAGTGACGAGGTAATCTTTTGTTTGTTGTCTTGAAATTTGAATCGTCTGTACTTTAAATGTAGTTATCAGAGATGTACTACATGTTTATTTCATAAACATCACCTTGATATAACCTTTGTATAAGATGTCGAGGATTTGATCCTTTGTCTATTATTGTTGAATCACTTATGTTCTATTCTGTGTTTGCATATAATACATATGTGCATTGATGAAAAGTTGAACTTGTTTTCGTCTTTCGTTCGCCTGCAGCTTGCAGCCAAATATATTGCTATCACTGATGAATTCACTCGTGAGCTTCAGCCTTTCATCACTGTCTTGAACGAAGAACTTTCTGTGATTGCGCATCAGATGGGTGAAATGTCTGGTGAGCTGAGAGCTATGTATGATCGCAATGATTTCTACGTCCAGGACATGGGAGATGAAATGAATGTATACTACATGATGGTCCAGTAAGTGCTCAACTGTTTACAAAATATCTCTACTACAAATTCTACTTAAACCGCAATTATTTGTTTTTCAGCGTGACATTTTACAGCTTTACATTTTCGCTTTTAATGGATGAACCATATTTTGGAAATGGAAATGCTTGAAATTATGGATATTCGCAGAGAAACTAACATTAATGTACGTTGTCATATGGGTTCCGTGAGTTACAATTAAGACAGCTATAATTGTTTTCGCATGTAATATCTAGTTGCTCAAATGACCCTTCACTCTGTACCTTCTGCAGGGAGAAACTTATGAAACTGACCCAAGATTACAGAGTCAACTACCAAGAGCTCATCCGATCAATGACTCAATCGCTCAGAGATATGAGAAGCTATCCCATCCGTGAAGAGTACACCAAAATGGTGGAAGAAAGCGCTCAATGGATCAACGAACAGGTCGCCCAGTCTTTGGAATGGGTCGAATCAGCCATGGATGACCTAGACAAAACCCTCCAGCAGTACAAAGCTAGAGTGACACAGGCCAAACAACAAGCTCTTGGTGAGTGACATATACGAAAACGGCGGAAAATCGTGATGAAAATGTTATTCATACAGTAATATACTCAGTATTAAAACATGCTTTCTGTCTCGTTTCAATCTGTTATATAAGCTGTCGTACAATGTGTAACAAACGAC
>JAXRKP010000363.1:308932-336432 GCA_037039925.1 Doris montereyensis | reverse complement strand
TTGACATGTACAAAACAGACAGTGACAGTTTCGGGTTTTGTTATAATCATTATAATGTCAATAAATCGTTGGGTATTTTCTTATTTTTGTGTCCCTTTATTTGTCTCTCACTCTCATACCCAACAGTGACTTGACTCTTTATCACTTACATGTAGTAGTAGTAGTAGTTGTAGTACCGTAGTAGTAGTAGTAGTAGTAGTAGTAGTAGTAGTAGTAGTAGTAGTAGTAGTAGCAGCAGCAGCAGCAGCAGTTAAGTGGTAGTAGTAGTAGGAGGAGGAGGAGCAATACTTGTAGTAGGTGTAGTACATAGTATAATGGTTGTTGATGGTGGTGTTTTTGTTGCTGCTTTTGTTACTGTTGGTGGTTGTGATGAGAATGTTTTGGTGTTGAAGAAAAAACTCCAGCTGCTGTAATTTTTCAGAATGCCAATTGTTGCGTATGTTTTTAACTAAATGAACTACTGTGTCATACAAGAGAACTAAAGGCTGCGTGGAGTCAGTTGGTGATACTGCTCTCCAGGAGAAGGATGAGAGATTTGAACATTTTAAAAAAGGATTGATTTACGCGGTCATTTTATCATTTACAATGCCAATAACTGTAGCGCCACATTTCTCAACAACAAAAATAGCATCACAAACTTGATTGACTTGAAACAAAGAAGTAAGAGCGTGACATGGCAACATTTTTGCGACAAAAGTTTGACCATCACACAAAGTAAAAGTAATGTTGTTGCAATTTTATCAGGATTATCAACCGCGTAACCAAAAACAGAACCACCTCTATATTATGTCACTGAAGCTTTCACATAAATTTCATCAATGATTAAAATAAAGTTCCTATTTCTTTCATCCATACTGGAAAAAACTGATAAAAACATGTTGTCATCACTAGTGTTCTTGGCATTAATGGAGGTAATCTTCTTTAAGGTACTTATTGATGGAAGCTGTAAATGATTCCTCAGTTGAAGATACAAACTTCTTGATTGGTTCAACCACGTAAAGGCAAGAAGAAGATAACTGTGAGTGTAAACACGATTGTTTTTGGGGGCATTTAATAATGAAATGTTGCGGTTGATGAAGTTAACTTTGTCGTTTTCACAATCAGCAGTTGAAACAAGCCTAACAATTTCATCAAATTGACTCCACGTCTTCACTGTTTTGAGGAAATTATGGTAAACACGAAGAACATTTTTATAGGCTTCGTATCGCAAAGTAAAATGTTCACAATCCTCATCAATGGAAAAATAAACACAGAAGTTAGGCACTGGCCCAGTCCGACCTTCACTGAAAAACACATAAGTGTTAGTATAAGAAGTAACAAAGCCTTTTTTGGCAAGCCGCTCTTGAAACAATTTGTCAAAATTGTCTGCACAATGAATCACGTCTCAGAAATTCAGTTATTTCATCAATGTCAACAGTTCTGGATTCCACAGTTGATTTCTTTGTACCCCGTGGAGTCGTGCTGCTCACTGGAGTGGGGGTGCACGAGGGCGGAATGTTGAGAAAAACTGTTGGTGGAATTGCAGGTACTTCAAACCGACTTCCAGGAGGCCGAAGCATGGGGACATCAACTGGCCAGTGAATTGTACATACTCCCATGTTACCAGTGACATTTTCAATGGCAAGTTTATTGGGAAGGCAAGCTAACCATTCACAGCATTTTCATTGTCATTTGGAAAACCGTAAATGGCAAATTTCTCTTTGGATTGGTTAGTTCTGTAACCAGTAGTGCAACCTATTACACAACACTTCCTACCCATTTTAATAGGAGCAACAGCCTATTAAAGTCTAATCTGGATTAACTCTAGATAACTGGGAATAAAGAAAAGAGCGATTTCATGATTTGACTTGAAATTAAATGATGCTTGCAGCTACTGCTAGATCTAGATCTACTTCACTCTAAATCTGATAATCACATAAAAAAAACTTATTAATTAATTTGATTTTGTGAATCACATAAAAAAAAACTAAATATTAGGCCTACATACTGTATCGATCTAATCTAGATTCTAGATCTAGATCTAGATCTAGATTATCTCTATCTATATTATCTAGATCTAGATCTAGATTAGATCTAGATCTAGATAAGGTCTCGTTCGTAAAAATAAATTACACTGTTCACTGTCAAAGTCTAGATTCTAGATAAACCCTAGAATTCTATAATAAGAACTAAAGCTTTGAATTAGAGCAGAATGTAGATCTAGATCTTGATCTAATCCAGAAAAATAACACAACAAACTTCAAATCACAGCACAGCACATGATTGCAGCAAATAGAAAATCCGTCGTGAATTGTGCAGAGAAAACAAGAAAATTAGAAATATCCAACTCTAGTCTCTTCTATCATCACTTTCGACTTCGAAATGGGTGTCCGGAAGTAACATTTAACTACTAGAACGATACTCGGAAAGCAGTATTGATATTCATCGCCTCCACGTAAAAAAACACTATAACCGAGAGAGGCAGAAGGTATCGAATATTTTTTTGATGTATCGTCTTGTTGACATCACTCCCATGCACTGTCTGTCGCTTCACGTCTTGTCAGCCACGTAAATCGAGACGAGACCATAGGACCAAAACATTCGTTGACCTAATTTCGGGTGACTGGCCTATAGCACAGTTTTTAGTGTTCTGTGGCCTATAGTAAGCACGCCTCGGGTAAGAACGGAAGGTGAGAAAGAAAGAGGCAGACAACAGACAGACACGGAAACATGAACAGGAGAAGATACGGAGAGCGACATGGAGGCGATCGAGACAGAGACAGAGACAAAAAAGACTGAGACAGAGATAGAGAGCAAAGAGAAGGCAAAAGAAATGAAACGAAGTAGAGGCGAGGAAAGAAAAACAGCTAAGAATACGAAAACAAAACATTTATTGTTCCCTTCCATTTGAGGTTCCTCGTGGTGTGTGCAGGGTCATGTCGATTTTCGCTCGTCATTTTGTGTCAGAACAATAAATAACAGAATCGTCTTCACACAAAGCAACAATCCTAGGGCTCAATCGAGCCGTCTATATAGTGGTACACAATATAGACGGCCTTGAAAAATTTCAATTTATGTAATTTTAATAGATTTTCGGAACTTGTCGTGTTCCAGAAATGATCGAAAAAATTCCGCAGAACAATAATCAAAGGGTACCCTATTATCGCTGATATTTCGTTTACAAACCAAGATGGCGGCGACCATCTTTTTAATAAAGACACTGAGATTGTGGATCTTTTTAATGTACTATTGACATTAAACGTTCTAAAGCCTAGATCTAATATATATTGTTTGTGAGTAAATGATATACAAAATTGAAGCTGGAACGTGTCATTTGATTCTTTGATGCTGAATTTCCCTTTAATTTCACGTTTGCAAAAGCTCGAGATTCTTAAAACTCTGAAAAGACGACTGTCGTGGGTGCGACTTGAGTGTCAATGAGACACATTAAAACAAAACGTAGAGCTGGATAGATATTTGGATCTAGATCAGATTGATCTAGATCTAGACCTAGATATTTCAAGATTTTGAATAGATCAAGATTACATACTGAAATCTAAATAGATCCATCGACTGGATTAGAGTGAGGACTCCCATGATATAACCAGGCACAGTTTGTACTGTGGCAGGTTTACAAATGGTTAATCCCCATTTCCCTCTTTTGTCAAAATGTACATGTTATATTTTTACAAAGTGTTATATACCATGTTAAAGGTTAGAACCTGAGGATTTCAGATATATGACTAAGATATATCAAAGGACTGTAAGGCGAGTAAATTAGCTTTTAATTTGAAAGTCATGTTTTTCAGTCAAGGGCATAACTGTGAAAATTCTGGGTCCAATGCCGGTGACGTATATTCGTGGAACTGCACGGGTTCATCTTCCGAGTTTCCCTGGCATTTATTTAGTATTTAACGCTTGGACATTTTTGTTTGGAGAGTTCCTTAACTTTTCCTAGTTCTCAATAAAATGTGAAGTCTGTGTTTGTGTTTCCTGACACCTCGGGCTTGGAGTCCACGGCCGGTGCCTTACCGTTGATCAGATGACTTGCGTTCCGGATCGTGCGGATGGATGAAAACCAATGCTTTTTGTTCCGTTTTAAAATTCTGTGATTGTACGCCTTTACACTATCCTTATTACGCGTTACGGGTTTATCATGTGTACCATTCTGTTGAAACCGGTAGGGTAAAATTTCACGACTTATATAACGAGTGAGGATGCGGGTACGTATAGGCCGACATTTACCAATAGAGGGAGAGGGAGGAAAGAAAAGAGAGGTAGAGAGAGGGAGGGGAGCAACAAAACCCTCACTGAAAAGAAAGCACTTTTGACGACAATGGTTCTTCTCCCCCCCCTCTCCGACTATCTACAGTCACATAGAGCGCCCCACTAGACTAACACTTATAAACTTGTCTTTATCGATCGATAATTGCTTCGCGGAATACGGGGACGGGATGGGAGCGGTGGCTGACAACTCTTGAACTTGTGCTATTCGTATTATTTTCTCTCTCTCTCGTTTAAATCTGCGTTTTTAGTAATATTGTTTTTCGTTATGCGAAGAAGACTGCATGGTGGAGAAGTAAAGTCATTATCGCTGTAATGGACTTCTAAACCTCCCGTATTGCCAATTATCTTGTCTTTATTTATTAGAACGTAATAAATCATGAAAGCCTATTGATTGCCGGACTTCTTTACATAAGTTTCACTCACGATAAAACAAAGCAGATTTTTGCTAATGCAACCGAATCTAACCTGAACGGTCTCCGAATCCAACCTGATCACAGTCTCCTTTCTGATGACCGGTCATCGTCTACATTTTTGTGCAGCCGTCAGCGGGTGGCCGTAAGGGACATCCAAAGACAAAATATTCCGGCAAAGCCGACCGGACAATTTAAAAAACTCAAATTTCATGATTTCTCAATAATCTTACACAAGATGAACTACGAAAAAGGAGCTCAACGCGATATTACCGTTATTAGATTCCAGGTCAAATTAAGATTTTTTGTGCGACTGTAAAAAGTCACGCAAACCACTAGTAGTCTCATGATATTCTCACTCTCATTTAGAGTTACCCAGGGGACAACCGTTTCACTGTCCATTGAATAACATAACAATGAGAACTTGTTGTTTTTAAAATAATTTTTAATGCTCTTGACCCCGCTAGTCCTTAACCCAAGCCCAAGAAGAGCGCCGGCCCTTTATTTAGGGTGTGTTCGTTGGGTCAGGAAGAGTGCAGGCCCTATATGCAGGGCCGCCATCATTGACACGGAAAGGGCTCAAGCCCACTACATTTAGAAAAGCCAGACACCTAGGCTTCTTCCCTTAAATGGTTTATAAATGACGTTGCTTGACTTTTTCATAGTTAAACAACGGTGGTCAACAACCAATGAGATTACAATTTACTTTAAGCTGCGTGGCTTTCCCGGTAGCATCGCTGTCATTTGTCAACGTAACGCACTCCCATTCAACACACTTTGTACAAGCCTAAGTTGATTGCACGGCTATTGCTGCTATTGATTAGTCCTTAGTTTTTTAAAAGTTTCTTTTGTTGCAAATAATACATTCAATATGAATTCCTTATTCTTTCAACTTTATAGAAAATACATGTTTTAGAGGTCTTTTATCATCTATAAATGTGAAATCATTGTTCAAACTAAGTCTAAATCCTAGCTTCACCCTTCGTACACACTCGTTTTCATACAAATGGCTGGGGCAACTCCTCACTGTAAGAAGGTCAATAGCTCTACTTTGGGTTAACAGCGGTGAGCATTCATTATTATTTATTATTAAATACACACACACAGACTATATATTATATGTTCAAAGTAATCTTTAGATTTTACCTTGATTTGATCAGTGTGTACTTTTCACATCAGATTCATGACAGCAGTGTCATGTCACTCTCAAACCGAGATGTCGAAGACCTGAAAGGTTTACTCAATGACACCGTCAAGAAACTCCTGAGCTTCAATGGGCCCTCCGTGGTGTCCGCAGCCCTCAATTGTATCAGCACTGGATACGACAAAAGGAAAACAGTGGGTAGGTGACTGACTCGGAGCGTGATGCGAGCTTGATGTTTTTTGTACTTAAATTTTTATCTTCTTGCCTCTCTTGCTTTTGTGTTATGCTTTAGTGAAATTAGAAAAGAAATTTTTTTTCTAACGGCAGCCTTAAAATGATGGGTAACGATTTTGTGGAGGAACTGATATTGACTGAAAGAGGCCATAGACTCGGCTGACGAAGGTTTATAAATGATGCTATGCCGAAATGGAGATGATGAAAAGCAACATAGTTTTATCATACTAGTAGAGAACCTGCGATTTTGCAGATAATGCATTTTCATCTTCTTCTTCTTCTTCTTCTACTCCTTCTTTTCTTCTTCTTCAAGCACGATATATTATTATAAAATTTGATATTTTTAATTAAATTGTTTCGTAATAATTTTTTCTCTGTCCTTTTATTTTACTTTCTTCTCTTCTTTTTCATCTTCTTCATTGTTTTATAAAATAGTATTTACTACTTCTGTTATACTCTTTAAATTTGATTATCATCCCTCTAGATTTAACTATATCGTCATTTTCTTCTTTGGCGGTGGCAGTTTCTTGCGGCAATGGCGGTTTCGCCGTCTTCGTCTTTTGGCATCTTTATCTTCTTCATTGTCTTCATCTTCTATATCATCTTAGTCTTTCTCCTTCTTTTTCTTCTTCAATCTTGTTCTGTTGCTGCTGCTTTTTATAATAGTTGCTATTACTCTTAAAAAATGTGATCTTGGTGTTTCTGCTTTTCCTTCCTATGATTTACTATCTCTTTTGAGCTTAAGTGTAGAGTGTTCTGTAGATCAGCAGAGTCTAGCATCAGCAGTAGATCTACGTAACAGTTAAATCTATATCTTAAACAATATTACATTCTGTTTAAATCTAGAATCCTCATCATAAAACATATTTTAGGTCCACAACTCAATTTAAACTTTAGATGTGATTTGATTTAAATCAAAGCAAATCAAAGTAGATTCTAGATCTAGAGTAGATCTAAACTGAATGTGATTTAACACACTCAGTTTGTTTACAGTTTCTGCACAGTCAATGACTGTAGATAGTAAGGAACAAAGCAAATTTGGTTAATTAATTACACAGTAAGTAAGTAGAATAATAGGGATCTGACAATAGACGATCATACTCAAGCCTTTGAGTATTTGCATACAAAGTTTTAGTTGGATTCATTGCTTAATAAGGTCAGGAGACACGACAGAAAATAAACAAGCTTTTTTATATTATATTAGTATTAGATATATGTGTATATATTACATGTGTTTATAAATGTCATGTTGTATTCACAGACAAATTATCGTTAATCCTGGACGGAGCTCAAGCCTCTGTGTTGGCGGAAAGGGTCCACAATGTTTATGAGGAGTACAAAGTAGTGGCAGGTCCGCTAAGAAACGGAGAAGGGTGAAAGTGGCTTGCTTTGTGAGGGTAGTGGGATGTAGACAGGCTTTTCTTTCTTTTTTTTTCTTATTTCTTAGACTAACTGTTCAATGGTTATAAGAGATGGTATGCCTAAATGTCTCATGTGTTAAGTGCATTTGATGACTTGTCCAGAGCAGTAAAATACCCTTATTTAATTTGATGCTGTATGAATATTATTATCATAACTTATCCAGCACGTACACAATGTATTTAGTTTATTTGTTTTGGATTTTTTCGTTCTGAATTTGCAAAACTGTCGTCACACTTAAGCCAGGAAAGCCAGTGATCGGCAGCCTTTTCAAGTAAAACCTAGTAAAAATAGATCCCTTGGCTATTTACATAGGCAATCCAGGCAAAATTGAATATCTTACCAAAAGCCCTTGAGATCAATGTTAGTTGTGGATGTGTTCAAATCAAATCACATTTAGAAAACTGCAGTAGTGTTTTGTTGTTTTTGTGTTTCTTTTCTCCTAGGATGCAGAGGAAGAAAACCTGAAGAAGCGAAGATTCATTGATGACGACATGCCGGAGATTGAGATTCCCGCTGTGGCCATGGCCCAGAAACCTGTGAACATGATGCCAAATTTAAACACTGCAGGCAATATTTTAGCCCCTGACAAGGTAAGTCCATGCATTGATGATGCTTGAGGTGTAATGTATGTGATGATGGTAAATAACTTTTAGAAGAAAGCACAGAAGCGGTTAAAGACCTTTGATAAGTGTTATTGTAAACAGAGAGTCTGGCATCAGCTTAATTTCTCTTAAATGTAAATAGATACAGCACGCTTCTATAGCGCCTTTCTTTTAAAGCCTCAAAACGCTTAACATTCCAAAAAGAATCAATATTAATGGACATTAAATTAGGCAAAAGACATATTAGTAAGAATACTAAATCTTAAAAATCTAAATCCAACCCTAAAATACAGAAGTCGAGTGGTCTGGACTAAAGATGCAATAAAGTTAATCTTAAATATTTAATAAATAAATGGGTTTTAGTTTTTCTTGAAATCTGCAATGTTAGCTGGTGACTTGACACTAACAGGCAAAGCGTTCCAAAACAACAGGTCTAAAAGTAGCTGAAAGCTCTGTCTCCAAATTGTCAAAGAAGAACATAGAAGTACACAAAGAACATAGAGTTTGGATCCTTTAGTGAAAGAAACCAGCAGTGAAATCATCATTGCATAACATTTTGCTTGGGGGAAGGGGCACGTGGACTGGCGAGTTTTGGACCAAAAGGTTGATTTTCTGTTCTTTGCATATTCGGGTAGAATAATCATTTATCTACAAGTTCATGGCAGAAAAATTTCCATATGACGTATAATTTTTATTTTACAAAATATTTTGTAGGCGTAGGTAGGTAAAAACAATCAAAATTTTGACGTAAATTATCCTAACACTGACTTAGAAAAAAGTAAAAACCCATATATTGGCGGTTAATCACCAGATGGGCAAATATATTTTACGGTTTTGCCAACAAATGTGACAGCACGATATTGACCTCGTTTTGCCAACACCGATATCCGTGTCTCCCATCACTGTGTGATATGAGGCGTTGCGCATCAGTGTGTATGTAAATAAGCACACAAGCATAGGATATAGAGGAAAAAAAAAAAAACTGTCATTTCAACATCTGTTTCACAAGTGCACATCTAAACCTAAATTTATAATCCTATTTACATAAGTGACAATGCCAAAGACTATCGAAAGAGCTACTACAGGGAAACCCGTCTGAAGCGTTTGTTTTGTGTTATTTTCTGTTGATTTTTTTACTTGCATTATTCTTGAAATGTAGTTTTTCCACACTAAAATTCTATCTCATCCACCATTTACCAAACGATTTGTATCATATTTGGCACACATGTTCCTATTGTCAATGTTAATTGAATGATGTCGTTTTTTTTATATATTGTAAACTTTTTGAGAAATTATTTTTTTTGTAATAAAATTTCGCCGTTTTTGTACATTCACGATATATAGTATTTTTTAAAATTCATTTTAAAAAACTATCCAAAATATAATTAAAAAAACCGACGTCACTCTTTTTAGATATTGAATGGAAAGAGTGATTTTTATTCAAAACTAAGGAGAAGATAGATTTTGAAAATTTAGTCAAAATCCAAGATGGCGACCGTTTCTATGGCAACCAAGGACGCTGCAAACTTTTTCAATGATATAGGATGACTGTATTTTGACAGTTACTCATGTATATACTAAAAGCAAAACCTAAACTCAAAAGCCAAAAATTTCTTTTAGATCAAAGAAATGATGGCCAATGCCCAGCGCCTAATTCAGGAGAGGAAGGCCCAACTCCAACAAATGCCTATGCCACAGCCACGTCCGCCGGTCATCCAAGCTCCGCCCATGCCACAGGTAGCTCCACCACTACTTCTAGCTTTTTCTTTTATGGGGACTCGATAGTCCAGGGGCAAGGTGTGGGCCCCTCAACCCAAAGGTTCAAGCCCCTATAGTTTAAACATTTGGTCCGGTTAGGTGGGTCAACACCTAGTCCCATCGGAGACGGCCGATAAAAAAGAGGTCCTGTGTGCAGATCACATCACTGCGCATGTTAAAGATCACTTGCCTGTTTACAGAGCAGTCTGTGGCCAAGTTAAAGGTTTTACCAGTACCCCCTGAGATCACCTTAGTGTGTAGATCACAACACTCTGTGCAGGTTTAAGATCCCTCGGCTGTTTACACGGCAGATCGGGCAAAATTAAAGATCCACAAGATGACTTCAGTTGTGGATGTGGGTAAATCTAATTTTAAACTTCTGAAAGATAATCAAAGACAAACGTTCTTTTGTTACACTATATCTGAGACTGGCGTAGAGGTTAAGCTGGTATTGAATCAATTTAAACATTGTTTATCATCCTTGCATTTTTAGAAATACATGTACCAGTTTTAAAGATGTTTAATTTCATGAAGGATAACTACAGGAAAATACAACCTATTGATAATATTTTCTTAAATAGGATGAAATTCAAAGAAGTAAGAAAAATGTATTTTGACACAACACATCATGTGACAGAAAATCAAAATTTAGATCTTTGCTTTTAATCTTGTGAAAGTAAAAATTCAAAGTATGTCCATAAGAGAGACTAGGTACCATCAGTAAATGGATTTATTCATTAATGGTTGCCTACCCGACAAACCGTTCTAGTTTGAAATTTTTAAGAGCTTCATAATTTTTGGCTATTTTACTATATAACTTTTATGAGATCTATAAGATATCCTGAACGATTTTACAAAATACATAGTAGATTCTTAGGTGTTGCATTATATGCGATTTTGTTGTACCCTCTATGCTGATCATTTCTTCACGACTTAAAGACTATTTTCTCAGTTACTTGGAGTTGTAAAATGACCCGGTTTGTCGTACAGGCATCCATTTTGTGTAACAATAAAAATCTTCATGATATCTCTCTTTTCCATGCTGTCGCTATACAACATCCTCTTGTCTCGTTTGTCTTCCCTCTTTATGCCAGCAACCATAAGCCCTTGCCCAGGCCCCCTCCCAAGGCAGCTCCACCAGACATGGCCATGGACAAGGCCAAGAGAGCAGCGGAGCTTCAGGCTCAGATCAAAGCGCGGCTCAGTGGCATCAGTGGCTTACCTCCACCGCTGATACCAGGCCTCCAGGGGCGCCCGCGCACCACCGCCACCAGGTCACCATCACCAGCCTCTAGCAGGGTGAGTCTCCCCTGCCCTTATGTCTTTTTTTTACTCTTACACTGGGTATCACGACATGTGTCATGATGACCCATTGCCATACTTGAGTTGTTTGGTTGTCTTTTCTTCTTTTTTTAAAATTATTTTAAAGCTGCAATGAAATTGAATGTTGTCCCCGGTAGGAATTTCCTGTGCTTTGATATAAATGGAAAAAAAAATAAATGACAAGACAGAGTTAGAAATAAAGAGTGGGCAAGAACTGGAATGGAAACCATTGAAGATATTCTAGGAGGAGATGATGAAGATGTATTGGACATTCCTTTGCGAAAGTCTGCTGCTTCAAATACAACAAGACAAGTATTATTAAAAATGGAATCCGCAGGAAGATGACACCAGGGTATGCCACAGGACACTTGGAGAAGGAGTATAGAAAAGGACTGGATGTCAGCTGGAATGAGCTAAGACTCCTAGTAGGAGGAGGATGGAAATCTCTTGTCTGTGGTCTATACCCTGTAGTGATGAAAAGCTTTGATGATGATGATTTGTATATTGATTTTAGACTGCTAGTAACTTCTATTAGGTGGTGAACATTTGACACCAGATTGCTCCACCTAGCGTAGATCTGAAGCAGATATATAAGGAAATCTGAGCTGATTTTTATCACAAATCGGACAAATCTCGTTTATTGCACTACTGGAGGAGCAGTTCCTTCCCTTCACATTGATACCATAAAAAGCTCAGTATCGATTCTTTCATTTTATACAATTTTTTTAAAACAGATACTGGCCTAACCTTCAACACATCGGTTGTATCATAAAAGCTGGAAATTTTGTCTAAAGTATAACAAGTTGTACTCATTTTAATCATCACAAAGTACTTTGTTTGAAAAATGTAAGTTTGACAGAATTATTTTAATATTAGCTTAAGATCGGCCACAAATTACAGGAGACATTCCGTACACCTGTTATAAGAAAGTGCCATCCGACATGAGTATAAGGGATCTGGAGCAGTTGAAATAGGGTTGACAAGAAATTATTTGAGAGCCTCTCAAGATTGTATGATGTTTCAAAGTATTATACTATTCTTTTCTAGGTTTAGATGCGAAAAAAAACATTCAAATAACGGAAAAAAATTGTTTAAAATGTATTTTCTCAAAATGTTACTTTTTACAGTGATACACGATCTCCTTTTTATTTATTGTCCGATTACCCTCAAATTTGGTATATAGCATCTATGAAGCAATAAACAATTTCAACTATATGCATTTTTATATCTTCAAATTTTTTCCAAAAAAATATTTTTGGTGATTAAATTTGTCAAAAAAAGTGGTTTCTATATGCATTTTTAAAAATTCATTAAAACAAATCTGTTGAATTTATTCAAAAAAGTGTTAGGTGCGACTAGATATTGAATCAAATAACGTGAAGTGCAAAGTAACCTATTTGAAATGAATTTGTAGTATTTTCGCAATGAAAATCCAAGATGGCGGCTTTAATATTATTTCATTGTCACCATATAATAAAAACATTTTTTCCAACATTTTTTCAGCTGATTTAACTGACATGCCAATTTTTAATTAAGTGACATAATGTAGCAAATAGTTAAAATTGTCTAATCACAATTTTAAAAAACTATTCAGGTAGTGTATTATCTGAAACGTTATGAAACAAAAATGTTGTGCCCCATCTCTTGAAGATTTGCAGCTCTATTCATTTCATTAGTTGATTTGGGCTCTTGACATTTGTTCTTTTTCTGGCTTTAATATTATTTAACATTGTCACTGTTTCTTTTTTGCCCCTTGGATAAACATGTCAGATGTCATGTATTTTATTTAGATAGTTGACAATTTTGTGTATGTTTTGGTCAACATTCATCTCATAACTGTCAAAATGGATAATTTGTAATTAAAAATAATTACTGACATAATGTAGCAAATTGTTGTTTAAAAAAAAAAATCTCCACCATTTTTAAAAATTAATAAATAAACAAACAACAAAAATGTCAGAGATCTTGGGACCTGAAGTTCGTACTTTTCCTCTCACAAAATCCTTTCATCTTGCTCTCACCTCTTAATTCACCCTAGCAGTCAGCAGAGATGAGCGTGTTGCTTGCAGCTTTTTTTTTTCCTTGTCGATTTCATTAGTTGATTTAAATAACATTGACATCAGATGGTGTGTTGGGAGTTTTTCTGAATTTTCCAATTTCTTGACTTAACCGGATTACTTGCACACCGACTTTATGCCTTTCTCTCTTTTGCCCCTTTTTGAGATGGGACAAAACTGTTTGGTTACCATCTAAGTGATCCCGTTATTTTATTTAGATAGTTGACAATATTTGTGTATGTTTTGGTCGATTCACATTCACACGTCACAAGATCTCTGACATTTTTGTTGTTTGTTTATTTATTAATTTTCCCAAAAATACCCTGTTTCATCACTCTTACAGGCCCTCACCCCTGATCCTAAACGCAGAAGGAAAACCATTGATGCAAAAACTGGGGAGGCCGTGCAGCTGACTCTGTACACACCCACGCTAAAGGTAAATATTCGGAGTCGCATGCTTTTCCGTTGGTCATATGGTTTAAGATTGGGTTGTGTGTTCTGCACCGTTGTTGTTGGGGGGCTGTTGCTGGCTGTTGCTGGTTGCTGTTGCTGTTGCATTCTTTCCTCTCACTGCATTTTACTTATCCTTTCATCTTGCTCTTTGCCTCTTAATTCACCCTGAGTTCACTGCAAATAGTGGACAGGGGTCAATTCAGCAATTAATCAAACTAACTATCGTTGTTAAGTTTTTAAAAGAATTTTCCTTGTCTTCTTGTGGAAGGTCAGGCGGGTGTTATTAAGATATTGCTTGTGAGTGAGTTCATGAGTCATGTGTGTATTGGTTGGGTTTTCTTGTTGGTGACGCATAAATTGACTGTGACATAATGTATATATATATATATATATATATTTGTTTCATTCCCTTTTTCTCTTACTTTCTTTTATTTTGTTTCCTTTGCGTTGTGCCTCTTGCTCCATTTTTTACAGGTTTTGTTTTGGGTAATCGTTTGTTTGCATTTCTGTTTTTTTAATCCTTTATTAATTTTATCTGAAGCTCTACTCAGTTACCATGTGCTACTGGTAGGCCCTATTTTATTCTTTTCAGTCTTACACATGTCTGTTTCATGTCTTTCGGGTTCACTTTATCTGATTGTGTTTCTTTACTCTAATTCATCCTTAGTAGTAGATCACCGCACATGGTGAACGAGGTAAAGTAGTAAAAGTAGATAAGGAAATAATAAGCTTTTATCTGATAGAAGAAAATTTGTGTTTCTTGTGAGTTTTATTCCTTTTCCCAATTATTATTATTATTATTAGTTAGTAGTAGTAGTAGTAGTATTAACGTTGTTATTGCTACTATTTTTATTAGGCGGTAGTGGTGGCAGTTCCCATTTCTTTCCTTTTAGTGGTCCTTCTTTTACTCCATCTTTCATCTTGCTGTTTCCTCTTACTTCGCCCCTGAGATTGGTGGTGGCAATGTTAGATGGGGTAAATTTCAATGAAATTGGTGGTGGTAAATGTTTTTCTTATTGTTATTAACGTTGTTGCAACTAATAATATTATTATTATTATGATAATTAATGTTGACATTTTTATTGTTACAATTTGCCTTGCAATGTCAATCAATGTTCCAAACATGACGTTGTTTGCATATTTCCAGAGAAGCATTCTGGGTTGAAAATTTCAACCATCTTTTTATGTCTTCATTGACAGGCGAACATCCGGGCCAAGAGAAGAGAAGAGTTCAAAGGGTTGATAGAAAAACCTCCGCAGGAAATCAGTGAGAGTAAATACTTTGATCCCAGAGTATCGTAAGTTTGACCTTTCTTGACCTTCTTGTCAGTGTGTGTCTTTTAGAGTTGAGGGATATCCTAGTACCCTTTGAGGACGTGCCTGTTTAAAACAACCACTTGCCGTGAGAATTGATGCGCAGACTGAAAGAAAAACCCAACAAAATGTTAGGAGTAAATAAGGCAGGCACGCTTAGAAAGTATTTAGCTTGAAATGGTTTTGTAGCATCAGATTTTCTTTCTTTTCTTCATCCTACCCCATCTTCACTCCGGTGTATGGGTTTAAATACCGGAAATAACCTTTCTTCAGGCTATCCTTACCCTATCTTGACATATTCTGTTTCCTTCTGTGAAGATTAAATTTTCTTTCTTTCTTCATCTTTCCATTCTACCCTCCGATTGTATAGCCTTTCTTCTATCTTGACAGGTTCTGCTTTCTCTGAGGTCTGCCTTTTTTTTTCGTGGATTTTAGCATTGCATTACTGATTTAGCTATTCTCTTATCATTTCACCAGATTGTAAAATAAGTATATGTGATTTGTTTGCATGTAGGACTTTTTTTATTTTAAAGTGAAAATATTTGAATTGGTTTTGAGGATAATGCATAGATAGTGTGTCTGTGAACGTTCACAAGAAAATTATGGGTTTCAGAATGGGGTTTATTTTCTTTGAAAGAGCAATGTTGTCCTTTGTAATATTTCTTTGAGAATCTCTTTGCATGTGATGAACTATCTCTATTTAATTTTGATGGCCAACGAGGTTCACCTTTCCCCTCTTGTCTTATTTTACTTCAGACTCAAAGGATCACAACGAAGTAGACGTGGTTTCAAATTCCACGAAGGGAAAGTTTGAACAGCAGGCGCTCAAGACTGAGGGCAAAGGTCAGTTAAAAAATTAAAGTAATGGATGCCAGAGAAACATTTGGCATTCTGCAATTTCATTTTCTTTAATTACCATCCTTGTGTGACTGTCTACTGTTGCCTTTCTCACTTTTAAGCACGGACTGTTCACCTGTCACTGCCCTTGAAGGCAAGTTGATGAACAGGGTGCATGCTCATTTGATGCGTTCATGCTCAAGTACGGACTGACTGCTATTCTAGAAAGTAGCGGGCGCACAAGTTTCCTGCTGTGGTCCGAATGCGTTTGGCCTGTGCGACCCAAAGCGGCTAACAAAAAAAAAAACAATAACAAAACAAACCAGCTCAAAAATGCGTCCATACCAGAGCATGTTGTGAGTTATGTGTTGTGAAAATACTTGTCCAACGGGACGGACCATTAGACGCACGACAGACTTGACTCCCGGCTTCAATAATCACTCAGTTACAATTAATTTGGGGGGGGGGGGGGCTTTTGACAATTGTTATCAAGTGTGATGAATGTTTTCTTGATTTATCACATTGCAGGCTCAGCTAGAAAGACTTCAGGCAGAAATTTCCTGGCAGCGAAGAAACTGGCATTGCTTCTCGCCGCTAAGATGGCAACTATTACCCCAAAAAAGGAAATTGTAAGTTTTTTTTGTGTCTGTACAGTTTTCAATCTCTGTTTCTGTATTTTCCTGTCTCTGTCTGTCTTTCTCTCTTTCTCTGCTTCTGTCTGTCCGTGTCTCTCTCTCTCTCTCGTGACCGTATGAAT
This sequence comes from Doris montereyensis, assembly GCA_037039925.1. Classification (NCBI taxonomy): domain Eukaryota; kingdom Metazoa; phylum Mollusca; class Gastropoda; order Nudibranchia; family Dorididae; genus Doris; species Doris montereyensis. The sequence continues at coordinate 319,855 of JAXRKP010000363.1, read as the reverse complement.
TGTGAAAGGGTATAGCCACACATTACTTATTTATGAATTTCAGTGTCTTCCGTGGGTGTGCGGTTTGTGGACGTTTCTGGTAGTCTTCCTTCTTTTCTTTCCTTCTTTTCACTTATCTTTTATCTTGCTGTTTCCTCTTAATTCACTTTGAGATCACTGCATATGGTGGATGTAGTAAATTTCAATGTGCAAGAAGAACGTCTTTTCTGGATACCATAGTTTAATCATCTGCTTTTTCTTCCTTTTTCTTCTAAACTAGTCCCTGTATAATTTTATGACAGGATATTTGAGTTGAGGAAAATTGTAGAGAATTTTATATAGTTTTTCCTTGATTTAGAAATGATCTATTTGTGACCCATTTGCCTGTAAGTTACCGGAGCTCAAATTGTTGGACTGGATGGCAGTCTTGTCGTTACCTCTACTTTACTCCTTGTCTCTTTTTGTCTTGCAGAAAGAAGGGGAGGTGCCAGACATAGAATGGTGGGACTGCTACATAGTGCGGAAAGATTCGCAAGTTTTTATGATTAATTGAGCATCTCATCATGATCTAGGACCGTTGTTTTGCTAGTTTTGTAAACCAACAAAACTTTGAAAATGAAAAAAGTACATGAATGACATAAGTTTAAAACTTTAAACCACAGGCTTTCAAATACTATTCCTTATGTTCTATTGATAAAGACATATAGACAATTACCTGATATACACGTACATGTCAGTGTTTACTTAAATATATATACATACATATTAATGCATAAGTTATTAAGACAATTTTTTAAAAGCTGTTCATTGTCATGCATTTGAGAAAATTTCTTTCTTCTCCTTTTTTCACCCTCTTGTAAAATTTGTTCTATGGTGGACGCGGGTGTTGGTGGACGCCAGTGGGAGGTCCAATTGGTTTGCGTTCCTTCTTTCACTTTATCTTTCATCTGGCTGTTTTCTCTTCATTCTCTCTGAGATCACCGCAATGGTAAACAATTCTGTGATGTACATGACCTGTGTTTTCATCAAAATGGTGGGGACATGTTGGTGATTTCTTATCAAAATCCAAACCTCAACTTATAAAAGGGTGTTTAACTGATGTCTTTCACAATGTCAGAATGTTTACATTTGTATGGGTTTAATTCGAAGGAAGGATAAACTCAGTTTTATACGCTGAAATCTGTTTGTTTTGTTTTTGTTTTTTTTAAATACATAAAATTTCTCAGGTTGCTCTTCGTGTGACCTAAAACCTTGAAATTAAATCACATTTTGGTACTTTTGATGTTGTGTTTGTTGGCGTCTCATTCACGATTCACATATCCCGTAGCCCTCCATGATCGTAGAGGCATTGCCCAATGGACTGCTGCACAAGGATATTCCACTTTTCTCAGTCGTGACCAAGGGTCTGGGTCTGGCTGAAGGTCTTCTGTCTGTGAATAACTTGGTAGTCCAGAGGCAAGGTGTCAGCCTCCTCAGGTCATGGGTTCAAGCCCCACCAACAGTTAAAAAACTTTTCTCAAGTATTTTTTAGCATGATCTACCCCCCCTGGTCCAGGTAGGTGGATTGACATCTAGTCCCATCGGAGACGGCCGATAAAAAGGTTCTGTGTGCACATTAAAGACTCCTTGGCTGTTTACAGGGCAGTCTGGGCAAAATTTTAAAAATCCTACCAAAAACCCTGAGATCACCATAGTTGTGGATGTGGGTGGGTGAATCAAATCAAATCAAATCAAATCAATTCAATTCTCTGTCCATTGATCATGTTGTCTTCCCATCTTTTTCTCTGTCTTCCTCCTGTCCTTGTTGATGTTTACGTGTCTTGTGTTGTCTGTTCCATTTCCACCTTTTCTGTTGTGTAGGTATGACTTCATCGAAGAGGACAAAGATATCTCCAACAAGTTTTTAGAGGACAGTCCTCTCACCTAGTGGAGCATCCGACTCAAATAGATCCACCTGGTGAGTTTGATTTTCTTTCTTGTTGGAAGGCCTGCCACTACCTGTCTTAGTCATCAACGTGGTGAGAGCTGAGATTTGTAGAAAAAGGGTTGGCGGACGGGGTGTCTGTGGATGAAAATTGCATTTATTTACTCCTCGCCACTTTGTCCGTGCTTCAGGTGTAAGTAGTTCATACCTTGTGAAAATCCCCTGGAGATGGATGATGAAAAGGAGTCCCATGCGCAGATCACAACACTCTGTGCATGTTAAAGATCCCTTGGTTGTTTTAATAGGCAGTCCGGCACACGCACAAGAAGAATCCTACCAAAGATCCAGAGATCACCATAGCTGGCTGGGGTACCTTTGCAACGTAGTCAGGCGAAATAAATGATGTATCCTCAAATTCATGACCAAAATCCCAGCCAAGATCCTTCTTGTACGCCTACAATGGTCTTCCCAAACACTTAAGCTCCGCAAACTAGTTTTCTGGTGGCAAGGAGTTTGGGAATAGGGGCTGTATTGTAGCTACTTTATTTCGTTAACATTATACAAGCTATGATCTTGGGTTTGGACACATTTTTAGTGTGAGAGTAAAGCTACAGCAATACTACATTTCTCTTTGGGTTTTTTCCCCCTAAATTGTGTCATTATTGTCATTGGTGTCAGTGATTGGTACACCTGCGCTACTGGTAGGTCAACTTCTTTCATTTCACTCCTTCTTTGTGACTTTTCAATTAATCTTGCTGATTCCTCTTTTACTTCTACTCCTTTTTTCTTCTTTCTCTTCTTCCTCTTCTTTTTTATCTCCTTCTCCTTCTTCTTCTTCTTCTTCTTCTTCTTCTTCTTCTTCTTCTTCTTCTTCTTCTTCTTCCTCTCTTCTTCTTCTTCTTTGGGATGTAGAAACCTCCTATAGTAGAGGACAGGTCTACATTGTACAGTCTTAAACAGCTTGATCACATCCATGCACACGGTATAGCAAATGTAACACATACAGATAAAATGTTCCAAAACAGAGTTGAATCGGATCACAGGGAACACATCACTTCAATGATTAAAGATGAATTTAGTCAGACAAACTCTGACAGAGTGCTGTCATCTAATGATTTTGGGGGGCAAACTATTCCACAGACGGACAATTGAAGGAAAGAGGGGGTTGATTTGGGCCTCGATTCTAGATTTAGGGACAATGAGTTTTTTGTTGTGCCCTCTGGCGTTTGCTGGGGTCATGTGTAATGGAGTTCCGGCAAGGAGACGCCTATCGTGTTTTTCATATCTTAAACATTGTTTGTCACCTGTGATTTCACCCTGTGATCACCGCCTATGTCGTGTCTTTTGTAGAAGAAATTAAAATTTTAATTTTGCATTCTTTAACTTTTGTCCCGATCAGTACAAAAAGCGGAAGACGGTGCCATTCCCATCTATCTGACGAAGCACACGAGAGGAAAAAGCTGCGACGACAGAACAGACGAAGCGGAGAAGGAGACGAGGAGAAAATTAGATCAGCCTTGCTCCTCCCTTGGAGCCGAGAAGGTAGAGGAGCCGAGACTGTGGAACAAATCAAGTTTTGGTGCCATTTTGTAATATTATTGTAACTGGTTTGATATCATTTGTAGGTAAACAAGAGTTGTCAACAAAAAATCAAAATGACAATATGCAACACAGCTTATTGTCCTACTGTCCTCTATGATAGTAAAGCCTGGGCCTTAGACAGTAGGGAATACAGAGTACAAGCAGCTGAAATGAAATTTCTAAGAAGAGTAGTAGATAAAACTGAAAGAGACAAAATCAGAAACACAACAATAAGAGAGCAAACCAAAGCAGATGGCATATAGAAATAAATAAACTGAGATGGTTTGGGCACGTAAACAGAATGAATGATAATAGAATGGCTTAATCAGTATACAGTGCTAAAGCCCAAAAGGTAGACATCGTAAAAAGGGAAAAATATATAAAAGAGGCATTAAAGTGGAGAAATTTAACTTTCAAGGAAGGAAACAGAAAATGCCAGGTCAGAGCAGACTGGGAAAAAATCATTTCAGGCATCTAAACCCATATGCCAGAAGGTAGAATGGGAACTGATGAAGAAAGAAAGAAAGAGTTTGATATAATTTGAAATGGTAGAGCTTTGTGCTTTGACTCAGTCCTGAAAATTAGAAAAGGAAAAGAAAAGAAAGTCCCATATTCAGAGTTGAGCGAAGGGTCGTCAGAATAGTCTTGATTTTTCTAGGCATACGTCATAGTGTGGTAGTTTGCCATTGCCTCGCCTCTTTTTGACTTTTTGCCAAGTCTGAATAATTAAACCCAGCTACCCATTTTGCTGCTGGGTCGACAGTGAGTGCCAGAAAAAAGTGCCTGGACTGGGAATCAAAATGTGTGGTCCTGTTTGGCCTGTCCACCAACACAGTTCTTTCAACTGGATATTAGTCATTGGGAGTGTTTGTAAGACCGAGGGGGATGTGTCAAGATGAATACGCATGAACCATTGACTATTTTAAACACCTCATGTCAACTACGTAAAACCAACTCAGCTTGTTCTTGTTTTTTACCTCTTGCGGTAAAGTGCCCTTTTTGGTAATAATCACCTTATCCAACGCTCAGGCCAATTACCCCTGTTTCATTAGACTGAATGAGACTTGCGATTCCTGTATCATGCATTATATTGCACTAAAACATTGAAAGTAATCTTCGTTTTATCGAAAATCGTTGGAAATTGTAGGGTTGTTTTTCATCGAAAAATGATATTGGTACTCACTTGTTTTGAAGGATTTGTTAATTGTTTGGATTTTTGTGACTTCTCCAAAATTTTTCCTTTCTTGGGATCAATTTGAACGTTAAGATAAAAAGAGATTTTGCAAACAACTTTATGATTTATTTGCTGAAATCTTTACTGTAGCACAAAACGAAGGTCGGAAATGTAGGTCATTTGTTAATAAATGTGATGAATAAAGAGTGAATCAACAGATAAGATGCTCAATCGTCATAGGTCAGTCAGCCCGTTTACATTGATATGGTATATTATATATATCAACGGTGAATGTCGCAAACCGTGTCAGTCTAAAATTAGTTACACCTTTTTTTTTCGCTTTTTTTAACAAGGAGCCCCTTTGCTTCCTCTAGTTAAGATTCCGTGACACCTTGTAATAACCATATGAGCAATTCATGTATCCCTATTGGGTCTAGTTTTTGACACTTCCAAAACCGTGTATGTCTGTGAAAATAGATTGCAATGCGCAGTATCATTTTCTTTGATTTTCTCAAAACATCCAAAATTGGACTTACACAGTGTGCGACTTTCACCGATGATATGCCTATTGTTTTAAATGGGATTTTATTAGAAATAGTAAAGATTTAAGACTTTTAGAGAAGTAAAAACCACATCTGTACAATTGAGAGTGCTAATGGATTCTAGTCTTATTGAAAATGGACAAACGCTTTTGATTTATTGATGTCATGATCAAAAAATCTTCTTGTCTTCCCACTTCAGTACGCATGGCTAATCTGATGCGTGTGCTGGGCACGGAGGCTGTTCAGGACCCGACCAAAGTAGAGGCTCATGTCCGCGCCCAAATGGCCAAAAGACAAAGGTGAGATAGTCGGTACACCTGGTTGATTCCTTGATCTAGACCATCCTAGGATATTGCATCATTTAAGCGTTTACTATATGTGTGAAATCATTGAGAAGTGGCTTAATTTGTCCCTTTTTTCATCATAGCCCTGAGAGAGCATAGGGCGATAGATAGAGCCAAAACATATTTTACCAAGACAACAAAACATCTCATGAAATTTCACCAAAATACAATGACATGTCTTATGAAATTTGACATGTCTTATGAAATTTCACCAAAATGGGAGGGGGATGGACAGACTCTGTAGTCTGGAGGCAAGGTTTCAGCCTCTCAACCTAAAGGTCGTAGGTTGAACAGTTTTAAGTTTTTCTCTAAATCATTGCATATGGTGGATGGGGTAAATATCACCGCGCGGATGGGGTAAATTCAATTAAACAAAACAAACAGTCTTCTGGTGTAGCACAATGAGGCATTTAGCTCCTGCCAATCTGTCCCATGATGCATTGCACGATCTCCCAGATTGGTGGTAGCTCTTTTGTGTGGCTGTTTTTTTACTAGTGCTATTCATTGTATAGTGACAACAAAAGACGTATGCGCTGATTTAAACATTTAAATATTATCTATCTAAACATGTGAATCAACATATATGACTAGATTTATTTAGATATACATCATAAAATTGTGGGAAACTAGTTGCTATGGCATCTTTCACATCCTATGCGTGTCATTTCACGGCTTATTCTTGCCACTGCCAGCCGGGAGAGGAGAACGCTAGATCTTCTTATTCTTTTAAGTGCTTGCATTTTCACCCTTTCGAACTTTAGAAATCTAGATTGCTTAAGTCCGACTATCTTGTGTTCCCATAGAATCTAATAAATAGTTACGGTTTTTATATCACTCTTGTAAAAAAAATATTGTATCGGCCTGTGTCTAGATCTATTTATATTAGGTACTAGTTCTGGATGAAGATGTTCTCCTGTCCAACGAACGAGTTGAAAGAAATAGAAAAAAGAATAAATTTGAACTTGTTGTAAGGTCGAGACATTTAATAATTTGTCAGAGAATTTGAGAATTGAAAACAGACTTCACAAAATACAAAATTACATTTCATGACTATGAATCAAAATGTAAAACTAAAGGGGTGTTTAGCCTGTTTCAGATATTCCGGAGATTGGCCCTGGTAACACTTTTTGCGTTGCCGCATTTCCTCAATGCGAAATCCTATAATACTTTCTCACAATAAACGGAGACTGCCCATCAATCTAACTCAGTTCAAACAAAGAAAATAAATAATATATTAACTTTGTTAAGGGCCAGTCAATAAGTTATAAAAGTAGGAACACGTAGAATGTTATGTACTACTAGTACTACTACTCTATTATTTCTAGTTATTGTTATTATCATTACTGGTGGTCATCCTGTTCCTTCTCCTTCTTCTTCTTTTTTATTATAATAATCATCACCACAAATATTGGCATTTTTATTTACAGTATTAGAATGATTATTAACAAGAGTATAAATGGTAGCAGTAGTAGGTATACTGCTTTTGTTTTAACATTATTATTTATTAATAATGACGTGGGGTACTCTCACTGCCTCGTGTTTTACTATAATTAAATAAGGACTTCAGACTCCACACAAAAGAGTTACCACCGATCTATTTCCTAAACAAGAGCAGATAATTTTGCGTGCTTAATGCCCCATTTTTTTGCGTTTGTACCCCCTAACCATCTGTGTGATGTTGTTGTTTTTTTTTACCTGGTATTTTTTAGGGCCCACGAGGAAGCCAACGCAGCAAGGAAGCTGACAGTGGAGCAGCGGAAAGACAAGAAAATGAACAAGATTAAAGAAAACACTTCACAAGGGATTAACGTTGCCGTCTACAGGTGCCATTTCCTTTTGTGTCGGCTTTGGGTGGTTTGTTGGTTGTTTGGACGTTGGTGCATGGATCTGTTTTGTAGACATTTTTGAAAAGTGCGCTTAGTGTTTTCTTTGATTGATTTATAACACATTAATTGTGTTTGAAGTGAGTGTCAAAAATTTAATTGAATAATATGAAAGCCCCATAGGAACAGAGATGAGACAAATACAAAGAATAGACCACAAAAAAACCTGGCCATCATGGGGATCGAACCCGCAAGCTGTGTCGGCACCCATCGCCTTGCCATGACTCCTTAAGGAGTGTAGTTAGCTCGGTTGGTAGCATGATTTCTTGCCATGGCAAGGCGATGGTGCTAACGCAGAGGTCTCGGGTTCAATCCCCATGGAGGCCAGTTTTTTTGGGGACCTTTTCCTTGCATTTGTCTTGTCTTTGTTCCTATGGAGCTTTAATATTATTCATTGTCATTTCTTTCACTTTTGCCATGCTTCTTGTCTCATTGTTTGTTTGAGGGAGTGTAGTAAGTCTGGTTTGCTGGTTGATTAATGATGACACGGAGAATATTCTTGAGAATATCAGTTTAATGAATCTCAATTATTATACCCTAAGCCTCCCTTACTATACAAGCCTGCTAACCAAATCGCAGTCTGGGTAATTGAAGGCCAATGACCCGTCTCGCTGGTCGTCGCAGTAACTCGTTGCGCTGATGCATACAGTATGATGATACTATTGATACTACATATTACTATTGTAGTATTATTAGTACTATTGATACACACACCACTTCTGATAAGGCCTGGTAACTAGTGGGTCTAATAAACAGTATAGTGTCTAGTGTATGCTGTCTTATTCTAAGCAACCTTATTTTACGTAGGCTCAATGTCTTATCTATGTCTAGATCTAGATTAAGACTTGTACTACTTGTAGAGTGTTTGCAGTATGATTAATCAATCTAGATTCTAGTCTAGATCTAAATCTCACACGATCTTCGAGAGAGAGAGAGAGAGAGAGAGAGAAACATTAGACAGAAGTAAAATATTAATATTAGATCGAGATGAGGAAGGGGATTAAAGGAAAGAAGAAGAAAAAAGAAGAGGATGAAGAAAGCGACTATGAAGAAGAAGAAGTAAGAGAGAAAAAACAGAAGAAGATGAAGGAGAAGAAAACATAAGAAAAGAAGGAAAAGAAGAACAAAAAAGTAGGGGAAGAAAAGAAATATAAAGAAAACAGAAGATGAAGAAAAGGATAATAAGAAAGGGAAGAAAACTAAGAAAGAGCACTTAAAGAAAAAAAGATGAAGGAGAAGGCAAAAAGAAGTAGGAGAAGAAGAAGAAAGAGAAGCTTGAAGAGAATAAGAAGATGGAGAAGCTTTTCAACATAATGTTTACAATTCTTGAAAATGAAATTGAAGACATTTCAATGTCCATGTGAAAAATAACTGGAAAATGCTTTAAAATGTTGATAAGTCCTTCTGCAGCTCACTTTTGGATTTTTAGTCACAAATGCAAATATTAAACAAAGAAGTTTAAATAGATTCTCTGATGGAAAATAAAGTCCACCTCTGTTCAAGACATCTATGTAGCTCTGAAAAAGTTTTGAAAAGTTGGATGAGTCCCCTTGCAGAGTCACATTCGCTTGGTCGGCGAGGTCATCGATAAGGAGCAGCTCTCCATCGGTGAGAGGCTTTTACTGGAAGCACAGGAACGTCTGACATTGGACAAATCAATGTTGTCTGGCTCAGTCTCCAACATTAGTTGAGCTTTGTCGATGGAATGAGTGTTTTAATCACATCATGAGAATTAATATAAAAATTATTTCCTGCAGACATTCTGAAATGCGCAAATTGTTTTTCTATGTCATCCTGTTGAAAAAAAAATCAAGGGGGACATATATGGCATGTCAGTTTGCAAAAGATAGGCGCTGAGGTCAGCCAAACATCTGCATGTCCATTGTATGACTCTGGCTGTGTCTCTTGTAAGGGAGCATATTCTTGTTGAACCAGCTGGTTCAAGCTCCTTAGCAAAATCTACCCAGTTGGATAGAGTTGACAGCTGGTGCAGACCAACCTGTTCGGAATGATCAACAGCAGCTCTGTCTGGATTACGCTGATGGATGCACTGTAAGGGAGTTTTACAGTTAAAGACTTTCCATAATCGTATCACCTTGTCAATGAAGACAGCAGTGTGATGGCTTGATTCTTTGCTAATGGCGGAATCCTTAAGAGCCGCACTAGTTTCATCACAAAACTCTTGTAGTGCTGAGGAGACATTTTGTTTCTCAATATTAGTTGGTTGATTGGCAAACTTTGTGGGAGCTGACAATTTGAGGAGTTAATCAGATTCATGGTTATATAGTTCTTTAAGATCAGACCACAGGACGTGATTAAGGAACCTTCATGGTGAAAAGAAATTTGCTGCGTTTTCTCTGTAATCCAACTGTTTCTGTTATTTTTTACAATATGAACAGGGTCATAAATGAAATAAAGGGGCTTTGATGAAGAGACAGGTGATTGGACTAGCCAAGGACGAGCAGAATCCAGAGGTGAAAACAAAGAGCAAAAAAGTTGATTCACTCTGTTGTTGCCAAAGATAAGGCTAACAACAGAGGCTCCACAGTTTTCCAAATTTGAAATTACATAACGCACAAGCTTTACATGGATTAAGTTTAACCAAAAAAGGTCTTTGATCCAAAGAAGCACTTTGCCAGTATACAAAGAAAAGTAGTAGCCAGCTTTCCAGGGCAATCAGATGAGTACCCAAAAATATTGCCACCCTGGTAAGTAAGGGAAGCCTTCACATAAATTTCATCAATAATCAAAACACACTCTCTGCTCCTCTCGTCCATCCGTTGGAAAACAGATTCAAACAATGTTTTGTCCTCCGTGTTCTTTGCAACACAAGTTATTCTTCTTAAGGTTGACAATGATGGTAATTGTAAATGACTTTTTGAATTACCGTACAAAGCCCTAGACTTGGCATACCATGAGAAGGCTAGTGGAAAGTCTTCTACAGAATAAATCTGACGGTTTTTGGGACACTTATGTTTGTCAACTGCCCGACACAAAAAATCCAACTTACAGTCCTCACTGGAAATTTCAAAGTTCTTTACAAATCCAACAAGTTCTACAATTTGACTCCAATATTCCAGTCGGCTGCGTAGAGAAGGCTGTTTGATTTGTTTCATCTTATGGAATGACTCATATGAGACAGAAAATGAATTATTTTCACTAACGAGATTAACATATAACGAAAAATAGTGTGCGCAACCACTTCTCTCCTTACTAAAAAGAACACAACTGTCATCGTCAAACAGTAAAAATCCTTCCGTTTGGAATTTATCCTGGAAAACAGACTGAAAATTTGCGAACTGTAAGCGGTCCATTTCCCTGAATTTGGCCATTCCGTCCACATCTTGTTGCCTAGCACTGCTAAGTAAGAGCGTTCTTGGTAGATCGTGGAGTTGTGCATGTATGAGAATGAGATGGCACACACACACACACGAAGAGGGAACATTTGGGAAGACCGACGGCAGAACTGTAGGGACAGCATATCGACCTCTTTTCT
>JAXRKP010000363.1:291432-303932 GCA_037039925.1 Doris montereyensis | reverse complement strand
AAACTGGGTCATATTTTCGATCATGGTTGAATTAAAGTCATGCTAGAAAGAGGCTGAAAGGGATCCCATTTTTCACCTCATTGTAAATTTTGGAACTTTTAAAAGTTGAATTTGCTCACAAATGGGATTTAAATTTTAAACAGGATAGATTGTGTACACTGCAAACCCCTATCTAGATCTGTAGTCTTCGGCAAAAAAATAAGCATTGGAAGACGCACTTTGGCTCCCCTGACTGTTTTGTTTTAATAATAGATTATTTCTATTGTTTATTTATTTTCAAAATTAATTATTAGTATTAGTATTATTATTATTATTATTATTATTATTATTATTATTATTATTATTATTATTATTATTATATTATTATTGTTGTTGTTGTTATTATTATTATTATATTATTATTATTATTATCGTTGTTATTGTTATTATTTTTATCAATATTATTATTAACCCTACTGTTTACCGTTTTTATTCCGTATCAGCCCCATATGCCGAGTTACCGAATTTTTTTGTATTTGGGTTCCCAATGGAAACGAACTAAAAATAACCAACCAATCACAGTCAAATCTCGTTTAGTGCGTGATTAGACCTTTGCAAATGTCTGCTCCCATGTGAAAGCTTTGAGCGGTTGTTTTGAATAGAAATTTGAATAAAATTGACCATGAAACGTGCGATTGATGAACCGAGTACCTCAACAGGAAAAAGGGCTCGATCAGTATTGTTCACAGTTCAACAGGTCATGGCCGAGTCTGACTCAGATGAGGCAGAATTTCTGCAGGAATATGATGTGTCTAGTTCTAAAAGTGACACAGACAATGAAGAATTGGGTGATGAGAATCTTGCACCTGATGCTAGATCTAGAACTAGACTGAGTGTTAGGCCTAGTGTTGAAGGAAGGGGGCGTGTCTCTCAAACAGCTGGTGGGGGAGATGTTGGTGGAGATGAGGGTTGGACTAGAGACTTTGTAGCACCAACTATTCTAGATGTAAACTGTGATGAAGATGGAAAGGGCCAGCGAACCTTCCTGATTCTATCACAGAAGAGAGTTCGATGTTTACAATTTCTTTCCTTGTTCGTGGAAGCCGATTTCTGGACAGAAAAGACAAATCTCCGTGCTCATCAAGTGCGCGCTAAAGAGCCAAATTCTTACCATGCAAAGGTTTCAAGGATGCCTCAGTTCAAGAAATGAAAGCCTTTATTGGACCGAGAATATATATGGAGTATTTGTGCGTGAAGCCGAGCTATCGGGATTACTGGGCAAATGAAGGAACTGATTTTGTTGGATTTACTCCCGGTTTCCGTAACGTCAGATGGAGATAGAAAGGCCCTCTGGACTTTCCTACATGTGATTGACGAGGAGAAATGTTTGTGACAAAATTTTCAAGAGACCAGTTCTTGATTACCTGTTCTTTAGATTATTACCAGCCAAGGCAACACTTGAGTTTGAGGGGATGATACCAACGAAGATGGGAATCAAGCAATAAAGGATTTGTGCTTAAAATCTTTTCTTCTGTGTGAGAGACAGGGTTCAATGCTGAAATTTACATTGGGGCAGCACCAATGGCAATACAAGAGCTAGATGGGGAAATACTGTCGTTCGTCTCTTGACATCATGTGGGATGGAGGACAGGTCGATATCCTCGTCAACCGGTACTTTGTAACTCTGGCGAAATATTTACTCATGAACTGAACACTGGTGTTGTTGGAACTCTTCTAGAATAGAAGACACTTCCCAAAGTCCTTGAAGAAAATAAAAAAACTTACACGGGGTGAAAGTCGTTATCTGTGTCAGGACAGCATCACGATGGAGGATAGGAAGCCCATCAGTTTCATTTCAAACTATCATGATCCGGCGCAAACAATATGGCAAACAGAAGAAACAAAGATGGTACTCTGGTTGGAGATAACCATGCCACAGCTTGTCAAGGACTACAACAAATATATGGGAGGCTGTGACAAAAATGACCAGATGACCCGTCTTCATCGCTCTCGTAGCCATTATCGCTGGCCCCGATTTATAAAAATTTTCATGTGGGCCTGCTACAACACGTGTGTACGTTTCTTTAACAGAAAGCGGAAAAACCCTTGTTTTTTACAAGGTTCATTCAGAGACTTTGCCTGGAGCTCATTGGTGATTATAGAACGACATCAGTTCGAGAGGACAAACGAAGTTGTCCGCAACGTTTGACTCCAGGCAACCATTTCCCTGATATTCCTTCTGGTGCCTCATCCAACCACATCTGGTTTGTGCATGGAAAAGCACCTCAGATACAACAGACAGAACCCTGAGTAACTTAAGGACAATCCCCACAAGAAGGTGAAAACCAATGTCTGCTGTACGCAATGCAAAAAGTATCTCTGTGTCAAACAAGGTTCTACCTGCTGGGCGGACTGGCACTCAAAGGTGGAATACTGGCGCTAGGTGAAGGGTAGGCCTATTTTCTCTAATTTCCCAAAGTTTTATCTAATTCTAACCACTGGTTTCCTTGAAACAAATATTTTCCTACCCCATGTACGTTTTTTCTTTTTGCTCAGAGGCCAGGTATAGGGGACTTTGGGTCAGGATTTGGGTCTGGTAGATGTTGTTATTATTATTACGAAGATGAATGGAATTTGAAATGAAAACTGTAAGTTAATGTTATGTACTGTCCACACATTTGAGGGATATGCAGTGAAATTTGTAGGATCTAAAGAGAAAATATTGACAGCAATTTTTGTAACCTTTCATTATGTCTCATTTTGCAGGTCCAAAACAACAACGGAAATTCAAAAGATTAATGATGCAGAGAATACGATGGGAGGAATCTCACAGGCGAAATAGAGAGAAAGGTTTTGGAGAGAAAGGTTGGTGCTTTAGATGAAGAAAATGTTGGTGCTTTAGATGGAGAGAAAGTTTGTACTTTAGATGGAGAGAATGGTTTGTGCTTTAGATTGAGAGAAGGGTTTGTGCTTTAGATGGAGAGAAAGGTTTGTGCTTTAGATGGAGAGAAAGGTTTGTGCTTTAGATGGAGAGAAAGGTTTGTGCTTTAGATGGAGAATAAGGTTTGTGCTTTAGATGGAGAGAAAGGTTTGTGTTTTAGATGGAGAGAAAGGTTTGTGCTTTAGATTGGAGAGAAAGGTTTGTGCTTTAGATGGAGAATAAGGTTTGTGCTTTAGATGAAGAGAAAGGTTTGTGCTTTAGATGGAGAGAATAAGGTTTGTGCTTTAGATGGAGAATAAGGTTTGTACTTTAGATGGAAAATAAGATTTGTACTTTAGATGGAGAATAAGGTTTGTGCTTTAGATGGAGAATAAGGTTTGTGCTTTAGATGGAGAATAATGGTTTGTGCTTTAGATGGAGAGAAAGGTTTGTGCTTTAGATGGAGAATAAGGTTTGTGCTTTAGATGGAGAAGAAAGGTTTGTGCTTTAGATGGAGAAATAAGGTTTGTGCTTTAGATGGAGAATAAGGTTTGTGCTTTAGATGGAGAAAAGGTTTGTGCTTTAGATGGAGAACAAGGTTTGTGCTTTAGATGGAGAATAAGGTTTGTGCTTTAGATGGAGAATAAGGTTTGTGCTTTAGATGGAGAATAAGGTTTGTGCTTTAGATGGAGAATAAGGTTTGTGCTTTAGATGGAGAATAAGGTTTGTGCTTTAGATGGAGAATAAGGTTTGTACTTTAGATGGAGAGAAAGGTTTGTGCTTTAGATGGAGAATAAGGTTTGTGCTTTAGATGGAGAATAAGGTTTGTGCTTTAGATGGAGAATAAGGTTTGTGCTTTAGATGGAGAATAAGGTTTGTGCTTTAGATGGAGAATAAAGGTTTGTGCTTTAGATGGAGAATAAGGTTTGTGCTTTAGATGGAGAAGAAGGTTTGTGCTTTAGATGGAGAATAAGGTTTGTGCTTTAGATGGAGAATGTGGTTTGTGCTTTAGTTGGAGAATAAGGTTTGTGCTTTAGATGGAGAATAAGGTTTGTGCTTTAGATGGAGAATAAGGTTTGTGCTTTAGATGGAGAATAAAGGTTTGTGCTTTAGATGGAGAAGAAGGTTTGTGCTTTAGATGGAGAAGAAGAATTTGTGCTTTAGATGGAGAATAAGGTTTGTGCTTTAGATTGGAGAATAAGGTTTGTGCTTTAGATGGAGAAAAGGTTTGTGCTTTAGATGGAGAAGAAGGTTTGTGCTTTAGATGGATTTAGATGAGAATAAGGTTTGTGCTTTAGATGGAGAGAAAGGTTTGTGCTTTAGATGGAGAATAAGGTTTGTACTTTAGATGGAGAATAAGGTTTGTGCTTTAGATGGAGAAAAGGGTTTGTGCTTTAGATGGAGAAAAAGGTTTGTGCTTTAGATGGAGAATAAAGGTTTGTGCTTTAGATGGAGAATAAGGTTTGTGCTTTAGATGGAGAAGAAAGATGTTTGTGCTTTAGATGGAGAAGGTTTGTGCTTTGATGATGAAAGAATATGAAGAAGGTTTGTGCTTTAGATGGAGAAAAAGGTTTGTGCTTTAGATGGAAGAGAAAGGTTTGTGCTTTAGATGGAGAGAAAGGTTTGTACTTTAGATGGAGAAAAAGGTTTGTACGTTAGATGGAGAAGAAAGGTTTGTGCTTTAGATGGAGAGAAAGGTTTGTGCTTTAGATGGAGAGAAAAATTTGTACTTTAGATGGAGAGAAAGGTTTGTACTTTAGATGGAGAATAAGGTTTGTACTTTAGATGGAGAAGAAAGTTTGTGCTTTAGATGGAGAGAAAATTTGTGCTTTAGATGGAGAGAAAGGGTTTGTGCTTTAGATGGAGAATGGAAAAAAGGTTTGTACTTTAGATGGAGAAGAAAGGTTTGTGCTTTATGGAGAAGGAGGTTTGTGCTTTAGATGGAGAAGAAAGGTTTGTGCTTTAGATGGAGAAGAAAGGTTTGTGCTTTAGATGGAGAAGAAAGGTTTGTACTTTAGATGGAGAAAAGGTTTGTGCTTTAGATGGAGAGAAAGCCTTTATCTTGGGCTCTGTGTCTTTGAATGTTGGCTTTTTAGTTTTACTTTAGAAATTTGTGCTTATCCGGATGGAGAAGAAAGGTTTGTGCTTTGGATGTGATCCCCCCTCCCTTTGCTCTTTCTGAAGAAAAAGTTTGTCTTAGATGTCTGTCTGTCTGTCTTTCTGTTTCTTTAGATGGAGAGAAATATTTGTACTTAAGATGGAAGAGAAAGATTTGTCTTTTAGATCTCTTTCTCTTTAGATGGAGAGAAATCTTTGTCTTTCTGGAGAGAAGGATTTGTACTTTAGATGGAGAGAAAGATTTGCTACTTTCCCCCCCCCCCAATGTAAGATGGAGGAAAGCTGTTTACTTTAGAATTCATGGAGAGAAGATTTGCTACTTAAGATGGAGTAAAAGGTTTGTACTTTAGATGAAGAGAAACAAACAAACAAACAAACAAATTTGCCTCTGATGAAACTGTTTTCAGTTTATTTTTACCAGCTGACAACAGTGTACTTGAAGAAGATGGAGAAAAAGAACAAATGCTTTTTGTACTTTAGGGAGGTAAGTCTATATTTAGATGGAAAGATCCTATTAAGATGGATTCCCAGGTTTGTACTTTAGATGAAGATTCTATTCTCTTAGATGGAGAGGGCACTCTCTCTGGAGAGAAAGCTTTTGGACCAAAGGTTGATTTTCTTTCCCCACAGTTTGCATATTCTTGCTTATCACGATCATCTTAGATCTTTTAGTGGCGTTTTTGTCAGAAAATTAGTGTCCATACAAACAAAGTGTACAAACATTTCATTCTAACAAATGTTTGTGCTGCCTGTTCTTTCCATATAAAAGAAAGAATAGGGCATAATGGTTAGCTTTCTTCCTGTATTTCTGTCTCTCTCTTTTTTTCTGTCTTGCTCTGTGTCTAACTGTCTGTCAGCCTCCCTCCTCTTTCTCCCCCTCCTTGGCTTTTTCTCTTCTCTCGTCTATCTGTCTCTCTGTCAACTTCAAGATTTCTCTCCCTGTCTATCTGTCTCTCTGTTCTTGTCTCACTGATCTACGCATCTCCCATCGCTGTGATAATAAGAAGGCTGTTTCCTCTGAATTCACCCTCAGTGTTTGGGTAAGTGGGGGAAATGAAACAAACAAACAAACTAACAAATTCGCCTCTGAAACTGTTTTCTTTATTCTTTCCAGCTGATAACAGTGATGATGAAGAAGAGGAAAAACAAACAAATGCTTTTTAGTGTGGGAGGTAAGTCTATATTTCACAAAGCTCTATTCTATTCCCAGCTTTTAGTGAAGATTCTAAACTCTTATGGGGGGGGGGGGGGGAGCCGGACCTGGGCTCGAGTTTTGGACCAAAAGGTTGATTTTCTGTTCTTTGCATATTCGGGTAAAGATCATTTATCTCATTTTCACCCACAGAAAAAGGTCCAAATGGGTGTACATTTTTTAACAAAATATTTTTAGGCAAGGGTAGGTAAAAATAACACTGACTTAGAAAATAACGTCCCTGTACATTGGAGGTTATTACAAACGTGAGTTTGACCTGTTTTGCCGACACTGGTCTTCGTGCTCCCAAACTGGGATATAAGCGTTGCGCGTCAGTGCTTATCTGGTCTTCTATGGGCTGTTGGGCTCAATCCCAGGCTTTGGGAAAGAACTTAACTTACTTTGCTTTTATTATATAGGTAATCAAGTTGTAGGAGGGTCATAATAGGCCACATGTACATGCTGTGCTCTTCTTACAAAGCGATGCTGGGCTCCCTGCTTCTTAGGGTGGGCCGTTGGCAGGGTGCTCCTGGTAGGTTCTACTTCTTTCCTTCTTTCACTCTCACTCCTCTTTCATCATGCTGTTTCCTCATTATTCACCCTGAGATCACTGCACATGGTGGACGGGGTCAATTTCAATTGAGCTTCTAAGGACCGAAAGTCCATAGTTCGAACACCAATCCAAGCATGCAATGAACTTATGATGGGAGTAAAATTTTGAATTCCTTGCCACTAATCATACAACACATACACACTCATCCCCCCCCCCCCACTTCTCCTTTTCCTCATCTTTCTTTCATTGTTTCGTTTTTTGTATTTGTTTTGTTTTGTTTTTTTTCCCACTTAGGGAACGGTAAAAAGCCGCTCGTGTACAGAAATGAAAATGAAGTTGTGTCCGACCCCGACATTCGCCAGGGAGCAGCTGAAGAAGATGGGAATTGACCAGTACTGGGACCTGGCCTTCTCTGGTGCCATCCTGGACACGGCTGGGCAGGACGGCACATGACCGGACATGTGACCAGATTTTGGGGTTTGGGAAATGGGGGTGGGATGGGTGTTTCTAGTGTTGGGCAGGTAGTCGCGTGGAAGGTGACCTTTTAGTTTATTTTTCTCATTCAGGTCTACAATGTTACAGATGTAACACTAACGCAGCAAGTGTGCAGCTATTGTTTTTCTTCTTAGAATTCTCTCTCTCTCTCTCTCTCTCTCTCTCTCTCTCTCTCTCCCTCCCTCCCTCCCTCCTCTCCCTCTCTCTCCCTCCCTCCCTCCTCTCTCTCTCTTTTCCCCCTCCTCCCTCCTCCCTCCCTCCCTCCCTCCCTCTTTCTCTTTTCCACTAAGCTCTGTGTGAGTGAGTGGTCGGTGGGTGCTGCTGTTTCCTACTTTTCACTTCCCTCTTTCACTCATCTTTCATCTCACTATTTCCTGCGTAAGTCATCCTCAAATCACTACATACGGTGGTCAGCTTATCTTTTCATCTCGCTGTTTACCCGTAATTCACCCTGAAATCATTGCATATGGTAGACGTGGTAAATTTCAAAGGATTTTTTTCTTCACCCTAGACATGATCAATTTGCAATGAAACAATAAATAAACCCTGCTTTTAAAGATGTTTCTTCATGCTGTTAATGTTATCATTGTTTGTATATTATATATATTTCCCTGTTATTTTCATGTTAGCTTCATTTCATTGCATTGTTTTTATCCATACAGCGTTGACACACTTTAATCATTTTAAATTTTGTCATCATTCTTTTCTGTTTGCTAGAACTAGAAGGGGAATTGTTGAAGAAAGCCAGAAATGGGGTCACTTTACTAAAACTAAATGTGAGATACTAGAGTATGATTGCTGACTAACAAGACGAATGATTGTAATGATATTTGAAAACATAGATAGTAGATGGGGTGGCCAGCCACTGTTTTATTTTACACCATTTGATATTGACCTTGGGTCTCATGACATTGGTGGACGTCTTGGACTTATTGACTGTGTGTGGTGTATGTCAAAACTAGATCTTATTTTCAATGATATTGTATATGAGAGAGTGTAAAATGTGTTGTCAGATATTTATTACTAGAGACATGACCAAACAAACATAGCAAAAGAACATTCATTTTAGCATTTATGGTAAGATGGGATATATGATGGGATTGTTTTATGGGTGAAAGTTTTGTCAACATTATGAAAATAAAACATATGTGAAAATAAAAACTTCTAGTTTTAAAATTTCTATATTTTATTGTAATTAATAATTGTTTTGTAGTGAAAGTCTTCGGGCAAGACAAGTGAAATTGTTGATGGTGTTTCTGTGCAAGTTGGCGGTTGGCGGGTGCTGCTGGTAGGTCCTAGATCTATTTCTTGCCTTTCCCTTTTTGACTTATCTTTTATCTTGCTGTTTCCTCTTAATTCCCCCTGAGATCACCGCAAATGGTGGACGGGTAAATTTCAATGAAACAAAACAAAATATGAATCTGTGGGCAAAGCTGTCCGTCTAAGTGGGTCTATTTCCAATTGTTTGATACACGCATCTGTGCAGCCTCTGGGTTTTTTAGTGTTTTTTTTTAACCCATTCAAGTTTCTAATATCAGCTTCTCTATGCTTGATTTATTTTTTCATTTCAGTTACTCGATTGTCAGAGGCCTCTCAATCCAAAGGCTGTGGGTTCAAGCCCCTCTGACAGTTGAAAACTTTTCTGGAGTTTTTATAGAGTGTTCTTTCCAGTCCAAGTTTAGTCCCATCGGAGACGGATGATAAAAAGAGGTCTCTTGTGCAGATCACAATATTTTGTGCACATAAAGATCCCTTTGGTTGTTTACAAAGCAGTCCGGGCACAATTTAAAAATTCTATAACCCCCAAGATCACCTTAGTTGTCGGTGTGACTAAATCAAATCAAATCAAATAGAAAACCTAGCACAAGATAGAAATATATGGACACTAGAGACATTATATATCCATAGATGTGTTAAGACACCATTAGCACACATACAGTTTAGGGCAAGTTTTTGCGATGCCTTTTTAAAATTATTGTTCTTATATATTTTTTTATTATTTTTTTTTCCTTTTATTATTATTATATGATTATTATTAAATTATTATTATATTATTAATTATTATTATTATTATTATTATTATTATTATTGTTATTTCTTTTGGACACCTTTCGTTATCTTGTTCCACCATGGGCTTTTTTTACTCCAGGTTTGCCATCTTTCCTCATTCTACCATTACTCTATCATTAAATTTTCTTAACTCCAGGTTTGCCATCTTTCCTCATTCTACCATTACTCTATCATTAGATTTTCTTAACTCCAAGTTTGCCATCTTTCCTCATTCTACCATTACTCTATCATTAAATTTTCTTAACTCCAGGTTTGTCAACTTTCCTCAGTCCACCATCACTTTACCATAGAGATTTCTTAACTCCAAGTTTGCCAGCTTTTCTCATTCCGCCATCACTCTATAATAGAGATTGCTTTAACTCCAGGTTTGTCAACTTTCCCTCAGTCCATCATCTTTATTATAGAGTTTAATTCAACTTTCATCAGTCCACCATTACTTTAAAAGAGTGTTCTTAACTCCAGGCCAGGTTTGTCAACTTTCATCAGTCCACCATCACTTTACCATAGAGTTAACTCAAGTTTGCACAACTGCTCCACCATCACTTTACCATAGAGTGTTCTTAATTCCAAGTTTGCCAACTTTCCTCATTCCACCATCACTTTACCACTAGAGTTTCTTAACTCCAAGTTTGCCAACTTTCGTCAGTCCACCATCGCTTTACCATAGAGTGTTCTTAACTCCAAGTTTGCTAACATAACAGTCCAATCGTTTACCATTGAGTGTTCTTAACTCCAAGTTTGCTAACTCCATTCCAGTCCACCATCGCTTTACCATAGAGTGTTCTTAACTCCAAGTTTTCAACTTTCGTCCAGTCCACCATCTTTACCAAATGAGTGTTCTTAACTCCAAGTTTGTAATTATATCAGTCCACCATCACTTTACCATAGAGTGTTCTTAACTCCAAGTTTGCTAACTTTCGTCGGTCCACCATCGTCCAAGAGTGTTCTTAACTCCAAGTTTGCCAACTCGGTCCTCGCAATTGAGTGTTCAACCCAAGTTTGCCAAGTGTGTTCCACCATCACTTTACCATAGAGGTCTTAACTCCAAATTTGCAACTTTCTTCATTCCACTGCAGGCATTTGGCCACCTGAGGATCCTATTTTTTCCTTTATTTCTTTCCCTTTATCTGTCATCTTGTTATCTCAATTCACCTTGATATCACTGCAAGGTGGTGACGGGTAAATTTCTGTGCAAACAAAACTCATTCCACCATTGCTCCAGCAAGATAGAATTTCTTTATTCCAGGTTTGGATGTAGCTTAAATCATTCCATCATCATTTCAACTAATTTTCAATCCCAACTTTCTTCAGGTCTACAAGTTTGATTTGGTAAAGCTAACATAACAGTGTGATCATAGCTTATATTGTATCCATTCCAAACCACAACACACGGACCTTCTGGTGATTTAAGTAGCTCTTTCCAAATCATTTCTTCTAACAGTAATTATATCTTATGTTCCACTCCATCAGGAAGGGGGGATAGGGGAGGGGATCAGTAGTCCAAAGGCAAGATGTCGAGAAAAACGTTTCAACCGTCGATGGGCTTGGACCTACCACCTTTGGGTTGAACCATTTCAAGTTTCTTCAAGTGCACTACCCACCCAGTCAGATTGGACCCACTGTCAGATAGATGGATCATCATTACCCACACCAGTCTTTTGATAAGAACTGAATAACAGGTCACACCACTCTGTTTCAAATCCCTTACTTCACAGGGCATTCATGGAAACATTAACAAACAAACAAAAACAAGAGAACCATAGTTGTGGATGACATTGACAATGACATTTTTAGAAAAATAGTCAAACTCATCCAGGTCGATTTTATGTTTTATATTATATTATTGTTGTGGGGCAAGCCACGTCTCATTCTCAGTTCGTATCAAGCATACTACATGGTGTAATAAGTCGTGGATGTTGTTGTAGGAGAGTCATTACAGTACACCAGTCTTTTTATAATTATAATGAAGATATTTTAAACCTCTTAAAAGCAAAACAAACAAAAAAACAAATACAAGCAAACAAAAACATTTTAATAGAACAATAGCAAAACTCAAACATGATTTTGTTTTATATTATATTATTGTTGTGGGGCACTACTACATGGTGTAATAAGTCGTGGAAACAAAAAATGGTTTCTTAATTTCAATGAAACCACTACACCGAAAACAAAAAATGGTTTCAATTTCAATGAAACATCTATCATAATATGATTATCATAATATTATTATCACCATATTATCACTGTCTCCTGCTAGAAAAAAATATCACTTAAGGGGCCTTTAAACGTACAGTTGATTTATCGACAAACTGACAGTTTAACCGACAGGCTAGATCTGGGTCATCGTTGAACTGACAACATCAGTCCAGGCGCCAGATATTTTCCGCAGGCGAACTGAAGGATGAGTGACTAGTGGCAACGAGGGAGTGACTTCTTTGATGACTGAGAACCCTTCAATATCGGTGAGGATTGCTCGTTTCCACGCTCAGGTTTATCGAGGAGTTGATAGAATTCCCGCCATCCTTTCGATATCGTACAGTTTGTCGATGAATAAACTGTACGTGTAAAGAGGCCTTAAAGTTAAAGGCCCTCTCGGTATCGAAGGTTCTCAGTCCAGGCGACGAATGGCGTCGAGGGGTGACTTCTTTGATATTGCCGCAGGCGGAGTTAAAATGCAATTTAAAAATTACCTAAATATTAGTCAAATCAGAAAAATAATATGATTGTCTTGATCAGCGACCCAAAATCAGTGAAAATCACGCGGGGAACGCAATTGAACGCATGATTACCAAGTTCAAATTTTTGTGTGTGTTTTGTTTTGTTTTGTTTTTGTTGACGGTTTGAATTTCGCGCAAATTAGCTGCAACTTAGTCCAAGGACTGACAGTTTAAAGACAAAAACTGTTTGTCTAAATTGAACTTCTCTCGTCGACAAACTGTCAACGATGACCCAGATCTAGCGCTGTCGGTTAAACTGTGAGTTTGTCGATGAATCAACAGTACGTTTAAATGGGCCGTTAGGTCTCTTTGCTAGAAAATATTATCACTTAGACTTAGGTCTCTTGCTAGAAAATATTATCACTTAGACTTAGGTCTCTTGCTAGAAAATATATTACTTATACAGGTCTTTGCTAGAAAATATTATCACTTAGACTTAGGTCTCTTGCTAGAAAA
>JAXRKP010000363.1:283932-286432 GCA_037039925.1 Doris montereyensis | reverse complement strand
GAACGACCAACTCAGAATTATATATTACACAAACTGCAATAGAGAAAATTATAGAGCATGCTATTGTATCCATTTAGCCATTAATTTTGTTGTTAACAACGGTTGCTACGGTACCTTCGGGTAGCCGAGCCAAGTTTGAGAGTGGTATTTTTATGTCTCGATCTATTTAATGTTGTAACTAACGTAAACAATTCTTCCTAGACGAGCCAAGTTTGAGAATGGTATTTTTATGCATAGATCTATTAAATGAAATAACGCCAAGTTTTGAAATTGAATGGTATTTTTATGTCTCGATCTATTTAATGTTGTAACTAACGTAAACAATTCTTCCTAAACGAGCCAAGTTTGAGAGTGGTATTTTTATGTCTAGATCTATTTAATGTTGTAAATAACGTAAACAGTTTTTCCTATACGATCCAAGTTTGAAATTGGTATTTTTATGTCTAGATCTAGTTAATGTTGCAACTAACGTAAACAATTCTTCCTATACGAGCCAAGTTTGAGAATGATATTTTTATGTCTAGATCTAGTTAATGTCGTAACTAATGTAAACAGTTCTTCCTATACGAGCCAAGTTTGAGAATGGTATTTTTATGTCTCGATCTATTTAATGTTGTAACTTTAACGTAAACAATTCTTCCTATACGAGCCAAGTTTGAGAGTGGTATTTTTATGTCTCGATCTATTTAATGTTGTAACTAACGTAAACAATTCTTCCTACACGAGCCAAGTTTGAGAATGGTATTTTTATGTCTAGATCTATTAAATGTTGTAAATAACGTAAACAGTTTTTCCTATACGATCCAAGTTTGAGAATGGTATTTTTATGTCTCGATCTAGTTAATGTTGCAACTAACGTAAACAGTTTTTCCTATACGATCCAAGTTTGAGATTTTTATGTCTAGATCTAGTTATTTGCAACTAACGTAAACAGTTCTTCGATCTTTGATTTAATGTTGCAACTAACGTAAACAGTTTTTCCTATACGAGCCAAGTTTGAGAATGGTATCTAGATCTAGTTAATGTTGTAACTAACGTAAACAGGTTTTTTTTTCCTATTTCTTCTCTCTTTCTCACTCCCACTCCCACAGTTGCTGAATATTTCTGTCAACGCCCATGATTTTAGATTTAATTACCGTTAATCATATTCTGATAATAGACCTAACTAAATTCCTTACTATATACATATACATTATATACATACAAGGAGTGTGGTTAGCTCAGTTGGTAACACGCTTTCTTTTCATGTCAAGGCGATGGGTATCGGCGCAGAGGTCGCGGGTTCGTTCCTCATGACAGTCAGATTTGTTTTCCTATCTATTTTTTGTATTTGTCTTTTCTTTGTTGCTATGGGTGGGGACTCGGCAGTCCAAAGGCAAAAGGCAGTGGATTCGAGCCCTCTCAACGGTTTAACGTTTTTTCGAGTAAAATCTACCCACACCCCTCATCCAAGTAGGTGGAATGACGCCCAGTCCCATCGGAGATGGACGAGAAAAAGAGGTCCCGTGTGCAGATTCCAACACTGTGCACATTAAAAATCCCTTGGCTGTGTACAGGGCAGCCCGGGCAAAATTAACAATCGCACCAAAACCCATGTGATGACCTTAGTTGTGGATGTGGGTAAATCATATCAAATCAAATCAAATTGTTCCTATGGGGCTTTAATATTATTCAATGTCTTTGACATGCCCCTTGCCTCACTACTGTTTCTTGTTCTTACCTTCAACCTCAGAGCCCCAGCCTGTCACTGTACACACCTGGTTGTCAAAGCTTTCGTTCTCCTCTGGTAGACAGACAGACCGGACAGGCATACCTGTGATGTCCACTGGTTTCGCCAGCTTCAGAATGGCAATGTCATTTCTGGGGACAATTGGACAGGAAAAGGTTACAGTAATATACAGATCTACCTGCCCTCAAATTTTGTTTTCGAAAACATATTGCAAATTTTGTACGATTTGTCACTATGCGATAACAGCAGTGAAATGCTTTCGATTTGTCACTATGCGATAACAGCAGTGAAATGCTAAGATTTGTCACTGCCCGATAACGGCAGCGAAATGCTAAGAAAATGCTAAGGAATTGGTACGACCTGACCTTAAATGTAAAGGAAAGTTTATACCTGCCCTCAAATGCTAAGGAAAGTTTGTACCTGACCTCAAATGCAAAGGAAAGTTTATACCTGCCCTCAAATGCTAAGGAAAGTTTGTACCTGACCTCAAATGCAAAGGAAAGTTTATACCTGGCCTCAAATGCTAAGGAAAGTTTATACATGACCTCAAATACAAAGGAAAGGCCTCAAATGCTAAGGAAAGTTTATACATGCCCTCAAATGTTAAGGAAAGTTTATACCTCAAATGCTAAGGAAAGTTTATACATGCCCTTAAATGTTAAGGAAAGTTTATACCTGACCTCAAATGATAGGGAAGTTTGTACATGACCTCAAATGTTAAGGAATGTTTATTCCTGACCTCAAATGTTAAGGAAAGTTTATACCTGACGT
>JAXRKP010000363.1:266432-271432 GCA_037039925.1 Doris montereyensis | reverse complement strand
GAGCATGTCAATGGGATATGACTCCTCTAGCTCTTCACTTCCTGTTTGAGCATGTCAATGGGATATGACTCCTCTAGGTCTTTATGTCCTGTTTGAGCATGTCAATGGGATATGACTCCTCTACTTCCTGTTTGAGCATGTCTGGGATATGACTCCTCTAGCTCTTCCTGTTTTGAGCATGTCAATGGGATATGACTCCTCTAGGTCTTTATGTCCTGTTTGAGCATGTCAATGGGATATGACTCCTCTAGCTCTTCACTTCCTGTTTGAGCTGTCAATGGGATATGACTCCTCTAGGTCTTTATGTCCTGTTTGAGCATGTCAATGGGATATGACTCCTCTAGCTCTTCACTTCCTGTTTGAGCATGTCAATGGCATATGACTCCTCTAGGTCTTTACTTCCTGTTTGAGCATGTCAATGGGATATGACTCCTCTAGGTCTTTATGTCCTGTTTTTGCATGTCAATGGGATATGACTCCTCTAGGTCTTCACTTCCTGTTTGAGCATGTCAATGGGATATGACTCCTCTAGCTTTCACTTCCTGTTTGAGCATGTCAATGGGATATGACTCCTCTAGGTGGGATATGACTCCTCTAGGTTTGAGCATTCACTTCCTTTATGTCCTGTTTGAGCATGTCAATGGGATATGACTCTCTAGGTCTTTATGTCCTGTTTTTGTATGTCAATGGGATATGACTCCTCTAGGTCTTCACTTCCTGTTTGAGCATGTCAATGGGATATGACTCCTCTAGGTCTTTATGTCCTGTTTTTGTATGTCAATGGGATATGACTCCTCTAGGTCTTCACTTCCTGTTTGAGCATGTCAATGGGATATGACTCCTCTAGCTCTTCACTTCCTGTTTGAGCATGTCAATGGGATATGACTCCTCTAGGTCTTTATGTCCTGTTTGAGCATGTCAATGGACGTGACCTCTCTAGCATTTCATTTCCTGTTTGTGTATGTCAGTGAGATGTCAATTCACTAGCATTTCATATCCTGTTCGTGTATGTCAATGGGATATCAATTTCGCCAGCCTTTAGTCGTGTCCGCAGGATGTGTAAGTGTAAGTGTAAGTGTAAGTGCTTGTCGGATGGTGACAGAAGTGTGCGATTAGGTTGGCACGGTGCGCACATTTCTTGGAGATATTTGGGGCCACTGTCATGCACACAATTGCACACCGATGGTGCAGCTTTGTAGTTGATATTAGTCAATCCAGTAAGAAAGTGTTAAACCCACAAGGTAAAAGAAAGAGGGGTCAATTCAGAAACATACGGAGATGATAGGGTGGAGAGAGAGAGAGAGAGAGAGAGAGAGAGAGAGAGAGAGAGAGAGAGAGAGAGAGAGAGAGAGAGAGAGAGAGAGAGAGAGAGAGAGAGAGAGAGAGAGAGAGAGAGAGAGCAGTCGAGATGAGCAGTCGTGGGTGAGAGAGAGAGAGAGAGAGAGAGAGAGAGAGAGAGAGAGAGAGAGAGAGAGAGAGAGAGAGAGAGAGAGATGAGCAGTCGTGGGTATTCTTGGCAATAACTAGAAACAAATACGAGAGATAGACAGCTCTGGGGGATTACTGCCCGCGATCTATTTGCCGCAGCCTAATTACTGCTTAAAACGATTAGCAAAGGTTCTCTCTTAACGGTAATGCTACCAAGACTAAGTGAAAGAAATAACATTAATTAATATCAACGTCACATAGGAATAACGACGAGACAGATACAGGAAATAGACACACACAAATCTTGGCCACCGTGGGAGTTGAACCCGCGACCTCTGCGTCGACACCCATTGCCTCACCATGGGAAAAACGTGCAATCAACCGAATTTACTTGGCTCCTTAAAAATGAGTTTCATTATCAAGGTTTTTCGCACGAATCAAATCATGACAAGTAGTCATATTCGCTGACAGTTCGTTCCTCTAGTGTGTTAGACTTCAATATTTTTTTCTATATCTAAGTCTAGTACATGTATTACTTTTATAAACAACCATTGAATATCGACGAATAAATACATTACAATATGTAGAATGCCCCTGAAGTAGATCTAACATAGATATGTAAGCGTAAAGATAAGCAGCGAGGCAAGACATATCTAAGTCCCATAACGCACTTGTTTTGCTTCCTGAGGGAGCACTGTTGTGAGTGCCCACTGAAGGCTGGGAACCGCTGCTGCTGCTGCTACCACTGCTACTGCTGCTGCTACTACTGCTACTGCTGCTGCTACCACTGCTGCTACCGCTACCACTACTGCCACTGGCAGTGCCCCCATTGCTACCAGTACTTGTTGATGTCTGGTGTCCACTGAAAAATGGTAAACGTTCACCTGATGAGAACCTAGTCATGAATATATAACACATTATCAAGATTGTAACTTCAAATCTTAACCCAGATGTATTTTTATATTTGATTTGATTTGATTTGAGATTACCCAAAATCCACTACTAAGAGGATCTTGGGGTATGTTGGTAGGATTTTAATTCTGCCCGGATTGCCATGTAAACAGCCAAAGGGATCTTTAAAGTGCACAATGTTGTGATCTGCACTCGGGACCTCCTTTTTATTGTCGGTCTCCAATGGGACTAGATGTCGATCCATCTACCTGGACTAGGGGGGTGTATTTTTACTCAAAGAAAAACTTGAAATGATTATTTCAACTGTCAGGGCTTGAACCCACGACCTTTTGATTAAGAGGCCGACACCTTGCCTCTAGACTACCGAGTCCACCTACCATAAAGACAGAAAGTAAAAAAAAAAATTAAAATAAAAGTATGAGAAAATGTGATCTTCCCTACGAAAAAAAAAAAGAAAAAAAAAAAAAAAGAAGAAAAAAAGAAAAAAGAAAAAGTGCTTGCTTTCCACACAAAAAAAACCCCAGAGACTATTGTTAAACATTATAGCTTGGACTCTAATAGAAATGGATGTGAAAGAGCATCAAAGATAAACTTTACTATTAATCACTATAAACAGTTCTCTCCGCCAAAACACACGGTCCACCGGTGACAAAAAAAAATCGTGCATTTTGGCGAAGGTGCATTCTGACGGAGTCAAGGGCCACAACTCATTACATGTACAATGTACCAAAATGGACCAACAAAATACCACGCAAGCAATGTCCGACAGCTTGGTTTACGGCTACACTTAACGTCTAGTAACTTGTGGAAAGAATCAAAATGGTTCCACAAAATGAAAAACTGTTACTAAACGTCTAGTAACTTGTTGTGGAAAGAATCAAATGTTTCCACAAAATGAAAAACTGTAATCAAACGTCTAGTAGCTTGTTGTGGAAAGAATCAAAATGTTTCCACAAAATGAAAAACTGTAATCAAACGTCTAGTAACTTGTTGTAGAAAGAATCAAAATGTTTCCACAAAATGAAAAACTGTAATCAAACGTCTAGTAACTTGTTGTAGAAAGAATCAAAATGTTTCCACAAAATGAAAAACTGTAACTAAACGTCTAGTAACTTGTTGTAGAAAGAATCAAAATGGTTCCACAAAATGAAAGACTGTAACTTAGAAAGAGTAACAAAACAAATGTACAGAATTAACACAAAGGACACAATAAGCATGCACAACGGCCCATTCAGATTACATGAGAAATGATGAGCGGAAATGAAAAACATTGCAAAAGACAATGGACATAAATTAGATATAATAACCAAATTAATTAACTTTGGTACTTCAGATCTTAAAAAATAATAACGTTTTTATACAAAACTCCAAATCTAAAGCTGAATTCTTGAATAATTAATTGCCTTCTGGGGTTTATTTCTGACCCACTGACACAAACTTACCTCAACATTCCTCAGATAAAATATCCTAAAATGAATCATATCAAAGTATCAATTACAGGTGTGCTCAAATTACTGTTTAATGTCAATGAATATAAAGCAACAGGTGCAGATGAAATGCCTGGAAGAATGGTGAAAATCTGTGCATACGCAATAGCTGATGTATATGTGTTGTTATTCCAGACATCCCTTAACCAAATTAGATTTTCAGATGACTTCAAAAAAATGTAAATAGTCCCATTATTCGAAAAAGAGTGAGTTAGTTGTATTTCGGCCTTTAAAACCACGTTTATTGATCTGCTCTACCTTTCATGTGTAAATGATAATGATAGTGATAGTCAGTTGCTAGTTAATAAATTCAATTCAGTCTTTGCCAAAGCTGGTAACTTTAAAGATTTCGTGCTCAACGTGTTTCATTTCATATCATTGACAATGACATTGAATACACCTCACACAGTCATATTCTATTCATTTCATATCATTGACATTGACATTGAATACACCTCACACAGTCATATTCTATTCATTTCATATCATTGACAATGACATTGAATACACTTCACACAGTCATATTCTATTCATTTCATATCATTGACAATGACATTGAATACACCTCACACAGTCATATTCTATTCATTTCATATCATTGACAATGACATTGAATACACCTCACACAGTCATATTCTATTATTGTGTTACAATAATTACGGTACATAGACTTCCTTGGCACTGACTCGCACATCCAGGGGTCATTCCTTACCTGAAGCAGCAGACCTGTAGAAAGCCGCAGTAGGAGAAGGTCACGTGATAGCCAGACGGACAGTTGAGTAATGAGTTGAGGCATGTGCCGCCAAAGCGGTTGTGACAATCTGTAATGAGAAACAGTAAGGTAAGGAGGGGGAGGGGGGCATGTTGAAAGGGACGGAAAGTGATATTCTGTAATGAGAAACAGTGAGGCAAGGAGGGGGGGGGCATGTTGAAAGTGATGGAAAGTGACATACTGTAATAAGTGAGGCAAGGAGGGGGCATGAGAAACCGTGAGGCAAGGAGGGGGGGGGGGCATGTTGAAAGTGATGGAAAGTGACATACTGTAATGAGAAACAGTGAGGCAAGGAGGAGGGGGTATGTTGAAAGGGATTGAAAGTGACATCACATGATAATATTAAAGCCACGTATGGACAAAGACGAGACAACAACTACAAGGAATAGACAGAACAAAAT
>JAXRKP010000363.1:211432-258932 GCA_037039925.1 Doris montereyensis | reverse complement strand
ATTCCAATTTTACAATGATTTCCTTTGATTGCATTTCAATTCCAATTTTGTCATACATTTCCCCTTGGATTGCGTTTCAATTCCAATTTCTCAACCATTTCTCTTTGGATTGCATTTCAATTCCAATTTTACAATGATTTCCTTTTGAATTGCATTTCAATTCCAATTTTGTCATACATTTCCCCTTGGATTGCGTTTCAATTCCAATTTCTCAACCATTTCTCTTTGGATTGCATTTCAATTCCAATTTTACAATGATTTCCTTTGGATTGCACTTCAATTCCAATCTCTAAACGAATACCTTTTGCTTTTCCTTTCGAATCCAATCTCTCAACATTTCTTTTTGGTTTTCGTTTCAATCCGATCTCTCAACGGTTTCCCATTGGTTAGCGTTTCGAATCCAATCTCTCAACGATTTCCCATTGGTTAGCGTTTCAAATCCAATCTCTAAACGATTTCCCATTGGTTTGTGTTTCGAAACTAATCTCTCAATGATTTCCCATTGGTTTGTGTTTCGAAACTAATCTCAATGATTTCCCATTGGTTTGCGTTTCAAAACTAATCTCTCAACGATTTCCCATTGGTTTGTGTTTCAAATTCAATCTCTCAATGATTTCCCATTGGTTTGTGTTTCAAATCCAATCTTTCAATGATTTCCCATTGGTTTGCGTTTCAAACTAATCTCTCAACGATTTCCCATTGGTTTGTGTTTCAAATTCAATCTCTCAATGATTTCCCATTGGTTTGTATTTCAAATCCAATCTTTCAATGATTTCCCATTGGTTTGTGTTTCGAAACCAATCTCTCAATGATTTCCCATTGGTTTGTGTTTCGAAACCAATCTCTCAACGATTTCCCATTGGTTTGTGTTTCGAAACCAATCTCTCAATGATTTCCCATTGGTTTGTGTTTCGAAACCAATCTCTCAATGATTTCCCCTTGGTTTGTGTTTCGAAACTAATTTCTCAATGCTTTCCATTGGTTTGTGTTTCGAAACCAATCTCTCAATGATTTCCCATTGGTTTGCGTTTCAAAACCAATCTCTCATCGATTTCCTCTTGTTTTGCGTTTTGAATGCAATCTTTCAACGATTTCCCCTTGTTTTGTGTTTTGAATGCAACCTATCAACGATTTCCTCTTGTTTTGCATTTTGAATGCAATCTCTTTGATCCTTTGGGTCCAGATTTGCCTAAATGACTCCATGTTTCACGTGGCCGGGTGGTTAGACTGTATCCCCAGTGGCCTTGGGGTCCAGATTTGCCTAAATGACTCACATATTTCACGTGGCCGGGTGGTAAGGCTGCCGGACCAGGGATGACGGAATTCCAAGATGGAATCCTGGCAAAGTTAGGTCCATCGTTGTGTTCCTTCGGAAAGACAATTAACTCGCATTTCCCCCATGCGACCAATGTGCAAATAGGTACACGTACTAGCTTGGGAGTAAAAACCTGCGTCAGACTAACGTCCTGTCCTGGAGGTGATTATTATCATCTGTTATTGAAACCGGGATAAGCTCTGGTTCTATGGCCTTGAACTTGAAGGAACTTTACTTACTCGCATGTACCATCTCTGAACCTCATCAACTATGGTGGCTCTGGGTTTTCACCTCTGAACCTCATCAACTATGGTTGCTCTGGGTTTTCATCTCTGAACCTCATCAACATTGGTGGCTCTGGGTTTTCACCTCTGAACCTTATCAACATTGGTGGCTCTCGGTTTTCACCTCTGAACCTTATCAACATTGGTGGCTCTGGATTTTCACCTCTGAACCTTATCAACATTGGTTGCTCTGGGTTTTCACCTCTGAACCTTATCAACATTGGTGGCTCTGGGTTTTCACCTCTGAACCTTATCAACATTGGTTGCTCTGAGTTTTCACCTCTGAACCTTATCAACATTGGTTGCTCTGGGTTTTCACCTCTGAACCTCATCAACATTGGTTGCTCTGGGTTTTCACCTCTGAACCTTATCAACATTGGTTGCTCTGGGTTTTCACCTCTGAACCTTATCAACATTGGTGGCTCTGGATTTTCACCTCTGAACCTTATCAACATTGGTTGCTCTGGGTTTTCACCTCTAAACCTTATCAACATTGGTTGCTCTGGGTTTTCATCTCTGAACCTCATCAACATTGGTTGCTCTGGGTTTTCATCTCTGAACCTCATCAACAATGGTTGCTCTGGGTTTTCACCTCTGAACCTTATCAACATTGGTGGCTCTGGGTTTTCACCTCTGAACCTTATCAACATTGGTTGCTCTGGGTTTTCACCTCTGAACCTTATCAACATTGGTGGCTCTGGGTTTTCACCTCCGAACCTTATCAACATTGGTTGCTCTGGGTTTTCACCTCTGAACCTTATCAACATTGGTTGCTCTGGGTTTTCACTTCTGAACCTCATCAACATTGATTGATCTGGGTTTTCACCTCTGAACATTATCAACATTGGTGGCTCTGGGTTTTCACCTCTGAACCTTATCAACATTGGTGGCTCTGGGTTTTCACCTCTGAACCTCATCAACATTGGTGGCTCTGGGTTTTCACCTCTGAACCTTATCAACATTGGTTGCTCTGGGTTTTCACCTCTGAACCTTATCAACATTGGTGGCTCTGGGTTTTCACCTCTGAACCTTATCAACATTGGTTCCTCTGGGTTTTCACCTCTGAACCTTATCAACATTGGTTGCTCTGGGTTTTCACCTTTGAACCTCATCAACATTGGTTGCTCTGGGTCAATTAATTTACGAGACGTGTATTCCACGATCGTCGAAATCGATCATGTAGTTTAAGTTTAAGAGACGGAAATTCTGCGATCGTCGAAATCGGTCATGTAGTTTACGGGACAGAAATTCCACAATCGTTGAAATCGGTCATGTAGTTTACGAGACGGAAATTCAATAATCGTTGAAACCGATCATGTAGTTTACGAGACGCAAATTCCACAATCGTCGAAATCGGTCATATAGTTTACGAGACGGAAATTCCACAATCATCGAAATTGGTCTTGAAGTTTATGAGACGGAAATTACACAATCGTCGAAATCGGTCATGTAGTTTATGAGACACAAATTCCACAATCGTCGAAATCGGTCATGTAGTTTATAAGACGGAAATTCCAAAATCATCGAAGTCGGTCATGTAGTTTACGAGACGCAAATTCCACAATCGTCGAAATCGGTCATGTAGTTTACGTGACGCAAATTCCACAATCGTCGAAATCGGTCATGTAGTTCACATGACGCAAATTCCACAATCGTCGAAATCGGCCATGTAGTTTATGAGACGGAAATTTCACAATCATCGAAATCGGTCATGTAGTTTATGAGACGGAAATTCCACAATCATTGAAATCGGTCATGTAGTTTATGAGACGGAAATTCCACGATCGTCGAAATCGGTCATGTAATTTATGAGACGGGTATTAGACCACCGTTAAAACCGGTCATGTTGTTTATGAGACAGAAATTAGACCACCGTTAAAACCGGCATGTTGTTTGTGAGACGGAAATTCGACGATTGCCGAAATCGGTCATGAAGTTATCCCAGCGGAAATTTGACGATCGTCGAAATTGGGATAAAAAAGTGTTAACGATTCATTTAGCTATACGTTTTGAGGCCTTCACATGAACATTGATGTGTATTGAATAACTGCCCTTCGGAGGGATGAGGTGATTTTTAAAAAAATTGAATTTGAATTAAATTGAATTTTACTTTAGGTCAACCTTCTCCTCCTCAAACCCTGCCTGGCTAAATGAAAAGAAAAAGATTATCATTCAATCTAAGGCGGTGGTTCTCAACCACATGGGGAGGGGGATTCCCTCAAGGGGTGAATTTCAGAGTTTCAGGGGGAGGGGTAATGTAAGATCACAGATTGGTAGACTGCAACTGGCTCCAAGACCGCACAAAACGCAGACAATTTTGGAACGGAGAGAATGGCATTCTAACGTAATCTATAATATGGTGAAAGGGTGAATGAACTGTGGGAGGGGGGAGGGAGAAAGGTTGGAAACCATTACGGCATGGCCGCATGCTAGCCAAGAAGAAGATACTGAGAATAAACATAATTATTATCGTGACAAAAACATCTGGTGTCTACAGGGACAAACCATTCAGAGGCAAAGTGAGACAGACAGACAGGAAGACAGAGAGACAGACAGGCAGACAGGCAGGCAGTCAGGCAGTGGGCACACAGCACAAGCAGAAATCAGATAGCGTTGAATGACGTCCAACCAAAGGCTATCACATTTCATTACGTCACATTTACATATTATGGCACCGTAGGTTAAAGGTCACTGGAAGTAAAAGTAGGAGTACAAGGCAATGGTGGTTGTCCTCAGCTAATCTTGATGTGACGTTTACATTGAAGGTAAGAATCTCGTGCGTGGGATTCCTAGCAGTGACAGAAAAATTGCCATGAGCGGCAGCTCCATTTTGAACAGTGGCACCACTCCCAGTTCTAGTCTCACTTTAAACAGTGGCACCACTCCCAGTTCTAGTCCCACATTAAACAATGGCACCACTCCCAGTTCTAGTCCCACTTTAAACAATGGCACCACTCCCAGTTCTAGCCCCACTTTAAACAATGGCACAACTCCCAGTTCTAGTCCCACATTAAACAATGGCACCATTCCCAGTTCTAGTCCCACTTTAAACAGTGTCACCATTCCCAGTTCTAGTCCCACTTTAAACAATGGCACCACTCCCAGTTCTAGTCCCACATTAAACAGTGGCATCATTCCCAGTTCTAGTCCCACATTAAACAGTGGCATCATTCCCAGTTCTAGTCCCACTTTAAACAGTGGCATCATTCCCAGTTCTAGTCCCACTTTAAACAGTGGTACCATTCCCAGTTCTAGTCCCACATTAGACAGTGGCATCATTCCCAGTTCTAGTCCCACATTAAACAGTGGCATCATTCCCAGTTCTAGTCCCACTTTGAACAGTGGCACCATTCCCAGTTCTAGTCCCACATTAAACAGTGGCATCATTCCCAGTTCTAGTCCCACATTAAACAGTGGCATCATTCCCAGTTCTAGTCCCACTTTAAACAGTGGCACCACTTCCCAGTTCTAGTCCCACATTAAACAGTGGCATCATTCCCAGTTCTAGTCCCACTTTGAACAGTGGCACCATTCCCAGTTCTAGTCCCATTTTAAACAGTGGCACCACTCCCAGTTCTAGTCCCACTTTGAACAGTGGCATTCCACTCCCAGTTCTAGTCCCATTTTGAACAGTGGCACCACTCCCAGTTCTAGTCCCATTTTGAACAGTGGCACCACTCCCAGTTCTAGTCCCACATTAAACAGTGGCATCATTCCCAGTTCTAGTCCCACATTAAACAGTGGCATCATTCCCAGTTCTAGTCCCACATTAAACAGTGGCATCATTCCCAGTTCTAGTCCCACATTAAACAGTGGCATCATTCCCAGTTCTAGTCCCACATTAAACAGTGGCATCATTCCCAGTTCTAGTCCCACTTTGAACAGTGGCATCATTCCCAGTTCTAGTCCCACTTTAAACAGTGGCACCACTCCCAGTTCTAGTCCCATTTTGAACAGTGGCACCACTCCCAGTTCTAGTCCCACTTTGAACAGTGGCACCACTCCCAGTTCTAGTCCCACATTAAACAGTGGCACCATTCCCAGTTCTAGTCCCACTTTGAACAGTGGCATCATTCCCAGTTCTAGTCCCACTTTAAACAGTGGCACCATTCCCAGTTCTAGTCCCACTTTGAACAGTGGCACCACTCCCAGTTCTAGTCCCACATTAAACAGTGGCACCATTCCCAGTTCTAGTCCCACTTTGAACAGTGGCACCACTCCCAGTTCTAGTCCCATTTTAAACAGTGGCACCATTCCCAGTTCTAGTCCCATTTTGAACAGTGGCACCATTCCCAGTTCTAGTCCCACTTTAAACAGTGGCACCATTCCCAGTTCTAGTCCCATTTTAAACAGTGGCACCATTCCCAGTTCTAGTCCCACTTTAAACAGTGGCACCATTCCCAGTTCTAGTCCCACTTTAAACAGTGGCACCATTCCCAGTTCTAGTCCCACATTAAACAGTGGCACCATTCCCAGTTCTAGTCCCACTTTAAACAGTGGCACCATTCCCAGTTCTAGTCCCACTTTGAACAATGGCACCATTCTCAGTTCTAGTCCCACTTTAAACAATGGCACAATTCTCAGTTCTAGTCCCACTTTAAACAATGGCACAACTCCCAGTTCTAGTCCCACTTTGAACAATGGCACAACTCCCAGTTCTAGTCCCACTTTGAACAATGGCACAACTCTCAGTTCTAGTCCCACTTTGAACAATGGCACAACTCCAGTTCTAGTCCCACTTTAAACAATGGCACAACTCCCAGTTCTAGTCCCACTTTAAACAATGGCACAACTCCCAGTTCTAGTCCCACTTTAAACACTTTAAACAATGGCACAACTCCCAGTTCTAGTCCCACTTTAAACAATGGCACCATGGTTCACCATTCCCAGTTCTAGTCCCACTTTAAACAGTGGCAGTGGCACAATTCCCAGTTCTAGTCCCACTTTAAACAGTGGCAGTGGCCCACTTTAAACAGTCCCAGTTCTAGTCCCACTTTAAACAGTGGCAGTGGCACCATTCCCAGTTCTAGTCCCACTTTAAACAGTGGCAGTGGCACCATTCCCAGTTCTAGTCCCACTTTAAACAGTGGCAGTGGCACCATTCCCAGTTCTAGTCCCACTTTAAACAGTGGCAGTGGCACCATTCCCAGTTCTAGTCCCACTTTAAACAGTGGCAGTGGCACCATTCCCAGTTCTAGTCCCACTTTAAACAGTGGCAGTAGCCATTCCCAGTTCTATAATCCCTTACAAAACATTCTTCCATAATAATTTAATAATAATAATAATAATATTAATAGTTCTAGTCTCAAACTAATAAACAATGGCAATAATAATAATAATAATAATAATAATAATAATTAATAATAATACTTTAAACAGTGGCAGTAATAATAATTAATAATAAAAACACCATTCCCAGTTCTAGTCCCACTTTGAGCAATGGCACCATTGCCAGTTGTAGTCTCACTTTCTTCTTATTCTTCTTCATAATGGTAATAAACAATAATAATAATAATAATAATAATAATACATAATAATAATAATAATAATAATAATAATAATAATAATAATAATAATAATAATAATAATAATGATAATAATGATAATAATAATAATAATAATAATAATAATAATAATAATAATAATAATAATAATAATAATAATAATAATAATAATAATAATAATAATAATAATAATAATAATAATAATAATAATAATAATAATTAAAGAATAAACAAAACAACTGACCAACTCAAGTCTTGAGTATTTAATCCAATCTTGGTTTCAAGGCGACGTGTCTAATTCTGTTTTTTAAAGCCAAACATACATAGCCAAACATACATAGCCAAACATCCCTAGCCAAACATACATAGCCAAACATACATGGACGGCAATCAACTGAAATTATTACCTGGCCGTGTGTGACGTCATGGCCTGATTTCATAACGTCACCAGGAGCTGTCAAAGTCAAAGGGCTGTTAGCCTACTTAATAAGGTCATCAGGTGATACACACTGTAACTTACTGTAGTGTCGTCAGATGCTGAAGGCAACAACACGTACAGGCGTGTCTGACATAAACTGTACGCCTTGCAATATATATAATAATAATAATAATATCCTTCTTTGCCTCTCCTCAGCTTCCTGTGGAGCACAGGCCATCAACAAAGACAAAGAGTCACCAGTCATAGTCATATCTATTCTACGCCAAGGTCTGCAACTCTTCCTAAATGTTCCTCCATCTCGTCATTTCCATCACAATATCTCTCCTCCAGGTCATTCTTGGTCACCCTCTAGATCGTTTCCTTTGTGGATTCCACGTCAAACTTTGACTGGCTATATCGGATGTTGGTTTTTCTCATTATATGGCCAATCCATTTCGAATTCCTATTCTTTAAATCTCTCAACTGTGGTAGCTGCTTGGTCCTCTCATGAAGGTCTGCATTTGCTGATGGTATCAGGCCAACGTACGCCCACAATGCGCTTAAGACAGCTCCAGCCCTTTATAAACAGCTGCCCTATAATACTATATAACCATAGGCGATTTTTTTCACCCATGTTTGGGATCGATTCTCTCTCTCTCTCTCTCTCTCTCTCTCTCTCTCTCTCTCTCTCTCTCTCTCTCTCTCTCTCTCTCTCTCTCTCTCTCTCTCTCTCTCTCTCTATCTCTCTCTCTCTCTCTCTCTCTCTCTCTCTCTCTCTCTCTCTCTCTCTCTCTCTCTCTCCTCTCTCTCTCTCCCTCTCCCTCCCTCCCTCTCTCTCTCTCTCTCTCTCTCTCTCTCTCTCTCTCTATCTCTCTCTCTCTCTCTCTCTCTCTCTCTCTCTCTCTCTCTCTCTCTCTCTCTCTCTCTCTCTCTCTCTCTCTCTCTCTCTCTTATATGTGTGTAATCTCGTTATAGCGATCTTACAATGATATAATAATACAATAAATTTACTATCCCTTCATTTCAAGCTCCATCCCAAAGTATTTCCATGTACCGATACACTCGTAATAATTGTAGTTTGATCATGATTCAATGGTCTAATCTACGAAACCAACTGTTTTT
Organism: Doris montereyensis; assembly: GCA_037039925.1. Lineage (NCBI taxonomy): Eukaryota > Metazoa > Mollusca > Gastropoda > Nudibranchia > Dorididae > Doris > Doris montereyensis. The sequence continues at coordinate 250,289 of JAXRKP010000363.1, read as the reverse complement.
GCACTGGAAATACAACACTCTGCACAATCCATCGCCTTCCGACCTGAAATACAGCACGCTCCACTTCAATCCGTCATCTCCGACTGGAAATACAACACTTGCACTTCAATCCGTCGTTCCGATCATGAAATACAACACTCTGCACTTCAATCCTTCTGTCTCCGATTGGAAATCGCCTCTGCACGACCTCCGACTGGAAATACAACACTCTGCACTTCAATCCGTCACTCGACTGGAAATACAACACTCTGCACTTCAATCCGTCGACCAGAAATACAACACTCTGCACTTCAATCCTTCGCTCTCCGATTGGAAATACAACACTCTCTTCGGATTGGAAATACAACACTCTGCACTTCAATCCTCTGCGCTCTCCGATTGGAAATACAACACGCTGCACTTCAATCCGTCACTCTCCGACTGGAAATACAACACTCTCACTTCAATCCTTCGCTCTCCGACTGGAAATACAACACTCTGCACTCAATCCGTCGCTCTCCGATTGGAAATACAACACTCTCCACTTCAATCCGTCGCTCTCCGACTGGAAATACAACACTCCGTCGCTCTCCGACCAGAAATACAACACTCTCCACTTCAATCCTTCGCTCTCCGACTGGAAATACAACACGCTGCACTTCAATCCGTCGCTCTCCGACCAGAAATACAACACTCTCCACTTCAATCCGTCGCTCTCCGACTGGAAATACAACACTCTGCACTTCAATCCGTCGCTCTCCGACCATAAATACAGCGACGGCTGCAAGTTGGAGTGTCTATGATCACTCTATCCGTGACTTCTGTAATTTTCATTGTAAATTGTTTAAGTCATTAGTCATGTCCAGTCATCTTCCTTCAATATTTGAAGTTCACAATCCACTCTTCTTACTCTTAGAATGTTTTCGGCTTAAGAAGGATGAAACCACTGGTGGCTCGTAAGTCCTTTCATTCCTCCCAGTCCATGACTGATGTAGAGATGTAGAGAGGGCGTCAGATCGGTACACTGTTGTGAGTATTATTATTTTATTATTCATTCAAACCAGGTTTGACTTTGATGGACACATAGGTTGACACATGTACTGATAGTGTTTGAAGAATTATTATGATTATTTTCACCATGAATACTTTAATTAAACTTCATATTATAATGTGTTGAAACAAAAAGTATGAAGAAAAAAAGCGAAAAATGTTACAAATAAAATAATTATAAAAAAAATAATAAGAAGAAAGCGTTGGAATGGCATTGGAGACGAAGAGTAGAGAATGAGATAAAAGACTGGGGCGAAATGTGCAATTCCCTAATGACGTTTGCCATGGAAAGAAAAGATAGGCATCCTTCATTGCTGCCCTACATGCCAACTGGCACAATGGGAAGTAAGGAAGGTTGTGTTGGCAGTGTGACGTGTGAATTCATTCAATGAGTGTCACTGAGTGTCGTGCTGTGTAGCGTTGACGTTCATGTTCTTCCACACTCCTCGATGGCTGGTCACTCTTATCAGGCTGTTTACGTCTTTGTCTTCAGCCATCTTGCAATTCCATGCAGAATCTTTCCTCTTCTTTGTCATCCTCTACATTTAGATATTGTCCCATCGATTTCTCTCAGTGGTAATAGGTGTTCTATTTTCTCTCTCCATTACATGTCCACACAAAAAATTGCCTGTCGTTTCTTTATTTTGTTGAGGAGAGTTCTACGTGTCTCTGCCTGTTTGAGAATATTTTCGTTCGTTTCTTTCTTTGTCCTATGTAGTGTAGCATTCTTCTCAAGAACCTCATCTCGGTTGCTTGGATTCTCTCCTGTATACTTCTGCAAAAAAAAAAACAATTTCCAACGTGACTTAAAACATGATGGAAAAAATGTTTCAATATTCTTGAACTAAAGAAGACAGTGTCAAACACACAAGAAAATACAAACAGTCTCAGAATGAATTTTCGTCTCCGTGATTGTGTTTTTGATTTGATTAGATTAGGTTTTACCCACACCCACAACCAAGCTAATCTCATGGTTTTTGGTAGGATTTTTAACTTGGCCCAGACTGCTCTATAAAGAGCCGAGGATCTTTACTTTGAAGTTAAAACGTGCACTTAGGGTTGTGATCTGCACACGGGATCTCCTCATTATCGTCCGTCTCCGGGGGGGAACTAGGTGTCGATCCACCTACCTGGACCAGAGGGGGGGGTAGATTTTACTCGAAAAAAACTCGAGAAAAAAAATTCAACCGTTGGCGGAGCTTGAACCCACGACCTTTTGCAATGCTTGAGAGACCGACACTTTGTCTCTTCAGAACTCCGAGTCCCCCTCAGGAAGTTAATAATACATATACAATTGTTTTGCTCTAAATTTTAGCCAGCCCTATGAACTACTACTGCACTACCTTTAAGAAGGATGAAATGAAAGGCGACTCACCAAGCCCATCCTACCAAGTCTATATATATATGCTATAGTCACTGCATTGTGTGGAGGGCGTTGAAACTGTGACTGTGACAGTGACTGCGACTGTGACTGACTGACTGTGACAGTGACTGTGACAGTGACAGTGACTGTGACTGTGACAGTGACTGTGACTGTGACTGTGACAGTGACTGTGACAGTGACTGTGACTGTGACAGTGACTGTGACTGTGACTGTGTCTGTGACAGTGACTGTGACTGTGTCTGTGACAGTGACAGTGACTGACTTGATTTGACTGTGACAGTGACTGTGACTGCAGTGACTTGACAGTGATCTGACTTATGTCAAAACTTAATTTACTTCGACGTTTCCGACGTTTCAAACATGATACAAAAAAAGTTTTAAAAAAAACCAAAACAAAGTATTTTGAATCAAGTCTCTTTGATTTGATTTGATTTGATTTGATTTGATTTGATTTGATTTGATTTGATTTGATTTGATTTGATTTCAACCCAGTTTGAACGTGATCTCATGATTTGGTTTGATTTGATTTGGTTTGATTTGATTTGATTTGATTTGATTTGATTTGATTTGATTCTACAGTATTTCTACCCTTTATCTCCACAACTAAGAACGTTGTGGTCTCATGGGGGACTTGGTTCCTCTGGTAGGATTATGTTGAGGTTTTTTGTTTTTTCAACATACTGTTGGAGCTTGACCGTTGGTAGAAAAGGCTTGCCTTGGTAATACATATAGTACATGTTGTCCCCAGTCCGGAAACAGTCAATGATTCTTTATCTTTATCTTTAAATTCAACGTGTACAGAGTGGTGGTCACTTTACTAATAGTGGGTGGGTGGTAACTTTACACTAATAGTAATACATGTAGTTAGGTGGTCACTTTACTGTAATACATCTGGTGGACATGTGTAGGTGGTCACTTTTTAATTTTACAACATACTGTTGGAGCTTTAACCCACAACTTGTTGTGTAGAAAGGCCGACACCTAGTACATGTGGACCACTTACATCGTAATCCACAGTCATGTGTAGCACGACTGCTCAGCCACTGACATCCCCATGTAGTACATGTGTAGGTGGTCACTTTACTAATAGTAATACATGTAGGTGGTCACTTTTACTAATAGTAATACATGTAGTACATGTGTAGGTGGCCACTTTACTAATAGTAATACATGTAGTACATGTGTAGGTGGTCACTTTACTAATAATAGTAATACATGTAGTACATGTGTAGGTGGTCACTTTACTAATTTCTAATACATGTAGTACATGTAGGTGGCCACTTTACTAATAGTTATACATACATGTAGCACATGTGTAGGTGGTCACTTTACTAGTAGTTATAATACATGTAGTACATGTGTAGGTGGTCACTTTACTAGTAGTTATACTATACATGTAGTACATGTGTAGGTGGTCACTTTACTAATAGTAATACATGTAGTACATGTGTAGGTGGTCACTTTACTAATAGTAATACATGTAGTACATGTGTAGGTGGTCACTTTACTAATAGTAATACATGTAGTACATGTGTAGGTGGTCACTTTACTAATAGTAATACATGTAGTACATGTGTAGGTGGCCACTTTACTACTAATAGTAATACATGTAGCACATGTGTAGGTGGTCACTTTACTAATAGTAATACATATATACATGTGTAGGTGGTCACTTTACTAATAGTTATACATATAGTACATCTGTAGGTGGTCACTTTACTGATAGTAATACATATAGTACATGTGTAGGTGGTCACTTTACTACTAATAGTAATACGTATAGCACAGGTGTAATCGTTGTAATACTATAACCAGCCCACATTGGTTTCCCAAAACTAATTAATATCAAATATTTAATATCAATGCTTTTACAAATGTATAACAAACACCTGTGTTTCAAATCGATCCATTATAATCTTTTTGCTATTGAGCAAGAAAACCCCCCATAACCCCCCTTCCCTCCCCCTCCCCCCCCTGGTCCACGTCCACGTGGTGAATTAACACGTAATCTTGTCAGACATACAATAATAATAATAATTAAAAAAGGCCCTGTGTGCGGATAACAACACTCTATGCACACGTTTAAGTAAATCGATTAGCTGTTTACAGGGCAGTCCGGACAAAATTTAAAATCATGCAAAACCCCCCCCCCCCCCCTCCCGAGATCATCTTAATCGTGGATGTGGGTTAAAACAATCAATATCAAATAATCAAGCTACTAAGCAAAATCAAAGAAAAACAAGAAACGCATCAAAATATAATCAAATTAGTTATTTATTTATATCTGTATCAGAAATCATCCAAGATTCACAGGTTACATTATAGACGCAATGCTCTGATTAGTTTCTTTGCTCCAACTTGCATCATACATCAGGACAATAAATGCTATCCATAACAACAAATAATGATAATCACTAATCATAGTAAAAACAATAACAATTAATCAGTATAAAAACAATAATTAATCATAATAACTTGTTTTCCTTCGTAAAAGCTCCTTAGTGTGTGTGTGTGTGTGTCAATGGACTTGCTACACACTGGCAACACCACTTTTGGAATACTTGGACAAACTTACAAACTAAGAGTGATAAAACAGGAAGGGTTACACTACTACTACTACTACTACTACTACTAGCCGCGCTGACCTGGTACATCCTTTTTTGTGCTGGGCAGTTCCATTGACATGACATGCAACACACATACACCAATTAAAATGTTAAAACGTCATACTCATACTACATCTGCCCGGTCTGACCACAGACACACCACTGCTTTCGTTTGTTTGTTTGTTTCATTGAAATGTACCCTGTCCATCATAATACTAATAATATGCTGTGATCTCAAGGTAAAAAAAAAGAGGAAAAACAGCGAGATGAAAGACAAGGGAAAGTGAAAGAGGAAAAGAAGGAAGAGCCGCGTCTGCTAACATCCCTCTACTACAACTATCAGCCACTTCCATTAATCCCCCCCCTCTACTACTACAACTAACTAAGAGTCGCTTCCATGGTAGATTTTTTGTGCTGCTGGTATTTCCATTGACACACACACACACACAAATACAATGCAACTGAAAACGTCTTCATTCATTTGCCCAGTCTGACAGTAACACTAACAGTGCAACTAGCAAGGTTGAATACTTAATATATCATAATCATACTCACAGGCCCTTTAACTGCAAAAATACAAACAAAATTCAATACCCCCCCTCCCATAAAAAAACGCTGCAAAAAAAAATCCCTTGGCACACACTAACCCTGAACAAAATAAATGCGACTAAAAAGACGAGAATGAAAGGAAACAAAACAAATTCATCACTGTTGCTATAATTTTGAGCAATTATCTACATGAAAAGAAACAACAACATTATTTCCCCAATACAAACTTAAGACATGGAAACAGTGAAATAATGCATCAGTGTCAGTATCACACTAAGTTTAATCAAATACATGCAGTGTGATGGTTATACGATTTCCTCGTATGGTCAAATGAAAATAAATATTCCTCTTGAGTATGATTCCTGCAACTCCCAAATCCAGACAAGTAGTAGTAGTAGTAGTAGTAGTAGTAGTAGCAGCAGCAGCAGCAGCAGCAGCAGCAGCAGCAGCAGCAGCAGGAGTAGCAGGTAGTAGTAGTAGTAGTAGTAGTAGTAGTAGTAGTAGTAGTAGTAGTAGTAGTAGTAGTAGTAGTAGTAGTAGTAGTAGTAGTAGTAGTAGTAGTAGTAGTAGGAGGAGGAGGAGGCTTTGCATAATAAAACCAAAACCATCTCGGACGACGGGTTATTCTAATTGTTTCTCCCTTTCACCATATGAAATTATGATTCCATCTATGTGTGCGAAATTAACATTCCACTTTATTTATTGTATCCATGTACATGCGTGACGTATTTAATATTAATAATGAGAGTGATAGGGCTGTGAGTGAATGAGAGAGGAAGTATAAAATATATTATATTAAAATATGAATTAATTTTTCTGTTGTGATGATTAATTGTGAGCATTATGTCAACAAACACAATGTAATTTACTGTTTAAGGATCAATAAAGGATATATCTTATCTCATCTTATCTTCCTGCAAGGTAACAAATGAACATTAAGCATTCTCAGTAGCGGGAGACGTTCAATTCATCAGCGGTATCATCCTCATGCATTCAACTCGAGACGCGAGGCAGTTTTGAAAGTCACACTACCCATAACCAGCTGTGATCCACTGTTATTAATGAAAAGGAAACTGACAACAAGAGATACTATTCCTTGCGACTCTATTGACTGGTAAATAATCACACAGACACTGACTGGAAGTTCAGGGGTGACAATCAATAATTGTTCTTTGGCTAGCCTGCGTCATCATTGTCTGCTTGAGAGAGACGACAAAGGTTTTCCTCACTCCACCCAGGTGTCAATGTGTACCGGCCACTTTTGGAAGGCTAAGTCTGTGATATCAAAGCATCATGTTCAAGGGGTGATCTCCCTATCACCTGGTCAGGCTAGCCGCTATAGGAAACAGGAGGAAGGTCTGGCTTGTTTGGATACAGAAGTGAGAGTGAAAAAAGTAGCAAGACAACATGGGTATTTGACTCTTCTCCATGATTTCTTCTGTCAAACGACAGCCATCTTTCTTTTGTGTTTCTATGGAATCTACCCTGTCCACCACATGCAGTGACCTCAGGGTGAATTCAGAGGAAACAGAAGGTTGAAAGAAAGACAACATGTGGAATGAAAGGAAAGAAGCAGGACCTACCTGTTGTGCCCACCAACCACCCGCCCACCCCACAACAGCAGTCCAGTACACCTAGATTCCAATAACATAACAGTCTTTTAATTTTCAATTTTCTTTACATTAATTCATCATATCGATGGTGAGAATCACTTATACGTGTATGTCTGTGAAAAAAAGGAAAAAAAGTGCATCATCATTTTCTTTGATTTTCTTAAAATATTCAAAATTGGACTTAATGATTCTTGCCGTTGTCAGTACTGTCACCATTGATATCATAATAATACATTTTTAAGCATTAAAATATATAAAACACGCTAATATTTATCCATGATGTGCCTAAGATTAGAAGAGAAAGGTATTCTGATTTCCAAATATAATAATAATAATAATAATAATAATAATAATAATAATAATAATAATAATAATAATAATAATAACTAATAATAATAAAAAGGGACAACTGTTTAATATAAAAATATATATATATATATATATATATAATATAGCTATATATATATATATATATATATATATATATATATATATATATATGTGTGTATATATATATATATATTATTATTAAGCCAGGACCAAAATATCTAACCTTATACACACATTGTGTTCAGAGCATATATATCCATTTCAATAAGTTATTCATAAATTCCAAATTATAAATACATGTATCTATCAATCATATCTTGGCATAGATGAGTAAAATTATAAAAATACAACTGATTAACAACAAAAAAACCCAAAGCATATGTTTTGTGCAGTCTTATCCTGCTACTACATGGGATCTATACATTATTGTTTGTTTGGTTTTTTAAACTTTAATTTCCCCCCCCCCATCCACCATATCCGGTGATCCCAGGGTTGATTAAGATAAACAGTAAGCACATCATTGTGGAAGATGGAAAGGAATTAGAGTGCCGTTAGAGTGTTTGGCGGGGGTTGGCAATTTGGGATGACAAACTGGCTTAAGTTCAAGCCTATATCGTTTTGTTATTTAAATTTATCTTTTAAAATCTAAGAGTTGAAGTAAGTCAGGTGGAATTAGCAATTTTTGCAGGCCTCCTCAGATGAGCACAAGAGTATTGCCAATCAAGTGTTAACAGCATGACAATGCCATATCCCCTAGTGATTGAAGCTTGAATTGATGTCCAAATGTCAACAAGATCAGAGTCTATTCTAGGAGTGCCCCCCTTCCCCCCCTCCACACATGCACACACCCCCTCACCAACCCCTACAAAAGATTGTTTGTTTGTTTCATTGAAATTTACCCATGTCCACCATTGCGTGTGATCTCAGGGTGAAATAACAGGAAACTGCAAGATGAAAGATAAGAAAAAAAGGAAAGGAAAAAAAGTAGGGCCTACCTGCAGCACTTGCCAACCGCCCGCCTTACAAACGAAAAGAAACACCATCTACAAAACAACCTAATGAATGAGTAGACAGAAATGATGTTTTGAACATAATAGTGTAACCCAGTTTTTACTGTATACATGTATATATATATATATAATATAATAAATGATATTGTAACATCATGTAATGAATGCTATTGTAATGTTATATAATAAATGATATAGTGACAATAATATCAAAAAGTTGCTCTTGTATTATTGAATTAGAATCGACAAACCTAAGAATATCAAAATGTGATCATTGAAAACTATTCATGACCAGAATTCAAACTGAGCAGATCATTTAAGATTTGACAAATTGAAACTTTTGCTTGAACATTAAAGCGTTGAAAATAAAAAAAGATTGTGAATATGATGTAGAGGAAGGACAAAACAACAAAGACACTAATATATATTTTTAAGACCAACATTGGAGAATCAGATTTACATGTCAAAAATATAAAACAAGATGGAAAAAATGAAGGAAGAAAAAAGATTACCAGAAATAAAACTGACCCTTTTTTTCCTCGTTTATTTTATGGGACTCGGCAGTCCAGAGGCACGGTGTTGGCCCCCTCAAGCAAAAGGTCATGGGTTCAAGCCCGAACTGTTGAAATTTAAATCGAGTATGGTCCAAGTAGGTGGACTGATATCTAGTGCCATTGGACCAGGACAATAAAAAAAAGGAGGTCCTGCATGCAGATCACACCATTTTGTGCATGTTTAAGATCCCCTGGTTGTTTAAGGCTAGTCCGACAAAATTTGGAAAATTCGACAACAAAAAAACCCCAACCTTAGCTGCAGATGTGGTAAAATTAAAGTCAAATTAAAATCAAATTTTCCTCATTTCTAAAAATCAAAATTTATTCTGACTGATTACGAGTACAAACCAAAATTGATGTAGAAACAAAAAAGCATAAAACAAAGATGGAGACCATGAAAGAAAGCCAGACAGCCGACAAAGACAAGACACCTTGAATATCATCATAATGTGAGATCAGCAAAGGGAGGCAAGACCAAAAGTGGCATTATCATGATATCGGCTAAACTATTAAAAATGTGAATGATCAAGCAACAAAGATAAAAGTCTTAAAGAATTTAAATTTAAAAATCTGCAGTAAGCACGCACACAAATATCATGATGATAAGTTCAATAAAAAGGTCACCAATTTACTTAGACACCGTTAACAAATCAGCAGCCGTAGGAGGGTTTCAAATGTAAAAAATGACTGTCTCAATTGTTATAACAGTAAGCCACACACAAACACAAACACATAAATACACAACAAGCCAATTTTGTTCGGGTTAACAGTAACACACTCGCACATGTAAACACACAATCAAACACCTACACTTTAGAGACCAACATGATTTAGACTTTGCGAACAAGCCAGTGAGAAAGAAGTGAGAGAAAAAATATATAAATAGATAGATAGATAGACAGATAGAATAGATAAATAGACAGATAGTTTGGACAGATAGAAAGAGAAAGAAAGAGACAGACAGAAACAGAAACAACGAAAGACAAAGGCAGAGATGAGAGAGAAATATATAAATAGATAGATACATAGACAGATAGATAAATAGACAGATAGATAGAAAGAGAAAGAGAGAGAGAGAGACAAACAGACAGAAACAATGATGAGAGATGCAATAAAGTATGGAAGGGGATAAGAGTCCTTCCTCACATCTAGCTACAGCAAGAAAAGGATGACAGATTGAACAAATCATTAAAATACAAATCAAATCAATCTATGTATCTACATTATGGAATAATGACATGAATGAATTCACACTACATTGGTCCATGTAAGAGAAGAAAAGAAGAAAAAATAACAACATCGAGAAAGATAGAAAGAAAAAGACAGATGTATCACATGTAAATAAAATACAACTCTGCCATTCACACCGTGATTTACTGACCGATTGTTAAAGCAAATGTTTGGGACTCTTTACAACACTGACATGAAAAGTGTGTGTGTGTGTGTGTGTGTGTGTGTGTGTGTACGTGTGAAGGTTAAAGGAGAATATTAATATAGATATCTGTTTTGCACTCTCCATCTGCACACATGGAAACCAGTCGAAAAGGAAATCCTCCAACAATCTTAATATCACACATAAAGTGGAGAGTAGCTAAAAAAACACCAAAGAAAATTTTGTACACGATAAATTCATGCCTGCATCACCGGAGATTTCCACAAATAAGATTGTATTGTCTTACACATCATGTAAAGTCTTTGAGAAAGTGAAACTATAACAACCTTATCACTCAATGTTCAACTAAGTGCTTTATTATATACTAGCAAGTTTTTAAAATGCACTACCCTTTGAACTGCCCAATACATGTCACCACCCTTTGAACCACTCATTACATGTCACAAACCTTTGAACTGTCCATTACCTGTCACCACCTTTTGAACTGCTCAATACATGCTACAAACCTGTCAACTGTCCATTACATGTCACAAACCTTTGAACTGTCCATTACATGTCACAAACCTTTGAACTGTCCATTGCATGTCACCATCCTTTGAACTTTCCACTACAACTACATGTCACCACCCTTTGAACTGTCCATTACACGTGACAATCCTTTGAACTGTCCATTACATGTCACAATCCTTTGAACTGTCCATTACATGTCACAATCCTTTGAACAGTCCATTACATGTCACAATCCTTTGAACTGTCCATTACATGTCACAATCCTTTGAACAGTCCATTACATGTCACAACCCTTTGAACTGTCCATTACATGTCACAATCCTTTGAACTGTCCATTACATGTCACAATCCTTTCAAATTTCCATTACACGTGACAATCCTTTGAACTGTCCATTACATGTCACAACCTTTGAACTGTCTATTACATGGCACAATCTTTTGAACTGTCCATTACATGTCACAATCTTTTGAACTGTCCATTACATGTCACAATCTTCTGAACTGTCCATTACATGTCCCAATCCTTTGAACTCTCCATTACATGTCACAACCCTTTGAACTGTCCATTACATGTCCCAATCCTTTGAACTTTCCATTACATGTCCTCACCCATTGAACTGTTCATTACATGTCCAAATCCTTTGAACTGTCCATTACATGTCACCACCCTTGAACTGTCCATTACATGTCACAATCCTTTGAACTGTCCATTACATGTCATCACCCATTGAACTGTCCATTACATGTCAACACCCTTTGAACTGTCCATTACATGTCCCCCTCTTGAACTGTCAATTACATGTCACCAACCTTTGAACTTTCAATTACATGTAACCCCCCCCTCTTTAACTGTCCATTACATGTCACAATCCTCTAAACTGTCCATTACATGTCGCCCTCTTGAACTATCTATTACATGACACCACCCTTTGAACTGTCCATTGCATGTCACAACCCTTTGAACTGTCCATTACATGACACCACCCTTTGAACTGTCCATTTATAGTCACAATCCTTTGAACTGTCCATTACATGTCACCACCCTTTGAACTGTCCATTACATGTCACCCCTTTTGAAAAGTTCATTACATGTCACCATCCTTTGAACTGTCCATTACATGTCACCCCTCTTTGAACTGTCCATTACATGTCACCACCCATTACATGTCACCACCCTTTGAACTGTTCATTACATGTAACCATCCTTTGAACCCCACTGCCCATTACATGTCACCAACCTTTGAACTGTCCATTACATGTAACCAACCTTTGAATTGTTCATTGCATGTCACCACTCTTTGAACTTTCCATTACATGTAACCAACTTTTGAACTGTCCATTCCATGTCACCACCCTTTAAACTGCCCAGTATATAACACCCCCTTTGAACTGTCCATTTGATGTCATTACCCTTTGAACTGTCCATTGCATTTGAAAATATGAGTGAATTCTTCAATTTAGATTTCAAACTGATAATTTCACAAATATTTTTAATGTTGTAGCATACAGTGTTTTACAAATGTTTCGGCATTGGTGTGGGGCAATTTCAATCCATGGCTCATCTTCAGATTTGTTTGTCATTTGGCTTGTGATTAAAGCTCACTAGTGTAATTTTATGTAAAAGAATAGCTATATCAACAATACATGCTTCATTTTTTAACATGTATGATCATCTAACTCGTTGCTTTATGTTTTTTTCTTTTCTTTGAAACACAAGTCCACGCAATGAGGACAGTTTTATTCCCAATTGCAAACAATCATAATATTCTGCCATTTTTGTGTATAACCTCCATGTGCTTATCGATGCAATTATATTATACAAGCATATTACGCCCGGTGATACCAAGTACGATTATAAGATCGGGTTAGTATTCCATACGTAGCTTATGCAGATACGGGTGATTGGTACTATTCCAAGTATCAATAAAAACCTTTTCAAAATAGCAGCTTAGGTGAATAAAAATTCTACCTCAAATATGGGAAAACAAAGACATTTTCAATAATCAAACGTCATTTCTGGTAGAAACATTGCTCAAAATGAAAACGATCTTGGGATCATTTAGAAGCTACATGCACATTATAGTTTTCTCAGCCCCTCATATATAGATGTGCATCACCATTTCATTTTTTTTTGGGGGGGGGGGGGGAGGGGGGGAGGGGGGGTTTGTTTTTGAGGTTTTGTTTGCTTTGACTACTTTCTGTCAACCTTACGATGTGTTTACTGACTGATAGTGTATAATATCTCTCTCCAACAAAAGGATATATAATTGATTTTGTGTGAAAGAAGTTAAAAATGAGACAGAAAGGTTCCCATGTTAATTTGACAGCAAATAGTTTGAGCTGGACAGACTAAATCATTTTGATTTAAAAAAAAAAATTTTAAAGTCAGTGAACATAAATGGTTTACTTAATGGAAGCCTTAGAATAATACGACAAAACTAAACATCAGTTAGAAATGTCTCCACATGCAAAACTTTCATCATAAATCTCCTTTCTTAACAAAATCAAATCGAAGAAAATGCTTTCACAGCCTTTAATTCATAAATAGCATGCGTGTCTTATCACTTCTATTTAGCGCTTTGATGAACTAAAACAAGAAATAGATAGAAACTAAATACTCTGACAGTGGCTCCAACCACAACACAAATGCCTTATCAACTACGAACCTGATTAGGTCTCTCATTACATCACTCAGATGCCACCGCTCTCTAAGAATTCATCAGACCTGCCAGCCCATATGTAATCATAATGAAAACCACAAAAATAATACCAACCCATACTGTCAATCATGGGTAAAAAAACATGTTGACCAAAAAGATAATACAAAAAGCCCCCACTGAAGATCAACCTTACAATGTCATGTTGACTTAAAATTGTTAACCTGAATTATGATTAACATGTTAACCAATAAGCATAGCTGAAAATTGTTAACCTTACAATGTGTTTACTGAATTATGTTAACCAATGTGCCCAGCTGAAGATCGTTAACCTTACGATGTGTTTACTGAATCATGTTAACCAATGTGCCCAGCTGAAGATTGAGAAAGACACTTCACGCAAATTTTCCCCACTCTAACCAGGTGCAAATGCGTACAAGCACTAGCCTGGGAGTAAAAACCTGCAACAGACCAGCGTCCTGGCCAGGAGATGATTACTGTTACCTGTTCCCATTCACGCTATGGAAACCGGCATAAGCTCCGGCTCTATGGGTCGTAACGGTCTGGAAGGAAGGAAGGAAGGAAGGATCGAATCTAAACATAAATCAGCAACCGGGGTGACATGAATGTCACGTCAAAAGCAATAAGACATGTCTTCTTTACTGTCTGCTTCTTTTTACAGACATTGAGACTGTGACAATTTGTTTGGACACACCCTCAGGAAACCAGCATCCGACATGACCTGGAACCCGCAGGGAAAAAGAAGAGAGGCCGACCTCGCAGAACCTAGAGCAGAGACACTGAAGACCAGATAAGGATGCGGGGAACCAACTGGACATGAATTCAACAGGCAGCCCAGAACAGAGCGTGATGGCAGGATGCCGTTAATGACCTTGACCTATGCTCATCCTTGAACTATGGGCCTAAATGAGTAAGTAGGAGACTGGGACAAAGCAAACAACACACCACCCCTCCCCTAACCGCCAACAGAAACAACTAAACAAATATCACTACCTAGAGTCTGCCTTAAGGAGAAACAACTTGGTGCATCAACTGACTGATACCATTGGATATGCAATGCAATGACATCAGCCTCCTCTCAAATTAATAGTGAGAGAGGTTTTCTATTTACTTTTCTTGAAACACAGATTTCTATGGTAAAAGAGACACAGCGAGCACAAATTATTGCCTGAAAACCCAAAGTAGCAATCAAGTTGGGTTGGCTTTGACAAAGTTTATTCACCAAGTTGAATATAAGAAACTCTAGGCAAAATGGAGATTTGAGAATGACGGCCATGAAATTCGCATGTTTTAAGTTCAACTAGGCCCAATATCCAAAATCCAAAAAATCTTTGCTTAAATATGGTGACAGGCTAAGCAACAACAGAAAATCTTAAATTTTGGGAAGAATGAATTAGTTGGCTCCATTTACTAGGTTCTATACACCAGCTTTGGAGAATGATAGTAGGCAAATATTATATATACATACATATAATATAATGTAATGTTGTCAAAATATCAGTCTGAACATTATCACATTAATGACTGCAGTTCAGCATCTACAATTTTGTTATGATGGCACCAGAACACAAGACTGGAAAATACAAATAATAATTAGAAAAAGAATAAAACAGACCTAAGTATATGCCAACATCACCATCGAATTTTACTACGGTATTCGTCCAGAACACTCCATCTTTTGACACTTTCGTAACCAAGGACAACAAAACAGGAAAAAGCTACAGACTGCACAATACGTGCGGAGAGACCCTTGGTCATCAGCCATAATCCTTCCTCCTCCCATAGAAGACGGACGGTTTCGTTGAATTGCGTGCCCTCAACCTGAAAACAGAGGGGGAAAAACAAAAGAATACACAGTGCATTGACGTCTCGCTTTATGTAAAAGACAACACAGTGTATTGGTATCTAAGTTATATGTAAAAGACAGCACAGTGTATTGGTATCTAAGGCTTATATGTAAAAGACAACACAGTGTATTGGTATCTAAGCTATATGTAAAAGACAGCACAGTGTATTGGTATCTAAGCTATATGTAAAAGACAGCACAGTGTATTGGTATCTAAGCTATATGTAAAAGACAGCACAGTGTATTGGTATCTAAGCTTATATGTAAATCTTAGATATGTAAAAGACAGCACAGTGTATTGGTATCTAAGTTATATGTAAAAGACAGCACAGTGTATTGGTATCTAAGCTTTATGTAAAAGACAGCACAGTGTATTGGTATCTAAGCTTTATGTAAAAGACAGCACAGTGTATTGGTATCTAAGTTATATGTAAAAGACAACACAGTGTATTGGTATCTAAGTTATATGTAAAAGACAACACAGTGTTTTGGTATCTAAGCTATATGTAAAAGACAACACAGTGTTTTGGTATCTAAGCTATATGTAAAAGACAACACAGTGTTTTGGTATCTAAGCTATATGTAAAAGACAACACAGTGTATTGGTATCTAAGCTATATGTAAAAGACAACACAGTGTTGGTATTGGTATCTAAGTTATATGTAAAAGACAACACAGTGTATTGGTATCTAAAAAGACAACACAGTTTGGTATCTAGGCTTTATGTAAAAGACAGCACAGTGTATTGGTATCTAAGTTATATGTAAAAGACAACACAGTGTATTGGTATCTAAGTTATATGTAAAAAAGACAGCACAGTGTATTGGTATCTAAGTTATATGTAAAAGACAGCACAGTGTATTGGTATCTAAGTTATATGTAAAAAAGACAACACAGTGTATTGGTATCTAAGTTATATGTAAAAGACAGCACAGTGTATTGGTATCTAAGTTATATGTAAAAACAGCACAGTGTATTGGTATTCTAGGCTTTATGTAAAAGACAACACAGTGTATTGGTATCTAAGCTTTATGTAAAAGACAGCACAGAGTATTGATGTCTAGGCTTTATGTAAAAGACAACACAGTGTATTGGTGTCTAGGCTTTATGTAAAAGACAATACAGTGTATTGGTATCTAAGCTTTATGTAAAAGACAGCACAGTGTATTGGTATCTAGGCTGTAAAAGACAGCACAGGGTATTGGTGTCTAGGCTTTAAAAAGACAATACAGGGTATTGGTATCTAGGCTTTATGTAAAAGACAGGGTACAGGTGTATTGGTATCTATTGGTGTCTTATGTAAAAGACAATACAGGGTATTGGTGTCTAGGCTTTATGTAAAAGACAGCACAGGGTATTGGTGTCTAGGCTTTATGTAAAAACAATACAGACAGCACAGCACAGTGTATTGGTGTCTAGGCTTTATGTAAAAGACAGCACAGTGTATTGGTGTCTAGGCTTTATGTAAAAGACAGCACAGTGTATTGGTATTGGACAGCACAGGGTATTGTCTAAGCTTTATGTAAAGACAACACAGTATATTGGTGTCTAACTTTATGTAAAAGACAACACAGTATATTGGTGTCTAACTTTATGTAAAAGACAACACAGGGTATTGGTGTCTAGGCTTTATGTAAAAGACAATTGGTGTCTAGCTTTATGTAAGGGTATTGGTGTCTAGGCTTTAAAAGACAAAAAGGTGTCAGCTTTATAAAGACAGGGTATTGGTGTCTAGCTTTATGTAAAAGACAGCACAGGGTATTGGTGTCTAGGCTTTATGTAAAAGACAGCACAGGGTATTGGTGTCTAGGCTTTATGTAAAAGACAGCACAGTGTATTGGTGTCTAGGCTTTATGTAAAAGACAGCACAGTGTATTGGTGTCTAGGCTTTATGTAAAAGACAGCACAGTGTATTGGTGTCTAGGCTTTATGTAAAGACAGCACAGTGTATTGGTGTCTAGGCTTTATGTAAAAGACAACACAATGTTTTGGTGTCTAGCTTTATGTAAAAGACAACACAATGTTTTGGTGTCTAGCTGTATGTAAAAGACAATACAGTATATTGGTGTCTAGGCTGTATGTAAAAGACAGCATGGTATTGGTGTCAGTAAAAGACAGCATGGTGTATTGGTGTCTAGCTTTATGTAAAAGACAGCATGGTGTATTGGTGTCTAGCTGTATGTAAAAGACAGCATGGTGTATTGCTGTCAAGCTGTATGTAAAAGACAGCAGGGTGTATTGGTGTCTAGCTTTGTAAAAGACAGCATGGTGTATTGGTGTCTAAGCTATATGTAAAAGACAACACAGTATATTGGTGTCTAAGGTATATGTAAAAGACAACACAGTATATTGGTGTCAGTTTAGTTGTGTCTAGCTGTAGTAAAAGACAGCACAGTATATTGGTGTCTAGCTAATGTAAAAGACAGCACAGTATATTGGTGTCTAGCTTTATGTAAAAGACAGCACAGTGTATTGGTGTCTAGCTTTATGTAAAAGACAGCATGGTGTATTGGTGTCTAGCTTTATGTAAAAGACAGCACAGTGTATTGGTATCTAGCTTTATGTAAAAGACAGCATGGTGTATTGGTGTCTAGCTTTATGTAAAAGACAGCACACAGTGTATTGGTGTCTAGGCTTTATGTATTAGTGTCTAGACTTAATGTAAAAGACAGCACAGTGTATTGGTGTCTAGGCTTTATGTAAAAGACAGCACAGTGTATTGGTGTCTAGGCTTAAATAAAAGTTATTGGTGTCTAGGCTTTATGTAAAAGACAGCACAGTGTATTGGTGTCTAGGCTTTATGTAAAAGACAACACAATGTTTTGGTGTCTAGCTTTATGTAAAAGACAACACAATGTTTTGGTGTCTAGCTTTATGTAAAAGACAGCACAGTATATTGGTGTCTAGCTGTATGTAAAAGACAGCAGCTGGTAAAAGACAGCATGGTGTATTGGTGTCTAGCTGTATGTAAAAGACAGCATGGTGTATTGGTGTCTAGCTGTATGTAAAAGACAGCATGGTGTATTGCTGTCAAGCTGTATGTAAAAGACAGCAGGGTGTATTGGTGTCTAGCTGTATGTAAAAGACAGCATGGTGTATTGGTGTCTAAGCTGTATGTAAAAGACAGCACAGTATATTGGTGTCTAGCTGTATGTAAAAGACAACACAGTATATTGGTGTCTAAGGTATATGCTGTATGTAAAGAAAGACAGCACAGTTTAGTTGTGTCTAGCTGTATGTAAAAGACAGCACAGTATATTGGTGTCTAGCTTTATGTAAAAGACAACACAGTATATTGGTATCTAGCTTATGTAAAAGACAGCACAGTATATTGGTGTCTAGCTGTATGTAAAAGACAGCATGGTGTATTGGTGTCTAGCTTTAAGACAGCATGGTGTATTGATAGCTAAAAGACAGCATTGGTGTCTGCTAAAAGACAACACACTGTATTGGTATCTAAAGAAAAAAGACAACACAGTGTATTAGTGTCTGGCTTTATGTAAAAGACAACACAGTATATTGGTGTCTAGCTTGATGTAAAAGACAGCACAGTGTATATTGGTGACAGCACAGTGTATTGGTGTTAGCTTTAAAAGACAGCATGGTGTATTGGTGTCTAGCTGACAACAGCAGTGTATTGGTGTCTAGCTTTATGTAAAAGACAGCACAGTGTATTGGTGTCTAGCTTTATGTAAATGACAGCACAGTGTATTGGTGTCTAACTTTATGTAAAAGACAGCATGGTGTATTGGTGTCTAGCTGTATGTCAAAGACAGCACAGTTTATATTGGTGTCTAGCTATATTGTATGTCAAAGACAGCACAGTTATTGGTGTCAGCTTTATGCAAATGACAACACAGTATATTGGTGTCTAGCTTTATGCAAATGACAACACAGTATATTGGTGTCTAGCTTTATGTCAAAGACAGCACAGTATATTGGTGTCTAGCTTTATGTCAAAGACAGCACAGTATATTGGTGTCTAGCTTTATGCAAATGACAACACAGTATATTGGTGTCTAGTTTTATGTAAAAGACAGCATGGTGTATTGGTGTCAGCTATGGTGTATTGGTGTCTAGCTTTATGTCAAAGACAGCATGGTGTATTGGTGTCTAGCTTTATGTAAAAGACAACACAGTATATTGGTGTCTAGCTTTATGTGACAACACAGTATTTTGGTGTCTAGCTTTATGTCAAAGACAGCACAGTGTATTGGTGTATGCAAAAGACAGCAAAGTATATTGGTGTCTAGCTTTATGTCAAAGACAGCACAGTATATTGGTGTCTAGCTTTATGTAAAAGATATCACAGTGTATTGGTGTCTAGCTTGATGCAAAAGACAGCAAAGTGTATTGGTGTCAAGCTTTATGTAAAAGACAGCACAGTGTATTGATGCTAAAAGAAAAAGACAGCAAAGTGTATTGATAACACAACTGTTCCTGTCATAATGAAGACATTCACGATTACACGGTTAAAGAAAGAAGGAAAACATTTTTTTATTGTATTTATCTTAAGCATATAGGATGCCACTTTTGATTAAGTTCTTGAAAACTAATCCACGTTTTCTTTATGAACATTTGTGACATCTTTTGAACACATATTAAAATTGCTCATGATATTAACTTGTGTAAAGATATCAAAACTTTTGATGATTTTAGAATTTTCTGAAAATCTTGATAAATGGAGACACAACAGTAAAACATACACACTGAGTTAATGAAATGAACAAACCTGAATTCTAGATCGTATAACGTCTATTGGGTTTGTGAGTACTGTCAAGAGATATTCCACCCATGGGTGCCGCTATGACCTGCAGACCCAGTCTGGGAGTGCTTTCAGGTAAAACTTTGTCTAACATAACTGAAGAGGAAAAGAGAGAGAGAAAAGATGATAGAGGTAAAAAGAGAAAGACCAACATTTGTGGTATCAAATTTATGAATAGCATGATCTCAAACCATTAGAAAAAAGAAATATAGGATACAATTTACTAATGTTGAAAAATACAATAATAATAATATATTTATGCTCATTGGATTACCATTTTTCAAACAAAAATTTACATGAACCTTTTAACGAGATAGGGAAAAAAACATCTTCATTGACATTTATCCTTTCTACCACATGCAGTGAAAGAGTGAAAGGAAAACAGTAGGACCTACCAGCTTCCCCATTACCACTAACTGCCCACCCCAACAAGCAAAAGGACAAATGATGTCAAAGCCAATGGTGATGTCGCATAGAAGTGTCAGTTGTATCAGTTCATGCGCTTGGAATATTCACACACGACCGTATTGCCCCTTCCATACCTACCATTCATCCATATCACCCCTGCTTACTTCAAATTTATCTTTTGCCTGCTGTTTATTCTTCTCTTCTTCTTCTTGAGACTTGGGTCGTTTGAGCTCAGCAAGAACCTTGAAATGGCGACAAAATAAAATCGCTTACGGCCTCGGGCTAATTGTGGGTCCCTGTGGCTTAAGCCCCTTAGGCGCATTGGGTGAGCTCCATTAGTTACATTGGTCAAGCAAGGGGCTTCCCCATCAAATGGGGCTAATTGTGGGTCCTGCGGCTTAAGCCACCTTAGGCGCATCGGGTGAGCTCCATTAGTTACATTGGTCAAGCAAGGGGCTTCCCCATCAAATGCTGAAGCTCACCTAGCTCCATGTCAAGAGTAGATTTACTGTTGGTCATGAATGCATTCAATCACCATCAGTTCCTTTATTTTGGAAGGATCATCAAGTTGATTTTGTTGTCATGAATGCATTCAATCACCATCAGTTCCTAGGAAGGATCATCAAGAGCTAGGATTTGTCGATAGGCCTGTGTACTACTTTTGCTTTATTTTATTTGATTAAAATTCACCCCGTCCACTATTCATATGTGGTGATCTCAGGGTTAAAAATCAGAGGGCTAACAACAGCAAGATAAAAAGGAACTTTAAGTAAACATTTAAGCAGTAGGAAGAATGGCACAGTCAGTCGGATCCTTACCAGAGTACGAGTCGTAGAAAAACCACCAGAGGGCGCTGTTGGGGGCGAAGCATGCCAAGGACACAAAGTAACCTTTGTAGAAGCCCTTGACCCCGCCCTCCTGGTACACAGCCCTCACAACAGCCCTCAGCCCTCCAATGCGACTCTTCCTGTCCGCCTCCGACACATGGATGTGCTGTAGGGTTGACAGCTTCTGTTGGGCTGCTCGCTGCTTGTTACTCACCTCCACCGTGGACTCGGGCTTGGCTGGAGGTCAGGGGCACAGTTAAAGGGACAGAGATGAACCAGCAAAGTAGGATTGTGGAAAGAATGAAGATGGAACATTGATTTTCTCAAATCATTGACGTTACAATTATAATAATCAATGTAATATATATACTATTTCAGGGTTGCTGGAAAAAAAAACAACCCAACAACCTGAGGTAAATGGTGTAAAGGACTGATTGAGGACTTCATTATAATATCCTATTATAGGGTTAGTGGGTTACTAAAACTTTTCAACATGCCAGATTGAAACCACGATTTTTTGGTTGAGAGGTGGACACTGTGCCTCAGGACTATCGAGTCCTCTTCCTACAGTGCAAGTACCTCACTTCTTTCTCTGGCCATTGGTCACCTTCTCTCATTCTATCTGGCATTCACAACACATTACACATCAAGACTTAATTTCATGCAACATAGAGACGCTCTACTGCAATCGCTAGAGTTGGCGGTGAGTAATAACAACGACGTTGGTTTAGAGCCCTTGACTGGCTAGCACAATTGGTTTTTCCCACTGTTGTACTTTGAATAAAAAAATTCTTTTCTCTGCTTTCCTCACTTGACTCAGATGTGAATGAGTACCCAGTAGTAGGCAGAGAAGGATCTTGTCAGGAAACTAGGATGAAGCGCCTAACAGGCAGCTGTACTATATGATGCACAGGGAGCTGAAAAGCTGAGAAAGAACTCTAGAATGATCAGTTTTACTATATATATGATCCCAGGGAGTTTAGAAGGAACTCTAGATATATATGATCCCCAGGGAGTTGAGAAGGAACTCTAGAATGATCAGTTTTACTATATATGATCCCCAGGAGTTGAGAAGGAACTCTAGAATGATTAGTTTTACTCTCTCTCTCTCTAGTACTAATACACACATGCCCGATTGGTCGCATTAAACACACACAAACATTCTCTGTCTACCCTTCTTACACACACACACACACACACACGTGCGATCGGACTTAAAATATGCACATTGCCCTCTGTCTCTCTCCCTTTGACACGAACCATACAACAACGTGCGCGATCAACTTTTTAACAGACACGGCATTCTTAATCTCTCCAGAGTAAAAGTTAAATTGAAGAAAGGAGAGGAGGCTGGGCCGTTCATGTTATTGCTATAGGCGCTAAAACTAAAGAGAGTATTGAAAGCTTTGTGTCAAAATCCGATACTAATTCCCCAAGCAAACTTTACAATTTTAAAGAAGGTATTGGAATTGTTTAGTTTCAACATGAAAGAATCACCAGACAACAAAGCATGTATGACCAGCAATGGATGACAAAATGATGATTCATCATCCACAAACTTATTCACATTTTCCTATTTCTCGGTGCCAATAATTGTTCATGTCTACTTTGATCTCCCTGACTTTCTCTCATGTTCGTCCTCAATATATCATTTCCCCTAGTAATTTCTCGACCGGGAAACATTTTTTTCGTTTTCAAGGATTTCCTGATGCATGGGAACCCTGTTTTTACTACCTGAGCCCCATTTCCTACTTGTTTTCCTACCCAAGACATCGATTTCCGACCTGAGTATGAAAAATCCGATATATTTCCGACCTTACTGGACCCTCTCTTTTTCTGTCTGTCTATCTGTCTGTGTGTGTGCGTGTGTTTTATGTGTATGTCCCTCTCTCTCTCTCTCTCATACACACACACACACACACAAATGTAAGTCCAAGTCTTACAATCGAACGCAAAAAAACCCAAAACACAAGTCAATGAGATGTGGACTGTCCACCACTTACGTGCTTTGGCGTCCCGTCTTCCCATCAACATCAGGTGCTGGGTTACGATGTCCAAAGGTACGGCCAAGGTCTGACCAATCACAGAAGCTATGCCACCACCTGCAATCAAGTCATACCAGAGATTGGAAAAAGATTTGAGTGAAACACAACACAGAAAACCTGTAACCACCGAATGACCAAGTCCAGAGCACTGCTTTTGATTTGATTTGATTTACCCACATCCACAACTAAGGGTAATCTTGGGGTGTTTGGTAGGATTTTAAAATTTTTTTGCCTGGACAGCCCTGCAAACAACCAAGGGATTATTAACGTGCACAGAGTGTTGTGATCTGCACACGAGACCTCCTTTTTATCGTCCGTCTCTGATGGGACTAGGCAGGTAGGACCAGGGGGCAGATTTTACTCAACAAAACCTGAGCACATTTTTCAACCGTCGGTGGGGCTTGAACCCACAACCTTTTGGTTGAGAGGCCGATACCTTGCCGCGAGACTACCGAGTCCCCTTCCCCAGAGGACTACAAGGACGGAGGCCAAACTCTTTCCTATTACATTACATACAGTCATCTGATCAACAACCTTGGGACCCATTCACTACCAGAGACCCTGCAATTCACAATTAATGTGTTTACAATTGGCGCACAGTACCGCTGCCAACCTTTTGAAATCCAAAAATATACTCTGACCTCATGAACCAATACTAATTTGCATGATGGCCCGTAATACTCAGAAAACTTGGGTAAGTTAACTTGAATTAAGTCCTTTTAAAGTAAATAACAAAAAGCTCCGCCTATCGCTGGCCTCTCAAGCGAAGTGCGATGGTAGTTTAGTAAACTCAGAGTGGCGTCTCCAGATTTTCACCCCCTCTCTCTGGGTTCTCTAAACCGTCTCCAGATTTTCACCCCCTCTCTCTGGGTTCTCTAAACGAAAACTACAGTTAACACTCAGGCATACTTTTCAAAGTAAACACAGACTTACGGACTGAAAGCCAAAACAACACATTAAATTACATTTTTCTTACATACTGGTTGGCAGCTATGCTAAACCTATGGATAACAAGTAGAAAAGAAGAAAAAATACATTCCTTCAAGGCTGTAGTTATGGCTCATAAACCCCAAATTTAATCACGATTTCTATTGCATGAAGGTGAACAGGTGATTTATAATATATTATAATGGCATTCAGGACAGGGTGTTAGCTTGTCAAAGGCTGTGCTGGCCTAACCGATGGAGCCATCCATTGGCATTTGGGTCCAGTGGTGAAATGCATTTTAAAGTGTCATTCCCACTGAGAACTATGTATATATATATATATGTAGGATATCTAGCATGACCAGAACTCAAACCAAAATCTGGACCTTATGATTTCCGAGTTTGGCCGTCTACCTTCTGGGATACTGACGCTACATTTGACCTACAACCAATTAATCATTGTCAAGTTGGCCTGATCAAAGGCCAATTGTTAACTAATGAAATATATCCCCTTCTAACCGTGATGAGGGAATACTGAAACATTGATACAATATGATGCTAGGACAGACTTTGCACATTTGCATAAATTATACTTGCATAGCATGGTAATAGTTGGAGTTTATACATATAAAAAAAAACAACACAGATACCTATACCAAATGTAAACTTTATATGTTGAATATTGATGAAGAATTAGCAATTTTAATTTTAATGTGTGCTATCAGTATCAATAAATCAAATGTGGGTGCAATTAGTTTAGTTAACAGTGAATTTTTTTTTATTATTCAATTTAATTTTACCCACATTCACAACTAAAGGGTTTTGGTAGGATTTCTTGAAATGTTCCCGGCACACGGGACCTCCTATTTATCGTCTGTCTCCGATGGGACTAGGTGTCGATACACCTACATGGACCAGGGAGTAGATTTTACTTGAAACAACTCGAGAAAAGTTTTCAACCATCTGGACTTGAAACCCTGACCTTCAGGTTGAAGTGTGTTTGAAACACAATTCTCCGCCAAAAAAAAGTTGTTAGAATGAGAAAAAGATGTAGCAGGTCGCCATCCTTACCATAAGCAATCACAGCTTACAGTTCCTAACTCTTCATAATTCTGAAGGAAGAAAAATTTTTTTTTTAAAAGCAGTGCGTACCTTTGCTTGCTTCAAACGCAAAGAGACAGGTACAACAAAAATTAAAATAATTTCCAGAACTCTCACCGATAACTGAACGCTTGCTTCGAAACACAAAGAGACAGGTACAACAAAAAGGAAAATAATTTCCAGAACTCTCACCGATAAATGAACGCTTGCTTCGAAACGTAAAGAGACAGGTACAACAAAAAGGAAAATAATTTCCAAAACTCTCACCAACAAATGAACGTATATGTGAATCGTCCACACCCAGGTTGTATGCCATGTAATGACGTGTATGCTCATAAGATGTAATGTATACCATAGAGGGGAAAAGCTGGAGACACGACACCTGAGGGAAGAAAATTGCAAACATTGATGAGAATGAGTTGGTCTATGAGTACAATTTGAAGACAAATTAAAGATTGCTCACTATGATCACACTTTGAATACGACATACAAACTTTCCCTATGATTACAATTTGAAGAAGAAATAAAGATTGCTTTTTAATATGCATATTATATATATATTCATATCCATCTGGAGATACAAGACATTCAAAGACTCAAACCAAGACTCAAAGTACCGTTTAATTTTATTACTGAAAGTAGTTTCTCAAACTTTCAAATCCAAATAAATACTGAACTATGACACCCATTTCATTTGTCTCGAGCTTTTAAGCATGTTTTCAAAATCCATTTTTTAAAATACATTACAATAAGATCTGAATTGAAATAAACACAAGATAAATACAACTATCCCTCCTTCCTTCAAGGCCAATACGGCACATATATAGAGCCTGATTTTATCCCGGTTTCTGTGACTAGAAGCCGAATAAGTGATAAAAACCATGCTAGCCTGTCACAGGCTTACTCCCAAACTGGTGATTGTACTTATAAATATGCACCTGGGTCAAGTGGGGAAAATGCTTGTTAAGTGTCCTTACCGAGGACCACAACATCAGACGTAACTTGCTAGGATTCAAACTCAGAACCTCATGATCCCTGGCCTGGCAACCTAAGCACTCAACCACTGACACCACAAAATTACAACTATTAGTATCTTTAAATTAAAAAAACCAGTTAACCTATTCACAATATCTGCTGATCGTCTGCCTCGTTGAAAATTACCGCCTCTATCACACGTGATATCATTGTGTGGAAGAAGAAAAGTTGATGAAAGACATATGGATGATGAAAGTTGCAAACCGTGTCAGTCTAAAATTAGTAACACTATTTTATTAACATTAGCAAGCCCCTATGCTTCGTCTAGTTAGGATTCCGTGGCACAAGAACCAATAGAAACTCATATAATAGCCATATGAGCAATCCGTGTATCCCTATTGGGTCTAGTTTTTGACACTTGCAAACTGTGCATGTCTGTGATAATAGATTAAAATGTGCAGCATCATTTTCTTTGATTTTCTCAAACCATCAAAATTTGGAAATAGACGGTTTGCGACTTTTATCGTCGAAATACATTAAAGAGAAAGAAAAGAAGTAGGACCTACCATTAGAGCCCATCAACCATTATATTACACTCCTTCCACAAGAAATATCGCCATAGCATTCAGACAAAATAATTTAGCAAACCCTTGGGATATTTCACTTTAACCTCGCCCTCCCAGCTTTCCCGTCCCATTAACAATTAACAAAATGAACAAATTCACACACATCTCATTTTCTCACAACACAACATAATTTAAGCATTTCATTGTATCATAAAAGTTAGTCATTTATCAGTTGAACAGTATAAAAGTTTTTAAAAAATGAAAACACAATTCAGGGTGTGTTCATAACACACACAAAATAACAGTCAAAGAATCAAGTAATTACATGTAAATTTCTACAATGATCACTAAAATGAACAGCGACTGTGGAAATATCACATTGCTTACAAATAAACACCTTCTTTCATTATGAAAAACCTAGCGCAATCCTTACAGACAAATTTCATCGTAGTCTTAAAACTCTCCTCAGATCAGGCTTTCTCTAAAAGAAAAAGTCCATGCGATGTAAATCTACAAAATAATTGATTTGAAAATAAATATTTTTTTACCTTATTTTTCTATAAGAAAAAAAACAACTAATGCATTTAATTTATGAATGAGGCACATGTAAAATATCTTTCGCTAACCTTAATTAAAGACTTACCCAAAATCCTCGATACAATCCAGAGACACCTTCGTGAGACCCAATTTTATAAAGGGCATCAAATGTACCTCGGTAAACTGAGTGTCCCCGTTGTATCTGAAGTCTTGTTTTGATCAACATGAAAGGGTACAACAAACTGCGGACAGTCAGTCCACTGGCCAGGGTCAAGGGGAAATACTTGCGTTTGTCCATCATGTGGAGTTCAATGACCCGTATTTCTTCAACTTCCATACTCATCTTCTCGATTTGATGCACCACCACACGAAATTAAATACTTTTCCAAAATCAACTATTAGATTGTAAACATGCAGAAATGTCTGAATGTTTTTTTTTATATTATCCGATCAATTTACTAAACACAATACATCCCACGTATCATTTCAATTTCATTTCTTGAATTACACAAGTCACAGGCTTGTTACATCATCACATCTTAATGTGTAAAAGTGAAGAAACTCAAAGCAAGACATTGTGGAAATCAGAAGACAATCCTTTGCTACCTTCAAGTCTCTCCCACACTAAGAATGGCCCCTGGATTTCAGTGCTGTTTAAAAACAAAACAAAAATAGAAAATAGTTGAAATTCATAACAAGTGTGTATTGACATCAACACAATATATGATATAAATGAGAAAGATTTCAAAACAATTATCTTACAGTTTGTAGAATATAATATATATGAGGCTGTGTGTGATAAAAGGTAGTAATAAAAACTGATTGAAAATATGAAATTTGTACTTGTTTCATCTGTACAAGATTTTATATCATTTATCCTCAATGTCCGCATTTAAAAACAATTTTGAAAAGACAGTTTATGCCTCGTACTTCAAGAATTAGGTCGTTGTCATGTGTTATTCTTAGTCGGCCATACGGACGGGGCGGCAGCCGTTTTCCTTGTTTCCGTAGTTATGTAAATTTTCTTTCCTTTGTGTACAACATTCCTTATTTTAGAGAGAGAGAGAGAGAGAGAGAGAGAGAGAGAGAGAGAGAGAGAGAGAGAGAGAGAGAGAGAGAGAGAGAGAGAGAGAGAGAGACAGAGAGACACACACAGAGAGAGAGAGAGAGAGAGAGAGAGAGAGAGAGAGAGAGAGAGAGACAGAGAGAGAGACAGAGAGAGAGAGACAGAGAGAGAAACAGAGACAGACAGAGAGAGAGAGAGAGAGAGACAGACAGACAGACAGACAGAGAGAGAGAGAGAGAGAGAGAGAGAGAGAGACGAGACAATGACATGATACACTTTGTTGTTTGGAGTACCACAGGATAAAATTCAACAATTACAAATATTTCAAAACAGTGCCGCTTGATTTATTTTGAAGAAAATAAAATGTGAGGAGACAACACCTTCATTGGTTGCCTGTACAAAAATTTGTGGTGTTTAATGTCCCCTATATGACTGAATGCCTTATAGAGATAGCTTCAGACATCATATCTCTCAAATAACATGTAATACACTAGAAAGTGGGAAGAAGATATAAAAGAGGCATTGAAGCATAGAAATTTAACTTTTTTGGAAGGAAACAGAAAATGTCAGGACAGGGCATCCTGGAGAAAGATCATCTCGGGCATCTGAACCCATACACTGAAAGGTAGAATGGGAACTGATAAAGAAAGAAAGAAAGAAAGAAAGAAAGACACTGCAAACCAGGATGCGAAAGTTTGAGGTCCTCAAAAGACCTAACAAAATTGTAAGAGTACTAAAAAAACAAAAAACTAAAATTGGTGAAGATCTTTTCCTCTTTTGGCCCAACCGTTTGGAATAGCTGCCGTGTTTTGAGAAAATGTCATTCCTTCAATTCTTTTAAAAGAACCTAAAGACACACCTGTTTACATTTTAAAATTGTGAAATTATCAATCTCATAACACATTTAAAGAATTCATTAGTTACTGATTGTTATAAAATGTTCATGTACAAATATAATATGTTCCCTATGTTTCTTTGTATCAATTATATTGTGAAACGCCCAGACCTTGTTATGAGAATGTACTTGATTAGTTATCTGTAATTATAATACATCTGATACTAATGACGAATAGCATTGTTTTGCTCTCGGGTACTCGTCATTAGTATCAGATGTATTTTCTTATATTCAAAATCAAATCATATTTTATTTCATTGACATTCTTTTTGTGTTGTATGTACTATGACATGTCACTGTTGTAAAGCACTCAGATGTTAATCTAGTATTGATGGTGAGCCCTATAGAAATGTATGTTATTATCATTTTTATGATGGTGAATAATGACTTTATATTGTTACGCTCAAATGCCTTTCATCTTTCAATTACTATTATCTGGCGGGTCCCGTATATTTGCCTGCCGTTGATCACTCTAAGCACACCTACGCTAATGATGGGTCCCGTACATTTTCTTCACTCCTGGCCTTCCAACGAGACAAAGCATTAGTGGCGGGTTCCAAACAACTGTAATGCAGTGCACTCAAGAACGGGTTTTGGGAATGTCTCTATTTTGACCAATTACCCTGATCAACCCACGCCACGCCAAACAGAGAAGTCTATTCTTTTACAGGGGTGAAAGTGATAGTTTAATTCCGAGTCTAACACACACTCGATATATTTCTTATAAAGAGATACAAAAAACTCACAGGAGTTCTATCTCAAATGCAGGCTGTGGACTCTCTGCAAAGTGGACAAAAACAAGCACTCTTATCTTCGATTGACCGGGCGCAACTTATGGACAGATGTCAATCAATTTAATAACAAGCTCCACCCACAAGTAAGAAATAGTGACTGATACGAATAAAAGATATCAGTGGACAATCACATTGTACACCTATGGTCAGCCTGAGGGCGTGACCTTCCGTCAATATACAGAAACCATGTTCAGGGTTGACCAATCAGAGGAAGCATTGTGTTGATGGCTATATTGTCAAACATCACATACATCAAAACTTATATCCACCCCTTTTCACATAAGAATTAAAAGATTTGAGTGTTAAAAGTACAAGCGAAAGTCAAAGCTTTCATCTGAGTTCAGCGACCAGTAACAAAAAGACCTTTGTCTTTCAAAGAGATCATTTCACATGGTCATGATGACATGTGGTATCTGGACAAGAGGAAGGGCAGCTATTTGAAGTGTATAGAGACATTATAAACTACAAGAGTCCATCTTCCTACTGTATAGAAAGGACTAAGGAGGAGGCTTACATCCAGAAATGAGGGAAGATGTGAAAAACCACTGGATTGCGTAAGGGTTGGGGTCTGTTTGGGAGGAGGTGGATTTCTATTGAACTGTAGGAAGGGAACAGCCAAGAATACAAAACAATGGTCACTCATGTCATTGTAAATGCGAAGAGAGGGCGAGGGTGACACTAGTTACAGACATAGGGTAGGGAGGAGTTTTTCAAAAGCATGGGAAGCATGTAGCTGACAAGAGGTGTTGGTCTGGGATAGAGCGCTTTGCCGCAATTGGGATGATACACACTTGTGAAAGCAATAAACCGAGGGCCTGTTTCTCTCATCATGGGAATGTGTTACCTATGTACATTGGACTCAGTCATAGGGATTAGCGAAAGGCGGTTGGACATTTCCCCTAGTATAAGTATTATAGTTCCATCAATTTATTTAGATGTTAGAATGAAAATGATTCCTTCAGAAATAAAGATAAACGTTGTTCATTGAAACTTTACAACATAAATTCGACACAGCCAGCCACGCTGTTATTGAATGAATAAAGTATAGCCTGACCATGCAGCCACGTGCCCCCCCCCCCACCCCTCCTGCTCTATATGTTACCTCATCTCTCTCTGTCTGTCTTGCTCTCTCTCATTTTTTCGTCCTCTCTATTCGTCTTTCTTTATCTTCCTCATTCTCTTTATGTCTTCTGTTTGTTTCCTTTCCTCTTTCCCTTTCTATACCTCTCTCATCTCTCTCCGTTTCTCTAGTTGTAGTTCGTTTTCTCTTCTTTCTTTTTGTTTATTGTTGTTATGAGGCTTGCTCTGTTGATGAACATTGCTCGATGGGTTGTTGCACATTAGTATTTGTTTCATCCAGCATTGTTTAGTGTTAATTTGTTTCTATGTCTCCTTTTTGTTTATGAAGGTTGGGCACACTAAAGATTTCTCGGTCCTGACCCGTTTTCTATCTATTCGTATAATACCTTTCATATTCCTCTTCATTAGTAATAGGCCAATTGCAGTATTATTCCTTTTCAAGTTTAATAAAAGTAGGCTGCAATAGATGTTATTGTTAGTAAACAATGCAGTATACACATGATGACAATAACAATAACTAAATCAATTGCCCGCTATGTCACCTTACTCAATGAAGATCAAAACCAATCACAATAATCACAGGTATGTCATGGTCAAAAGCGGCAGCCTCGTCAGCGTGGCGAGAAAAACTATCGGTGTCACATGCGGAAGTCTCATACACAGCGGAACGAGATTATTGACCCACATTGAGGTCAGCCGGCAGGTTAGCCTTACAAGGGTTTAACTTGCACGGTGTGTTGAATGGAAAAGCGTCACTTTGACGAATAATAACGAGGCTACCGGGAAAGCCATAAGCTTAAAATAAATTGTAATGTCATTGGCTGTTGTTTAACTATGAACTGAAAGGTCATAAACAATGTAAGGAAAGTGGAAATTTCCATTAAAGAAGCCTAAATATAGGACCTGCACGCTTCCTGTGCCAGTGACGGTGGCCCTAAATACAGTGCCTGCACGCTTCCTGGGCCAACCGTAACACGCCCTAAATAGAGGGCTGGCGCTTTTCTTGGGTTAATGTATCTTATTATATCTTAAACCCCCCCTTTGTTTTCGCTGGGTGGGTGTTCACATAATCAGGGGGCAGACCCCTCTGAATCCCCTCTCCCCTTGTTTTCGCTCATTTCCATGATCTTTAAAAATTTGGTGAGGTATTAACTAGATATCTGGCCAGCCACCAATTCTGGGTCACTGGGTCAGTGGGTCATCACATCTTGAGGAGTACCCTTGGAAGACCCCAGACACCTTATCATGGCATTCTACCAGCACACAGCATGGAATTGTTATTACGATACAAAGTTGTCTCCTCGTACCATAATGTACTGTATTCTAAAAACGTATACTATACTATAACTAATAGTAAGACTAGATCTAGATTAGATCTAGTCTAGATATTCCAGATCTACTATAATTTTACATTACGATATTCATTTCTATCACTGTCGTATTTAGATCTAGATCAAGACCAAAATCAGTCTCTCATAATTCTATCCATGATCTAAAATCTATTTATCAAGATGTCGAATAAAAGTACACAAAGTTACAAACATATCTCTTACGACAGGCAGTTTTGTCATTGCGAGTGTCTTGTCACTATTTGACATCTATTCTTACGACAGAGACAAGAGTTCACCACTCAACCCGGATGTAGAAACTGCAGACCCATAAGCTACCTTCTTTGCCTCCACCTGTAGAGAGGATTTGCTTCACACTTTCGTTTTCGTTTCGAGGGAAAACGATATGGTCAACATAAATATTTCTTTGAGTACATGCCCAACAATGTTACCGTACTAGATCTAGATCTAGATCTATATAATATTATTATTGAGTATTTTATTTTTGTTTTGCTTTGCATTTTGCAGTGACTGTCCCCAGTATAAGAGAAATCTTGCTGATGATTAGATCTGGATTGACGTGCATGAAGGTAGATTCTATAACCATATTTCTTCATGACGGTCGCAAAGGCATCCTCAAAAATGAAGAAAATGAATGTAGGTATGTGGAAGCTCAAACCAGTAAATGTATCAATGCTTTCATGTGCCGATGATTTAGTTCTGTTTGGATAATCAGAAAGTGACCTTCAGTCGAATATCAACATTATGAACAATGAACTAAATAAAAGAGGAATGAGAGTAAATGAAAAGAAAACAAAACAATGCTAGTAACTATGGAAGCTAAAACACAAAATCTTAAATTCGACAGGGAGAATTTAACACACATTCAAAGCTACACTTACCTACGAGTAATGACTAACTCAGAGGGAAAATTAAGAGAAGAATTCAGCCAGAAAATCCAAAAGGCAAGTGCAATATATAACCATCTAGGAAAGACATTTGTAAGAAAGTAAGAATTGTCAACAAAAACCAAAATGGCAGTATACAATACAGTTTATTGTCCTATTCTCTTCTATGGCAGTGAAACCTGGACCTTAGACAGTAGAGAATACAGTAGAGTACGGGCAGCTGAAATGAAATATCTAAGAAGAGTAGTAGGGAAAACTAAGAGACAATATCAGAAATACAACAATAAGAGATCAAACCAAAGCAGGATAGCATAAAAACTAAGAAATAAATGAGTCAATTGAGATGGCTTGGGCATGTAAACAGAATTAATGACACCATAGAAATTCAATTTTTTTTTGGAAGGAAACAAAAAAATTGCCAGGACAGGGCATCCTGGAGCTAGATCATCTCAGGCATCTGAACCCATAACCCATACACCTAAAGGTTGAGTGGGAACTGATAAAGAAAGAAAGAAAGAATTAAACATTGAAGCAATATTGCCGTCGACTGCAATAAAATTGCTTTTTTTTCAGGATATGGATTATTGCGTTGCAAGAAGCAAAACTTGTTTTCCTTTCTAGTTGTTTTGTCATCTTCGGCACGCTTTAATTCATTTAATTAAATGATTATTTAAATCAATATTTTTGTCCTCTACGTCTTCTTTGTAATCTCTTTCATTCTTACACATATAGTACATGTATCAGGATGTTTATTATCATTTCTTTTTCGTCTTTTTTTGTCGGTGTCTATTTTGTCATCATCATTTTTTCTTTATCTTCTTCGTGTATGTAGTCTAGACATCATTACAATGTTTATTGCTCTTTTTTCCTAACTTTCTAAATATAATATTGGCATTAATGACATAAATCTTCGTCTCCTTCGTCTTCATTATCTTCTTCGTCATTTTTCTTTCATCTTCGTCTTCTCTTATGATATTACTATACAATTTCTTGTTAGGCCTACTTTTATACATTCTAGATATAATCTACTTTTAGTAAGGGGTTCCGTAGTGGGGACGCATAGTACTATTCTCCTTACCCTGAACCACTTCCTTCATCCCCCCCAACCCCTCCGCTTTCCCAACCCTTCCCCCTATTTGAACCTCCCCCTTAACACCCCCCCCCCCCCCCCCCCCCAATTTGAGACGAGGTTAGGAAACTGCGGAAGAACATCCCATTCCCAGATTGAAAACCATACCATGTAGTTTGGTAAAATAATAAAGTCCCGTGACCATGGACTTGAAAGGTTGGTTTCTCTGCGGTTTTATCATCTTTGAGATTTTATCATCTTTGAGGTTTCATCATCTTTGAGGTTTTATCATATTTGAGGTTTTATCATCTTTGAGGTTTTATCATCTTTGAGGTTTAGATAAAATAATAAGCTCCCATGCACCTCGCAAAAAAGCGGGCTAACTCCAAGATGGCCGCCATGAATCCTTGTGAAACAAATAGTACAGTTATGTTTCTTCAAGGCCCTAAAGGCTTATAGAGTCGGAGCTTATCCCGGTTTCTATAGCGGAGCGGACCATGTGACAATAATCACATCCTGGCCAGGACGCTGGTATGAGGTAGGCTATTACTCCCAAGCTAGGGCTTGGTAGAGTGAGGGAAATGCGTGTTGAGTGTACTTCCCAAGGAACACAACGTCGGACCTGGCTTTGCAAGGATTCGAACTCGGGATCTCATGATCCCCAGTCTGGCAACCTAACCGCTCGGCCATCGACGCCACTAATAAAACAAATGAGATAACAATAATTGCCAGCCCTAAAGTGTGATACATCACTTAAGATGTTTTTACGGCCATAAAAATTATTCTGACATCCATTCACACTTGATGAAAATTTCGTAGATAAAAGTTCAATATGACAGCGTCCGCCATCTTGAAATTTCCATATTACTTACCGTTTGTCTACTATTATGTCTAATACATGAGTTCAATGTATTTTGGTGTCAAGGAATTCATTTGCAATGTTGTTATGGGACTCATATGTCTGTTTTCATACATTTATGGTATGCATTTCAAACAACAATATTAAGGGGTGGCGCCTTCTGAAGTAGTTTTATTTTGCTATCGAGTTTGTTTGTTTTTTTTTTTAATATATTATTATATATATATGCGTAACTATCAGACTATAGTCATACTATATCATTGAAAAGTTTGTAGCGTCTTTGGTTGCTATGGAAACAGTCGTCATCTTGGATGTTGACTCATGTTCAAGCTCAATGTCCTCACTTAGTTATGAATCAAATCTCTCAAAACCTGTGCAGATCCTTTTTCCATTCAATACCTAAAATGTGGCATCAGGAAATTGAGATATTTTGGATAGTTTTTTGTTTGTTTTGTTTTTTTTTTTTTTTTTGGGGGGGGGGGGGGGTTATTTCTTAAAAATAACATCGTGTATTACTAGCAAAAATGTATGATGCCATCTTTTTAAGTATTAACAAGAGGAACATGTGTGCGAAATATTATACAAATCGGTCGATAAATAACAGAGGAGACCGAATATTCGTGTGAAAATTACATTGCGAGAAAAACGCAAATAAAGAAATCAAAAGAATTACCCTTCTTGTAGCAGTCCCTTTTGTCTTTCAACAGTCTCTGGCATTGTTACTAACGTGGAGATGATTGCGAATCTAAGTTTAGATGTGCATTGTTGTGAAAACAGGTTTTTAAATGACCAGGGTTTTTTTCTTCTTTTCCTCTATATCTTTACTTGTGCGGGTGTTTACAAACACACACACCGGCATCGTTTGCCCTCCGCCTCTGACGTCACCCAATGCTAGGCCTTTCAAATGGTGGCCCAGTAAATTGCCATCTGGTGTAAGAGAAACGGTGCTGGGGGTTTTTTCCGCTTCCACCTTTTAGACGCTCTTGCTTGTCCACAAGTAGTTTCATCCGCATTCCCTACATACATTTTGGTCAACACAAAATCGTCTATAATATACTTTCTTAGTGTCTTTCAACTCAAACTCTTTCCAACGTTGGCCGAAATTCCCGGGATTCAGGATCAATGAGTACTCTTTTCAATACCGACTTCCTTCCATGACCATAAAAGCCAGAAATCTGGTCACTGTCACTGATGACATGGGTGGCTATGATGACTTTGGTCGCATCTTCTGGAAGCATGATGCGGCAATGTACAATCGCTTTGGTCGCATCTTCTGAAAGCATGGTGCGGTAATGTACAATCGCTTTGGTCGCTTCTTCTGAAAGCATGGTGCGGTAATGTACAATCGCTTTGGTCGATCTTCAGTGAAAGCATGGTGCGGTAATGTACAATCGCTTTGGTCGATCTTCAGTGAAAGCATGGTGCGGTAATGTACAATCGCTTTGGTCGCATCTTCTGAAAGCATGGTGCGGTAATGTACAATCGCTTTGGTCCAGTCATCTTCAGTGAAAGCATGGTGCGGTAATGTACAATCGCTTTGGTCGCATCTTCTGAAAGCATGGTGCGGTAATGTACAATCGCTTTGGTCGCATCTTCTGAAAGCATGGTGCGGTAATGTACAATCGCTTTTGGTCGCATCTTCAGTGAAAGCATGAAGCGGCAATGTACAATCGTTGTCTTACGCTTGATATAGATTTTACCTCGAAACAATGGAGAGGCATAAGCTGCCTGGCTATACGATATCGGTTTCCTCACTATCCTGGACAGCTGTTTAGCTCCTGAAGCAACAAACAAATTAATTTGCTCATTTGTCCTTTCAAGAATTGATTACTGCAATTCTCTGCAGGCTGGACTTCCACTGACACAAATCAAGAAACTGCAGATAATACAAAACAATGCCGCCAGATTAGTTATGGAAGTTTCAAAAAGAGAACACATTACGCCAATACTTAAACACCTACACTGGCTCCCAATAAAATCCCATATTGACTACAAGATAGCTACAATCACGTACCAATGCCTGCACGAGGCTGACTTTCCAGTCTACTTAAAAGAGTTAGTTCCTAAATACACACCGAACAGATCACTGCGCTCAGCGAGCAAGAAAATGATACAAACACCCAAAACTAAACTTAAGACTTTCGGAGATAGGGCCCTACAAACACAAGCAGCCAAAATTTGGAACATTTTACCATGGGACGTCCAGTCTGCAGAGTCTTTGAATATACTGAAATCTCGCTTGAAGACCCACTACTTCTCCAACATATTTAGATGAATTTTATTGAATTACGTGCTTTTACTGAATAATAATTGATTGTGATACTATTTTTTATTGATGCATCTGTTTTATGTAAAATGTTTTAGCCATAGCATGCCATGCCTGTGTAATCATTTTGCTTGTAATGCGCCTTGAGCTCTTCTGAGGGAAGGCGCAATATAAATATTCTTCTTATCTTATCTTATCTTAGATATGGTCGCTGCTCTGCAGTTTAGAATAAGATGAAAGCAACATGGTATAACATGGCATCTGATTCTGTCTATTTGAAAATAAAATCAATGTATTCTTTGTGAGACCCCTAGACTGATCGCCTGCTCTCCTTCACAGTATATGTAAATGATTTTGTCGGCATCCTCATGCTAGCTTAGATGATTTTTACCAATTTCTGAAGTCTTGTCTTATTGACCTATTGCTAGAATTAACCATGAATCCGTTGAATTCTGTTACGCCCAGGAACGTGGGATTAGGTTTTGAATACTGGTTATGGGTGTGTGTGTGTGTGTGAATGGCTTTTTGTACGTCGATGGTGTTCATCATTCCTTTATGCTGAAACGGAAGTCGTAGTTGCTATCTATGAGGAGAATAAGACTAGTATCAGCATGACGAGAGGTGATAAGACTGCATTTTTTTTATCTAGGTAACTTTCCATTTGTAAGTATTTCTGTCCGGTCTTTTAGCTTCTATGTCTTCTGTTGTAGGAGGGCTAGTCACCAGTTCAATCTCATGTCAACAAGGCTGATGTAATTATCTGGGATGACCATGATGGAATCCAAATTGAACTGTTCAATAAGTTTACTTTTGACGGGTTTTTTTCGCATGAACCCATCGACGTTAAAATTGACAGGCGCTCATTTGTTATCCTTCCTTCAAGTAATTCTTCAAGATTAATTGCACACTTGTGGTAGACAACACATCGTTCTCATTCTGA
>JAXRKP010000363.1:121432-206432 GCA_037039925.1 Doris montereyensis | reverse complement strand
GAGAGAGAGGGGAGAGAGAGAGGGAGAGAGAGGGAGGGAGAGGAGAGAGAGAGAGAGGGGGGGAGAGGGAGAGGGAGAGAGAGAGAGGAGAGAGAGAGAGGGGGGTATAGGTAGCTCCAGGCTCTAGGGGTTGCCGAAAAGCGTGGGGTTCAGCGGCAATCGCAAATGAATTGTGTGACATATTGTTTAAAGAAAGAAACTGTTTTTCAAATTTAATACATGCATAGATAATACATATTAAAAGCGATAGTAAAATTTGAACATTATCTGTTCAGCCTTTTGAGAGCCTATTCTGACTGGGTGAAAACGCAATATCGTAAAGACCCCAAATATACATTAAATTAGATTAGTTAGATAGCGAAAATCGGTAAGAACGAAAAAGCGTGCACTTGAGCAGCGACTACTGTAGCATCATGTAGACTGCTAAAGCTACAACACGCTGGTTACATACTTACATTGGTGTAGTTTAATATTGTCGGGTCAACTGATTTAGAATCTGAAAACCTTTAGCTGGCTAAAGCCATCACAGAGTGCTGATAAAGTAAGAAGAACTTAAACCCATAATGAAATTTTTAAAAAACCGAGCTAGATCTAGAATCTAAAATCGGGTTGGCACAAAGAAGTACAAGATCTAGATATTACGATCTTTTAGAAGATTATGATTTGGTTTCCTGTTGAATAATCATGCTAGATCGAGGCCTAATTAATCTAGTGGTATACAGTTTGATTTAAGGATATTACATCAATGACTAAATCGAATTGTTTTTAATGTTCTTTGGTAGTCAGTTAATTCACAGTCACAAAGAGTTTTTTCTCAACTTATTTATAGGTAATTATATAATAGCACTTTACTTTAGTATAGATCTATCTAGATCTAGAATATAATAGTATTAGATTAGGCTAGATCTAGATTCTAGGTAAATTGTTGACTTCCAGGTTTGGGAAAAATATTGTGCTGAATCGACTAAATCAAGTCGATCTTGTTCAATCTAATCTACTTCAAGTCAATTGCTCACCGCACATAAGTTGGACATGCATCGAGTCAAGGCCCAAGCCAAAAGAATGAAAGTAGTTGGCTATTTTGGCATTCTTGGTAAGTGAATTACTCATACTGAATAACTTGAGCTTCCTGAGTAATTCCCACCAAATTGATTATTGGCATGATTTATAAATAGAATCAAGATCTAGATGGGATGCTTCTTCATTATCTCTTCTCTCTCTC
Source organism: Doris montereyensis (assembly GCA_037039925.1). Classification (NCBI taxonomy): domain Eukaryota; kingdom Metazoa; phylum Mollusca; class Gastropoda; order Nudibranchia; family Dorididae; genus Doris; species Doris montereyensis. The sequence goes on along the minus strand of JAXRKP010000363.1, from coordinate 205,210 downwards.
TCTCTCTCTCTCTCTCTCTCTCTCTCTCTCTCTCTCTCTCTCTCTCTCTCTCTCTCTCTCTCTCTCTCTCTCTCTCTCTCTCTCACTCTCTCACTCTCTCTCTCTCTCTCTCTCTCTCTCTCTCTCTCTCTCTCTCTCTCTCTCTCTCTCTCTCTCTCTCTCTCTCTCTTTCTAAAAAAACATCTTTTCTCCCACTCTTTCACATGTTCCTCTTTCACTCTCTTACTTTTTCAGCACTTGTTTCCAATTTTTTTCCTTTTAATTTAACACAAGATGACCCCATAATCATTTTTAATGAATTACAGAATAAATTGACTCCCACCTATCAGTCTTTTCCACCCTTTCTCCACTCCACCAACCTCATCCCATTGTTCCATTTTCTTTCATCCTTGTGAGGAAAATATTTCATCACTGAAACATAATTCCCACAATGTTTTTTTAATTTATATATATATACCTTTCTTTTAAAAAAAATAAAACAGAGTTTTTTTGTTTTGATTGCTTGTATCATTTTTTTCCAGTAACTGGAGTTGGATTAGCTGTTTCCACGCGAAAGAGACTCAGTCATTACAATGCATTTGATAGTGTATCAGCAGAGTCTACAGAACTTAACAGATTGCCATCACCTCAACCAAATTTACGATTGAAACAGGTTCAAGTTTTTTTCCGCCATGGCGCTCGTACTCCCCTGTATGTTCTTGAGGGATACCCACAGGTTTGCAATTATGATAATAGTGTGTCAGCCTAAAAGGGCTGTCACCTGCCTCTTTTTCTATGTAACAGAGTTTTGTTCCTTTTTAATTATCATGTTTAAAAGGGTGGGGGGGGGGGGGGGGGGGGAGTCTAGTTAATTGTATTATTTGAAGGAGCAGTTCATTGCTTTCACAATCATACCCTAAAAAAGAAGCTCAGTATAAATTCTCAGAATTTACACAATTGTTTTAGTAATTACACAGGCCAAACTTTGAACATCACAAGATTCGCCATTATGGCCTGTTGTCTGTCTCTCCTTCCTCCTAGTCAATCGTGCCCAGTTGCGACTGTACCGGTCAGAGTGAAAGCAGGGGAGATGGGTGGCGGCATTGTAATGTGACTATTGCGACTGAGGGGGATGAGACTATTATGCCTCCTTCTTTGTTTAACACGCTGTATTACACAGTACGTAACACATCGTGTGATGTTGATGTAGTACAACTTGCATGTACTTTGCAGGTTGTAAGGTCAAGGTGTGGTAAGATGGTGCCAAGAATCTTACCCAATCATTGTGTAACGGCCATAGGCACTTAACAAAACGGGCCATTTGTTTAACCCTTTCCAGGCGAGTCCCATATATTTGCATGTTGCTGGTCACTCTAAGCACACCTACGCTAGTGGCGGGTCCCGTATATTTGCATGTTGCTGGTCACTCTAAGCACACCTACGCTAGTGGCAGGTCCCGTATATTTGCATACTCCCGACCTTCCAGCAAGACTAAGCGTTAGTGGCGGGTCCCATATAACTGTACTGCAGTGCACTCAAAGGCAGGTTTTGGGAATGCCTCTATTCTGACCAATTACGCTGATTAACCCACACCACGCCAAACAGAGAAAGTCTATTATTCTAAATGGGTAAAAGTGATAGTTCATTTCCGAGGCTAACACACACTCGATATATTTCTTATAAAGAGATATAATCTATTGTCAAACGTCACATACGTCAAAATACATCTCCACCTCTTTTTCACATAAGAATGTAAAGATTAGAGTGTTGAAAGTACAGGGGAAATTTGAAGCTTTCATCTGAGTTCAGCGACCAGCAACAAAGGAACTTTGATCTCTCAAACAGGTTCATTTCACATGGTCATGATGACATGTGGCTCTGGACAAGAGGAAGGGCGGCTATTTGAAGTCTGTAGACATTAGAAACTACAAGAGTCTATTTTCCTATTGTATAGGAAGGACTAAGGAGGAGACTTACATTCATAAGTGAAGGAAGATGCGGGTGGGAATTCCAGACACTAGTAGGTGTAATAAACACGTCATATGAATGTGTTAGACGCCGACTGACAGACACTGACAGGAAAGGTGGATCCCCACCCGCCCTGACCACCTTTCCTGGCCACTTGTGACCATGCCTAGGCGGCTCAGGCATGACAGATCGTTGAAGATTATGTAGATGTCGCGTGCCAAGATGTGGAGGCAATGCAATTACGCGGCTCGCATTGCAACATCAGAGACAGGTGACAAGCAGGGTAAGGACAGCCTTCTTCTTCTTGTGAGTTTTCTCAGGCCGTCTTTCATTTTTGTGATCAACTTTCCTCTTTTCTGATTTGCTGAAAAGGGAATGACCATTCACATAGTGTTTTCAGCGTGTACGGAAGTGATTGCACAAATTACTATATTGTTTTGTCATGGTCATAAATTTTCATTTATTTGCTCAGCTGGCTGGAGGCTAGTTCTATCCACCTGCAAAGACTGTATATTACTCAAAATATCATTTCAAGCACAGCCTCCCACCATCATAATGCCTACACGTGTATATTACTCAAAATATCATTTCAAGCACAGCCTCCCACCATCATAATGCCTACACGAGGCAATTCTCTTGATAACAATCAGAAACTGTTTATCTATTGGGGTCTTATCCAAATTTGAGGGTGGGGGGGGGGGGAGGGGTTCCTGAGAAGGCAGTTTTACCACAAATGGGACAAAACTCTTTTATTGCACTACTGGATGGAGCTGTTCATTCCCTTGACATTCATACCATAACAAAGGCTCAGTATCGATTCTTTTATGTTATACGATTTTTTAGAAATGATACCGGCCTCGCCTTCAACCCATCAGTTGTACCATGGAAATTTTGTCTAAAGTATAACAAGTTGGTACTTGTTTTGATTACCTCAAAGTACTCTATCCGCAAAATCTACTTTTGATGCATTATTGTCAATATTAGCTAAGATCGGCCGAATATTGCGGGAAACATTCAGTGCACCTGTTACATGAAAAATGCCATCCCAACATGAGTATAAGGGATCTGGAGCAGTTGAAATAGGGTCTCTCGAGGACAGGATTCTTAGGCGGATACCATTGTACCAAATATGTTGCATTTAATTTCAGCCAGATTATATTACAGTTGTTGAATAACATGCGTATTTTGCAAAGTTTTATTTCGGCTCGGAATAATTTGCTGCAATTTTTCAACAGGTATCATATCATGTAGACCAACACATGAGACCCCATCAGCGTGCTGTTTTCCTATTGAGCGGATATCAAATGACACTCTCAAGCCAGTTGATTGGTCGTCGTATGAATATCACTTGAGAAGCAAAGATCTATTGCGAGTGAGTATGAAGCATCATAATAATATCCATTCTATAAAGCTGACAGTAACAGCATTCAGGGTATTTCATCATTATTTCTCTGAATCAGGTGATAAGGTTAGCAGGGGATTAGCCCACTGTACCCTAAGTAGGTGGTGGGGCTGCCACCTTGAGGTCCCCTACCAGGCCTTGGTTTTGATTTTCTGTCAGGGTAAACTACCTTAGCCTTTGGTCAACCAAGACCGGCCTGCAAGGCAGCAGGCTGTTGTTTTTTTGTTAGGGTTAACTTCCTTAGCCTTTGGTAAGCTAAGACCGGCCTGCAAGGTAGCGGGATTTGATTTTCTGTCCGGGTTAACTCCCCTAGCCTTTGGTCAGCCAAGACCCATCTACAAAGCAGCAGGTTTTGATTTTCTGTCTGGGTTAACTCCCCTAGCCTTTGGCAGCAGGAGCCTTATGGAGGGCGGGACTGTCTAGTCCTGTACAGGTTCAAGCACCTGCCCACTGCATGGTTGAAATACACAATAGAGTAAATTTAGATTTTAGATGTACTTTATATTTGGATAAAAGATAAAGACGGACTCATTGTCTATATCCCTGCACATGTGCAGACTCACTGTACATCATTTATCCCCCAGCAGGCCATTTCATTCAAAGTCCTTCTCAACTCCCTAGGAGCATACAGTAGAACAGTCTGAGACACTTCATACTAGCAATCTGACAAGGCCTTTCTCTACCTATAGCTGGGTACTCATTCACACCTGAGTTAAATGAGTAAAGTGAAGTACCCTTCCTAAGAATGGAAAAACCTCCTGTGCCAGCCGTGGGGTTTGAACCAGTGTCGTCGTGACTACAAATTCACAACATAAGGTTTTGCTACAATGGCTTCTGGACTGTAGATCTCAAAATCAAGAGAAAAGATCTAATTTAAGATACTAGAATTAAGTTAAAATACTGGATCTTAGTTAACATACTAGATCTTAGTTAAAATACTAGATCTAAGTTAAAATACTAGTTCTAAGTTAAAATACTAGATCTTAGTTAAAATACTAGATCTTAGTTAACATACTAGATCTTAGTTAAAATACTAGATCTTAGTTAAAATACTAGATCTAAGTTAACATACTAGATCTTAGTTAAAATACTAGATCTAAGTTAAAATATTAGATCTTAGTTAAAATACTAGATCTAAGTTAAAATACTAGATCTTAGTTAAAATACTAGATCTTAGTTAAAATACTAGTTAAAATACTAGATCTTAGTTAAAATACTAGATCTTAGTTAAAATACTAGATCTTAGTTAAAATACTAGATCTAAGTTAAAATACTAGATCTTAGTTAAAATACTAGATCTAAGTTAAAATACTAGATCTTAGTTAAAATACTAGATCTTAGTTAAAATACTAGATCTTAGTTAAAATACTAGATCTTAGTTAAAATACTGGATCTTAGTTAAAATACTAGATCTTAGTTAAAATACTAGATCTTAGTTAAAATACTGGATCTTAGTTAAAATACTAGATCTTAGTTAAAAAACTGGATCTTAGTTAAAATACTAGATCTTAGTTAAAATACTAGATCTTAGTTAAAATACTAGATCAAAGTTAAAATACTAGATCTTAGTTAAAATACTAGATCTTAGTTAAAATACTAGATCTTAGTTAAAATACTAGATCTAAGTTAAAATACTAGATCTTAGTTAAAATACTAGATCTTAGTTAAAATACTAGATCTTAGTTAAAATACTAGATCTTAGTTAAAATACTAGATCTTAGTTAAAATACTAGATCTTAGTTAAAATCTTAGTTAAAATACTAGATCTAAGTTAAAATACTAGATCTTAGTTAACATCTTCTAAGTTAAAATACTAGATCTTAGTTAAAATACTAGATCTAAGTTAAAATACTAGATCTTAGTTAAAATACTAGATCTAAGTTAACATACTAGATCTAAGTTAAAATACTAGATCTAAGTTAAAATACTAGATCTAAGTTAAAATACTAGATCTTAGTTAACATACTAGATCTTAGTTAAAATACTAGATCTTAGTTAACATACTAGATCTTAGTTAAAATACTAGATCTAGATCTTAGTTAAAATACTAGATCTAAGTTAAAATACTAGATCTTAGTTAACATACTAGATCTTAGTTAAAATACTGGATCTTAGTTAACATACTAGATCTTAATTAAAATAGATCTAGATCTAAGTTAAAATACTAGATCTAAGTTAAAATATAGATCTAAGTTAAAATCTAATCTAAGTTAAAATACTAGATCTTAGTTAAAATACTAGATCTAAGTTAAAATACTGGATCTTAGTTAAAATACTAGATCTAGATCTAAAAATACTGGATCTAAGTTAAAATACTGGATCTAAGTTAAAATACTGGATCTTAGTTAAAATACTAGATCTTAGTTAAAATACTAGATCTTAGTTAAAATACTAGATCTAAGTTAAAATACTGGATCTTAGTTAAAATACTAGATCTTAGTTAAAATACTGGATCTTAGTTAAAATACTAGATCTTAGTTAAAATACTAGATCTAAGTTAACATACTATATCTTAGTTAAAATACTATATCTTAGTTAACATACTAGATCTAAGTTAAAATACTAGATCTAAGTTAAAATACTAGATCTTAATTAAAATACTGGATCTTAATTTAAATACTAGATCTTAATTAAAATACTGGATCTTAATTAAAATACTGGATCTTAGTTAAAATACTAGATCTAAGTTAAAATACTAGATCTTAGTTAAAATACTGGATCTTAATTAAAATACTAGATCTTAATTAAAATACTAGATCTGTTAAAATACTAGATCTAAGTTAAAATTAATCTTAATTAAAATACTAGATCTTAATTAAAATACTAGATCTTAATTAAAATACTAGATCTTAGTTAAAATACTAGATCTTAATTAAAATACTGGATCTTAATTAAAATACTAGATCTTAGTTAAAATACTAGATCTTAATTAAAATACTGGATCTTAGTTAAAATACTAGATCTTAGTTAAAATACTGGATCTTAGTTAAAATACTAGATCTTAGTTAAAATACTAGATCTTAGTTAAAATACTAGATCTTAGTTAAAATACTAGATCTTAGTTAAAATACTAGATCTTAGTTAAAATACTGGATCTTAGTTAAAATACTAGATCTTAGTTAAAATACTAGATCTTAGTTAAAATACTGGATCTTAGTTAAAATACTGGATCTTAGTTAAGATACTGGATCTAAGTCTAAATCTATGATTCAATGTTGTGCTCATAATTCATCAACAGCTTCTACTACTACTTGTGATCATTGCCACGAAAAATCATTGAATGTGAAAAGTGTTTCTACTTAAAACTGTTCCTTCAGGGCGTTTACAGCCAATAGTCGGGGTTTATCCCAGTTTCAATAGTGTGAAGCAAAGCAATCGACAATAATCACCTCCTGGCCATGACGCTAATCTAACGCAGGTTGTTACTCCCAAGCTACTGCTTGTACCCATTTGCACCTCGATATGGTGAGGAAAATGCATGTCTTTCCAAAGGAACATAACGTCAGAACTAGCTTTGCTAGGATTGGAACCCGGGACCTCATGATCCCCAGTCCGGCAGCCTAATTGCTCGGCCACCAACGCCACGTTTATAACTGACTTCTTTTTTTTTCACTTAGGTCTGCTGCCCCTTCTGGGACATAGGTCATCCACTAGTGCCCTCGGTTTTCCACGGTCCTGGGCTATCTTTTCTAGCTTTTGCCAGCCGTACCTCATCTTCTTTGTTTCTGTCTCCAGGTCCCTTTGCCATGTGTTTGGGGGTCTGCCTCTCTTTCTTTTACCCTGCGGATTCCAAGGTCAGGGCATGCGCATTGGTGTTTTGTTTAGGCTTTTGCAGTGTGTGGCCTATCCAACCCCTTTTCTCTTTTGAATGTCTTTTTCAAGCGAGAGTTGGGAGCTTCTTTCCCAAAGGCCTTTGTTGCTGATGGTGTCAGGCCAGAACATTCGGAGGATATTTTGAAAGCAGCTGTTAATAAATGTCTAGAGTTTCCTTATGGTGGTCTTTGTAATTCTCGAGGTCTCAGCTCCATACAGCAGGACAGATTTGATGTTAGAATTAAAGAGGTGGATTTTGGTTTTTGTGGATATTATTCAGGACTTCCAGATATTTTTCAGCAACACGTAGGCTGCTCTTGCTTTCCCGAACTGACATCATATGAATCTCAATAATAAATTTTTTTTTATTTCATCCAGGGTGGAGCACAAACTGGGAATCTGACAAGCTTTGGCAAGGAACAGTTATACTCTCTTGGTCTGAGAATCAAAGAAGAGTACGGTGATCAGCTGCCACTGGGGTCGTATAGTCCTGAGACCACTTTCCTTCTCAGCACTAACATAAAACGCACTGTAGAATCAGCTTGCTGTATTCTTGCTGGAGTTTTGGAAAAGAAGAGCTTAAGAAATATGGTGAGAAAGATCACACAAAAAAAAAGATAGGTTTATTTTAATCTGTATCGCCGCACAAGTGCAGACTCACCGACTGTCTTGGTTGAAAATGTTTGGATGTTTTGTTTTTAAACACTTACAGTAGCGCCTTTTGTCTTATTTTTAATTTTGTGTAGGGAATGCAAGCTAAGCTGGGGGGGGGGGGGCAGTTTGGAAAAATGTTGAATTTTCACGTCATGTAATACTTGTTTAGTTTACAAGAGTCTTGTTGTGTTGCAATGTCAGAAATTTCTAAAGACTCACTCAAAGACATTCAAATTCAAATGTCCTTACGATGAGACTAACTTTGAAGTGTGACAATGATCGTTTTCCCAGGGGGGCTATTCAATATGTCTATGTGGAATGTAGGGTTTTGAAGTCTCTAGAATAAAAACCTTAGCGCCTCCCTTAACAAGCTCCTATAAAAAATTAAGTCAAGCCTACAGACTTTATTTGGAAACAGATGTTGCCGAAATTATGCACAACAATAGGTGTCTAAGTGGAATGTAGGCTTTTGGAGTCAAAATCATGTTCTCTTTTTGGGCTGATTTTTAACAAGAAATATACCCTGGCATATGAGATATTTTAATAATTTTTGGGAGTACAACTCACTGGCAGATTCTAACAATCACTCACTCCTGGAAGATTCTAAATTTAGATTTTAGGATTTAGCTCTAGATTAGACATTGGGAGTAGGCGCACTCACTGGGCTGATTAGGTCGGATTGAACATTGGGAGTAGGAGCACTCACTGGGCTGATTGGGTCAGATTGAACATAAGGTGTAGGAGCACTCACTGGGCTGATTGGGTCGGATTGAACATTGGGAGTAGGAGCACTCACTGGGCTGATTGTGTCGGATTGAACATTGGGTGTACTCACTGGGCTGATTGGGTTGCACTCACTGGGCTGATTGGGTTGGATTGAACATTGATAGGGAGCACTCACTGGGCTGATTGGGTCACTGCTGATTGGTCGGATTGAACATTGGGAGAAGGAGCACTCACTGGGCTGATTTGGTCAGATTGTACATTGGGTGTAGGAGCACTCACTGGGCTGATTAGGTGACAGTGGACAATACACGTTAAAATTCACTTAAAGATTTTCCCAATCCACAGCTGCCCAGCATGGCCCCGTCAAAATCCGAGTGTCTCATGATGGCAACAACATTCTTATTCCTGACACGAGTCAATGCCGCGTGTTGAAGGATGTCAATCATGCTGCTATGGCTCACTTTGACGCCTCACCGCCAATGAAGAAAATGAGGGAAGAGGTCGAGAAATATATTGGTGAGACATTGTTCGTTTGTTGGTCGTCCCAAAACAGTTTAAATGAGTAATTTGCTCCAATAAAAATTGTTAATGAGAGTGTGGCATGAATCAGTGACCCAGTTGTTAGATGGCTGGCTTTGGGAATTGTTAGGGACTGGATTTCAAATCCTGGCAATCATACTAGGTTCGATGTTATGGTCTGTGACAATGACACTTGAGACAGATGTTCCCACTCGATCCAAGTGTTAAAGTACTGGAGTAATTGAAGGGGTCATTTCAATAGTGTGCCCATGTCACAATTACATTACATAGAGAAAAATGCCAAATACAGCACTTGGGCGCAGATGGTTTGGGGAATTCCAAGTTTCAAGTGGCTACAAATGTGATGTATTTTTATCATATCACTTTCATACTTTTCTGGAAGCATAATTTCCGTTAATTCCCCAGGATTATCCCTCTTTTTCGTTTTTCATGAAAGTGGACATAGGCACACTATTGAAATGAACACTTCAATTTGATTTGGGGGGGGGGGGGGGATTTTAAATTTTGCCCGGACAGCCAAACGATCTTTAACGTGCACAGAGTGTTGTGATCAGGGCTTTTTTTTTTTCGGAAAAATTCCGCTGCAGGATTCGTAACTGGGACCGTAGTGTAAGCAACTATGCCGCCGTTTCAATTGCTCTCTCAGAGCTTAAACGGCCCATGCTTAAAAGAAGAAAGAATACCGAAACCTCTCACCAGGTACCAAACTTTGACTTTTTGCTGATGATAGTCTTCTGTATAGAAAAATGAATCACAAGGAGGATTGCGAAATATTACAGAATGACCTAAACACACTACAAGAACGGAGAGAGAAAGTGGAAATTGGAGTTCTATCCAGGTACTAAAAATATGCAAAAAAAGTATAGATTACAGTCAATTTTAGACTTAGCACCAACCCCCCCCCCCCCTCCCCCAAATTAAAAATGACAGTGTAAAATATCTGGGACTAACTATAGACAGTCAAAAATGACAGTGTAAAATACCTGGAACTAACTATAGACAATCAAACATGACAGTGTAAAATACCTGTGACTAACTATAGAAATAAAAATGACAGTGTAAAATACCACTAACTATAAACAATCAAACATGACAGTGTAAAATACCTGTGACTAACTATAGACAATCAAACATGACAGTGTAAAATACCTGTGACTAACTATAAACATGACTAACTATAACAATCAAACATGACAGTGTAAAATACCTGACTAACTATAGACAATCAAAAATGACAGTGTAAAATACCTGTGACTAACTATAGACAATCAAAAATGACAGTGTAAAATACCTGTGACTAACTATAGACAATCAAACATGACAGTGTAAAATACCTGTGACTAACTATAGACAATCAAACAATGACAGTGTAAAATCAAACCTGTGACTAACTATAGACAATCAAACATGACAGTGTAAAATATCTGTGACTAACTATAGACAATCAAAACTGACAGTATAAAATACCTGTGACTAACTATAGACAATCAAACATGACAGTAAAATTACCTGTGACTAACTATAGACAATCAAAAATGACAGTGTAAAATACCTGTGACTAGCTAAAGACAATCAAAAATGACAGTGTAAAATATCTGTGACTAACTGTAGACAATTAAAAATGACAGTGTAAAATATCTGTGACTAACTGTAGACAATCAAATATGACAGTGTAAAATATCTGTGACTAACTGTAGACAATCAAAAATGACAGTGTAAAATATCTGTGACTAACTGTAGACAATCAAAAATGACAGTGTAAAATATCTGTGACTAACTGTAGACAATCAAAAATGACAGTGTAAAATATCTGTGACTAACTGTAGACAATCAAAAATGACAATATAAAATACCTGTGACTAACTATAGACAATAAAAAATGACAGTGTAAAATACCTGTAACTAACTATAGACAATAAAAATGACAGTGTAAAATACCTGGGAGTAACTATAGAAAATCAACTGTAACAGAAAGAACAACATAGAGCATTGTGCAGAGAATATAAATGGCCTTTTGGCCTTCCTGAAAGACTAAGACACCTTTACAAATGTCTTACACACGTCAATGAGAAGTGCTACAAGTCTTTAGTAAAGCCAGTCTATGATTATGGTAGCTGTGTCTGGGACCCTCGCCAACAGACCTATATACAAGAAACTAAGAATGTGCAAAAGAATGAAGTGCGCTTTGTAACTGATATTACATACCTACATGAAAGGAAATGAAAACCAACAAGAATCAATTGCAATGGATACCTTTAGAAAAACAGAACGCCAGAGATAAAATAAATATTTTCTTTGAAATTATATATGGCCAACCGTTTATTTCATCAAATCAGCTTAACCTTAGTAAAATAACAACCAGATCAGGCTGTGGAAAATTTACGTGGTTTTATCTCCAGACATTGACTGTCACCTGCACTCATTTTACCTAGTACGGTAAGTTTGTGGAATGGACTGCCAGCAGAAATCAAACTCTGCAGAAGCACTGAAGACTTCAAAAACAGAGTTAAACACATGACTTTTTAAAATCAAAGGTGGATTAACGGTTTGCGATTAAATTGAAGATATGCGCGCTGACAGTGATACCCAAGAATTGAGCTGGTCAGCTATTATGAAGAAGAAGATGCAGCTAGGTGGCGTGTTCTTAGGCCGCTAGTACTGCATTGCAGAAGTTATCTTCCCCCTCGGTTGCCGAGCGGTTAGGCTGCGGGATTGGAGCCATGAGGTCTCCGGGTTTGAATCCTGGCAAAGCCAGACCCGATGTTGTCTTCCTTGGGAAAGACATTTAACACACATTTCCCCACTCAAACCAGGTGCAACATAGGTACAAGCACTGATAAGCTTGGGAGGGGTAAACACATGCGTTAGACTAGTGCAAAATAGTTACAAGCACTAATAGCTTGTTACATGCGTTAGACTAGTGCAAAATAGGTACAAGCACTGATAGCTTGGGAGTAAACACAATCGTTAGACTAGTGCAAAATAGGTACAAGCACTAATAGCTTGAATAAACACATGCGTTAGACTAGTGCAAAATAGGTAAAAGCACTGATAGCTTGGGAGTAAACACAATCGTTAGACTAGTGTAAAATAGGTACAAGCACCGATAGCTTGGGAGTAAACACATGCGTTAGACTAGTGCAAAAAAGGTACAAGCACTGATAGCAGGTAAAACACATGCGTTAGACTAGTGCAAAGTAGGTACAAGCACTGATAGCTTGGGAGTAAACACATGCGTTAGACTAGTGCAAAATAGGTACAAGCACTGATAGCTTGGGACACATGCGTTAGACTAGTGCAAAAGGAGGTACAAGCACTGATAGCTTGGGATTGGGAGTAAACACATGCGTTAGACTAGTGCAAAGTAGGTACAAGCACTGATAGCTTGGGAGTAAACACATGCGTTAGACTAGTGCAAAGGAGGTACAAGCACTGATAGCTTGGGAGTAAACACATGCGTTAGACTAGTGCAAAATAGGTACAAATGATAGCTTGGGAGTAAACAACGTTAGACTAGTGCAAAGTAGGTACAAGCACTAATAGCTTGGGAGTAAACACATACGTTAGACTAGTGCAAAGTAGGTACAAGCACTGATAGCTTGGGAGTAAACACATGCATTAGGCTAGTGCAAAGTAGGTACAAGCACTGATAGCTTGGGATTGGGAAAACATACGTTAGACTAGTGCAAAGTAGGTACAAGCACTAATGGGAGTAAACACATGCATTAGACTAGTGCAAAGTAGGTACAAGCACTGATAGCTTGGGAGTAAACACATATCATTAAACTAGTGCAAAGTAGGTACAAGCACTAATAGCTTGGGAGTAAACACAATCGTTAAACTAGTGCAAAATAGGCACAAGCACTGATAGCTTGGGAGTAAACACAATCGTTAAACTAGTGCAAAGTAGGTACAAGCACTGATAGCTTGGAAGTAAACACATCGTTAAACTAGTGCAAAATGGGTACAAGCACTGATAGCTTGGATTGGGGAAACACATGCGTTAAACTAGTGCAAAGTAGGTACAAGCACTGATAGCTTGGGATTGGGAGTAAACACATGTTAGACTAGTGCAAAGTAAAAGCACTGATAGCTTGTTGGGAGAAACACATGCGTTAGTGCAAAGTAGGTACAAGCACTGATAGCTTGGGATTGGGAGTAAACACATGCGTTAAACTAGTGCAAAAGTAGGTACAAGCACTGATAGCTTGGGATTGGGAGTAAAGCACATGCGTTAGACTAGTGCAAAGTAGGTACAAGCACTGATAGCTTGGGATTGGGAGTAAACACATGCGTTAAACTAGTGCAAAGAGGTACAAGCATTGATAGCTTAGGATTGGGAGTAAACACATTTCCTTAGACTAGTGGGTACAAGCACTGATAGCTTGGGAGAAACACATGCGTTAGACTAGTGCAAAGGAGGTACAAGCACTGATAGCTTGGGATTGAGTAAACACATGCGTTACGACTAGTGCAAAGTAGGTACAAGCACTGATAAACACATGCTTAGACTAGTGCAAAGGAGACAAGCACTGATAGCTTGGGAGTAAACACATGCGTTAGACTAGTGCAAAGGAGGTACAAGCACTGATAGCTTGGGAGTAAACACATGCGTTAGACTAGTGCAAAGTAGGTACAAGCACTGATAGCTTGGGAGAAACACATGCGTTAGACTAGTTTCAAAGGAGGTGGGTACAAGTAAACACATGCGTTAGACTAGTGCAAAATAGGTACAAGCACTAATAGGAGAGTAAACACATGCGTTAGACTAATTTCCTGGGTACAAGCACTGATAGCTTGGGAGTAAACACATAAGACATTAGGTACAAGCACTAATAGCTTGGCTAAACAAGCAGACTAAAAGTAGGTACAAGCACTAATAGCTTGGGAGTAAACACATCATTAGGCTAGTGCAAAGTAACAAGCACTGATAGCGTTGGGAGTAAACACATAGACTAGCAAAGTAGGTACAAGCACTAATAGCTTGGGAGTAAACACATGCATTAGACTAGTGCAAAGTAGGTACAAGCACTGATAGCTTGCAACACAATTAAACTAGTGCAAAGTAGGTACAAGCACTAATAGCTTGGGAGTAAACACAATCGTTAAACTAGTGCAAAATAGGCACAAGCACTGATAGCTTGGGATTGGGAGTAAACACATGCGTTAGACTAGTTAGGTACAAGCACTGATAGCTTGGGATTGGGAGTAAACAATGCGTTAAACTAGTGCAAAGTAGGTACAAGCACTGATAGCTTGGGATTGGGAGTAAACACATGCGTTAAACTAGTGCAAAGTAGGTACAAGCACTGATAGCTTGGGATTAGGGAGTAAACACATGCGTTAGACTAGTGCAAAATAGGCACAAGCACTGATAGCTTGGGAGTAAACACATGCGTTAGACTAGTGCAAAGTAGGCACAAGCACTGATAGCTTGGGAGGAGTAAACACAATCGTTAGACTAGTGCAAAATAGGCACAAGCACTAATAGCTTGGGAGTAAACACATGCATTAGGCTAGTGCAAAGTAGGTACAAGCACTGATAGCTTGGGGAGTAAACACATGCATTAGACTAGTGTTCTGGGCAGGGGTGATTATTATCTCCTGCTTCGCTTCACATTATTGAAACTGGGATAAGGCTCCTGCTCTATGTGCCATAAGGGCCTTGAAGGAACTTTTTTTTTAAAAACTTTTGCATTTCTTTTTTTTGTCATCATTTCAGACAAACAGCATGATGAGCACCAAAGGATCTTGGCTAAAGCCCAGAGCAAACTCAGTCAGTATTTTTCAAGCACTTCTAAAAACAAACCCTGCAATCACCTTTCCTTCAACTCCGATCGGCAATTAATGCATTATGATCCTGACCTTGTCAGCCTGCTCCACAACCGTGACCTGGCAATTGCCTAGTCAACAAGTTCTGGCAAAACGTCATCTGCCATCATCCCGTTTTTGCTGGAAACTTGTCTAAAGATGAAATGCAGGCGTTGGCGTTCCTGACGAAAATCGAAGTGGAGGAGTTCTCCCTTAATCTAAGCAAAGGACACCGTTTCAAATTTGTGAGTAGTATATTCCCGTTAATGAATTACTGTAGTCACTGTGGCTTTGGCCGGCCGCGGTTTGTCTGCTGGATTGGGGATAATGAGGTTCCAGTCACGAATCCCAGCAAAACTAGGTCTGAGGTTGAGTTCTTTGGGAAAGACACTTAACACGCATTTTTTTCCCACTCAACATAGGTGAAAATGGGTACAAGCACTAGCTTGGGAGCAAAATTTGCGTCACACTAGAGTCTTGTCCAGGAGGTGATAATAATCACCTTTTCCGCTTCATGTTATTGAAATCGGGATACGCTCCGGCTGTATGGATCATAATGGCCGTGAAGTAAGAAACTTGTTTGATTTTTACCGTCCTCACTGGCAGGGGAGGAGATGGCAGTCATTGCACTGTGATCCAGAGGTGCTGGGTTCGAGCCTTACTTCAAGCATTTCGTTTGCTCACTGGGACAACATGGTTGTCTCCTGTTGCATCGAGCGTAAACCCGATGATAGTCCATATTCCTTTCTCTAAAGAAATGGAAGGCCAGGTGCGGCACCCGCTCGGATGTCCCTTTTAAAAATTATTATTTTTATTTAAACACTGGCAGAATCATCATCATCTTTCAGCGTTGTCTTCATCGTCATTGAAGGTCGCTGCTGATGCATACCATGTCATGTCAACTCTTTTCATTCCTCAATTTCACTGGTCATGTGGAACTCTTCTGCATTTGTTGGTAGTTCTGTCCAGCTTGTTATCTTTTCCATGTACACGTTGGTGGTATGCCCCCTTTTTGCTTTTGCCTGCCATAGTTCATCCCTCCTCACAGTGTCAAATGCCTTTTCTGTCAATAAAACACAGGTGCAAGTCAATGTTTCTCTCAAGAAATTTTTCTATTATTTATCTAATTGTAAATATGGGATCTTGTACACTTCTTCCTGGTCTAAATCCACTTTGGTGTTCTTCAATCTGATCCTCTACTCTTTTCCTTAGTCTCATTTCCAGAATTCTGGCATACACTTTTCCTGGTACGCTAAGTAGTGATATCCCTCTATAGTTTGAGCATTCCATAGTTGATCCTTTCTTGTGTATTGGTACTACAGTTCCCTTTTTTCCAGTCGTCTGGCACCTTTTTGGACTTCCATACTTGTTGACATGTTGCATGTAATAGTTTGTTTGCCTCTCTCCCTTGGTTTTTAATCATTTCTGGATAAACTTGATCTGCTCCTGGGGCTTTTCCTAATGTCACTTTTCTTATAGCTGTCTGAAGTTCTTTCATTGAGAGATCTGCCTTTTAGCATTCTTAATTTGTCGTATTGGGCATGCTTTAGTCTTTCTCATGCTCTTCATTGCTCCCAGAACAGCTTTTGATTTCCTTGATAGCTTTCTTGAAGTCTTTGTCCAAACTCTTCCCACTGTTCCTGTTTTGCTTTCCTAACTTCTTTTATTCACGTAATTTATCCTTTCCTCCAGTCTCTTTGTTTGCAAGTATTTCTTCCAGGCATCTTTCTTTTTCTTTGGTCTTAGTCTTGACATTCTCATTCCACTATGCTGTCCTTTCCCATCTCCTTTAATTTGTTTCCTGCCACAGACCTCTTCAGTACAACTGAGGAGTGTTTCTTTATATATTTGCCACTTTTCTTCTATTGTGCTTTCCTTCAGATCCATCTGCCTTTCACTGATAGATCTTTTTATCCTGGATTGGTACATCTGTTTTACTATTGGTTTATTTAGTGCTTCCATTTTGAGTTTAGTAGCTTTCTTCTCTTTGCTTTTCTGTTTGTTTTGTTCAGTTAATAATCTCATTTTGGCTATCACTAGGTGATGATCACTAATTATTTCAGCTCCTCTGCTTACTCTAGTATCCATTGTACTGTAAAAAAAGGAGCTGCTAACTATTATGTAGTCTAAGATTGACTTTTTCACATATGTCTTCATTTAGTCTTGTTTATTTGTGGATATCTTTATGAGGAAAAAATGTGTTAGCTATTTTCATGTTATTCTTTAAAAATTTCAAAAATTCTCTCTCTCTCTCTCTCTCTCTCTCTCTCTCTCTCTCTCTCTCTCTCTCTCTCTCTCTCTCTCTCTCTCTCTCTCTCTCTCTCTCTCTCTCTCTCTCTCTCTCTCTCTCTCTCTCTCTCTCTCTCTCTCTCTCTCTCTCTCTCTCTCTCTCTCTCTCTCTCTCTCTCTCTCTCTCTCTCTCTCTCTCTCTCTCTCTCTCTCTCTCTCTCTCTCTCTCTCTCTCTCTCTCTCTCTCTCTCTCTCTCTCTCTCTCTCTCTCTCTCTCTCTCTCTCTCTCTCTCTCTCTCTCTCTCTCTCTCTCTCTCTCTCTCTCTCTCTCTCTCTCTCTCTCTCTCTCTCTCTCTCTCTCTCTCTCTCTCTCTCTCTCTCTCTCTCTCTCTCTCTCTCTCTCTCTCTCTCTCTCTCTCTCTCTCTCTCTCTCTCTCTCTCTCTCTCTCTCTCTCTCTCTCTCTCTCTCTCTCTCTCTCTCTCTCTCTCTCTCTCTCTCTCTCTCTCTCTCTCTCTCTCTCTCTCTCTCTCTCTCTCTCTCTCTCTCTCTCTCTCTCTCTCTCTCTCTCTCTCTCTCTCTCTCTCTCTCTCTCTCTCTCTCTCTCTCTCTCTCTCTCTCTCTCTCTCTCTCTCTCTCTCTCTCTCTCTCTCTCTCTCTCTCTCTCTCTCTTACTAGATCTAGATCTGCTGCTCTATCCTCTCTTTTTCCTCCCTTTCCCTCTGACTCCATACCCTCTTCATCTCCCCTCTCTCTCTCTCTTCTACTCATTTTAATCTATGACTGTCTTCCCTTTCCTTGATTTCTCTCTCTCTCTCTCTTTCATTTCTCTCTTCTCTATCTGTTCCATTTAACTCTCACGCTCTGTGATGTCTATCTGTCTCTCTTGTCTCTCTCTCCTCCTCTCTCTCTCTCTTGCTCTGACAAAGGGTTATTCTGAAACTTAATTTCTCTGTTTTCTTTCTCTCTTCTCTATCATTTCTGTTGTCTCTTAACTCCGTTATCTTCTCTCTTCTCCTCTCTCTCTCTCTCTCCAGATCTAGATCTCTGCTCTCAGCTCCCTCTTTGACTCCAAAGATAGGTTCTTTCATCCCTTATGACTGTCTTCGATTTCTCCTTCCACTAAGCCAGATTGTTCATTTTCTAAATGTTTGTGTGTGTAGATATTAATTTTGACAAAGTCCAGGTAGGTGGATCTCTCTTCTCTCAAGGTCTTCTCAACCAAAAGATAGGTTTGATCCCCAAGCTCTCATTTTTCTAAAAATTTTGGTCCAGGTAGGTGGATTGACACCTCTCGGAAATGGATAATATAAAAGAAGATCCTGTGTGCAGATCACAACACTTCTATATCTCTCTCTCTCTCCCTCTCTCTCTCTCTACAGGGCAGTCCGGGCAAAAATTAAAAATCCTACCTCCCTCCCTCCCTCTCTCTATGTCCCTCCCTCCCTCAAATCTCTCTCTCTCTAATTCTTCTTGTCCTCCCTCTTCTCTCTTCTTTTCATGCTCTGTTACTAGCTAGATTACTGCTTTCTCCATCCTCCCCCCCCTCTCTCTTCTACTCATTTTAATTATGACTTTTCTCTTTGTTTCTCCTCTCCACTCTCTTTCTTTCTCTGTCCATGTCTGTCTATCTCTGTTTTGTGTCTGTCAAAGGGTTATTCTGTCTCTGTTTTCTTTGATGGAGTTGTTATCATTTCTGTGTCTTAACTCCGTTATCTTATTCTTCTCTCTGGGGAACTGGGTAAGAGACAAGGTGTCATCTCATCCTCCGTTTTCTAAAAAAAATTTTGGTCTTCCCTACATTCCCCATCGGGATAATATAAAGAAGATCCTGTTGCATCATTCATTCTGTGCTCACTCAAAAAAATTTCCTGTCACTCTGTCTGTCTATCTGTCAAATCTCAAAGAATCCTGTCTCCTTCTTTTCCCTCTGTTCTGCTGTCTATCTGTTGCTGTCTCCATCATTTCTGGCTGTCATTCAGTCTTGTTCCTCAAATTTCCCTCACATGTGTGTGTATAGGCTCTCTCTCCATCTCTCTCTCTTTTCTCTCTTCTCTCTCTCATTTCTCTCTCTCTTGCATCATTCAGTCTTGCTCGCTCAAATTTCCTTCACATTTGTGTATCTATATGCAATTCATCCATCCTCCGTTTTTCCTCTTTCCTACATTCTTCATCTCCATTGCATCATTCCTCTTGTTTCACTCAATTTCTCTCTCTCCACTTTCCCTCATTTAACATGTGTGTATATATGCAATTCATCCATCCTCCGTTTTCTTTGGTCTTTCCTTGCTTTTTTATTCCAGACACTTCCATCTGAAGTGCTCTCTCTTTGTCTCACCCACATAGTTCTCACAACCCTGTCCTTTCTTATGTTCAAAAATAAAAATCTCTAGTCTATCTATTCATGTATACAACATCATTCTGTCTTCTTTTTTTCAGCTGTTGTGAATCAGTGATTTTCAGGCCATTGCATCATGTCTCTGTTCCTGGAATAGTCAGTCATATCTCCGTCTTTCCTATTTCAAATTGTCTCTTTTGAGTAATGTGTGTGTATTTTATTGTCTTTCCTTTTTTGCATACAGTGCTCAGAGTTCAAAGAGCCTGCCTCTGGGATTGCATCATGTCTATTAAATATCTATTATTATTGTCATTATTTCTATTATTATTATTATTATTATTATTATTCATCCATCATCTATTGTTATTGTTATCATTATTGTTATTCATGTTATTGTCATCATTATTGTTATTATTTTTTATTGTTATTATTTGACTGCTCATTCACCCCTCATCTGAATATATTATCATTTTTTATTAATTATTATTATTATTTCTCCTATCCCACTCTGAAGAAACTGTAAATGACATTTTTGCCTGACAAAGGGTTAGAAGAAACTGTAAATGACAATGAGTTACAGGATCTGTAGTTGGTTGATTTTTTTTTTCTTGTTTCTTTTCTTCCTCAGCATTTTGATTCTTCAAATCCCTTCTTCCACAACACTGTATTGTGTAAGGAGATGGTTCACCTTCCTCCCAGCGGCAGCACAGAGAGAATCACTTCAAAGTCAACGCCAATCAGATGGAAAGAGGGGAAGCAACCCAAGTACTGGTTTCAGTTTTATTTTCCTTTCCTGTGGACAATAGATAATTCTGTACAATGTTTGTTTATTTTAATTTTATTTACTAGTCTTAGCTCCCGGTTGTTTTGTGGTCAACTTATTATTTTATTTTTTTACATTTGGTTGTTTAATCTATCCTGGGCCCTTGGATTGAATAGTAATAAATACTGGGAAGTAGAGAAAACAGGTATTTATGGTGAAATGGGTCAGGGCAGAAAATTGGGGGTGATGACCAAGGGGGAGTTTATCGAGTACGGTTCAGAAATTAAGACAATGGACAGATAAGAATTTTACCCAATGTAATTACACTCAAACCTTGCTATCCAAGCATTCTCGCTTACCACCAGCTTTTCACCTTTGAATGGATCCAACACTATACAAACACAATGAAATAATTTGTTATACCGAAGTCCGCCATTGATTTGTCACTGATGTTCCTTAATAACTATTGTAAAATACAATTTGTTATGCCGCCATTGTGCATTATGCAACTTACGACATCAACAAAAGAGCAATGGGTGGAGTCTGGAAGACTGTTCAATTCTAGTTGCATAGTGACAAAACCAGTGATCCAATGGGACAAAGACTGGATTTACAGAAGATGAAGTTAAGAAGAGATGACTGGTCACTGGCCATTTTTTATTACAGTACATTGGATCGGTACAGGAAGTGTGGTTACAATGCATAGCAAATTGTTGATGGGCATAAATTAGCCCAATTAGCAATACGGTATTATATATAATATATAATAATAAAAATTGTTTTAATCAATTACAGACATACTTTATGATAATTTGGAGAAGACGATACCTGCAGTTGCCGTTGAAACCGGGCAATTAGTGGGAAATCTTGGCTTTGAAACGGGCATTAAGAGGAGCAATTTATCTATATAAAATCAGTTTCACTGAAATTGAGGGCATGTAGCAGAAACTGGCATAATGGCAGCAGGTATTTAGGTAGTAAACACACATACCACCATTGAGCTCAGACTTGGGAGCCATTGGCTTTAAAATCCCATTTACAAACATCGAGAAGAAACCTCAACCCTGCTTTGTGTCGAGAACCCCCCCCCCCACCCCCACCCCTTCAAATTAAAATATCATTAAAAAACCCAGAGGCTGGATTCAAATCCAGACTTATTGCTTCCTATTGGTTGTTGTTGCACCACCACACTGTGATGACCACTTGTTCTGAGGCCATCAAGAATGATGAATTCAAAGTGACTCCAGAGCCATATCTAGGTTTAGATCTTTTGGTCGGTAATGTCTATACCATATAGATCTCCACTGAATGAGATTTTACTGTACTGCAGATAGATCTATGTACAAATCAGATGATTGAGACAGATAAAGCAATTTTGGTTGAGAAGAAGAGAAGCGTTTTAAAAACAAAATGTTTGTTGTCAGCGAAGCAATGCAAAGATTAATTAATTAATTAGTCACCACCAAAAAATGATTCATGGTTCCAAAGGTGAAAATAAAGGCACATCTATAGACCATTTGTATCCACATTACAATGTTGAGACATAAAATAAAGGCACATCTATAGACCATTTATAACCACATTACAATGTTGAGACATAAAATAAAGGCACAACTATAGACCATTTGTAACCACACTACAATGTTGAGACATAAAATAAAGGCACAACTATAGACCATTTGTAACCACATTACAATGTTGAGACATAAAATAAAGGCACATCTATAGACCATTTATAACCACATTACAATGTTGAGACATAAAATAAAGGCACAACTATAGACCATTTATAACCACACTACAATGTTGAGACATAAAATAAAGGCACATCTATAGACCATTTGTAACCACACTACAATGTTGAGACATAAAATAAAGCTTACGTAAATCTTATCAGTCAGTGCTGCATTATTTTCCCAGTTTAATGCTAACCCCCATCCCTCCCCACCAACCCCCTTTTTCCAAATATTTTTATTCTTTATTTATGTATATAAGACGTTTGAAGGGACCATGTGACTCTTTTCTTATTGGTGATACGAGTATGAACTTGGCTATTTGTTTAGTCTCTTTCCGTGATCACTTTGTCAGAAACATCACTCTTTCCAATTTCAGGTCTCAAAGTTCAGATGAAAAGTCTTCCGTTGTTTCCTTTTTCGATTGGTACACGGTCCAGTCCCTAACGAACATGACGCGATAGGCACAGCTTTGAAAGACCAGATTTGGAAGAACCCGTTGGATTTCTATAGTCATGTGTCTTATGCGATGGATCACTCAACCACGAAAAAAAATCAACTTCATCTTTCTGCGTGATGACATGGTTGCCAGGGAAACCCACGGCTGGAGTTATCCCCATGACCTGCGGCACATAAAGGGCATACCTGAGAGAAACGCGACGGAAATACTCTATAAGGCCATGTCAGGTCGACACCATCTGGAACGACCGGTGATTACGAAGTTATCAGCTGGCCGACTGCTCAAAGATATGGTAGACAGGATGGAGGCCTACATTGAAGGAAGGAGGTAGGCTATCATTCCTTCGTCCATTTTCACATCCCCTGGTTATTAATTTGTCTTTTTTTTTAACATAATATGCGTTGATTTCAGGTTTTGGGTAGTACTGGAGTATTTTGCCTTGACGCCTGTTTAAACTAACTGCCAACGTTTTTTCATCATGCACAATATTTGCATACGCAAGACCTCCAAGGTTTGATCAATGCCAATGTACCACGGTGTGGCATCAACGGCTGAGCAGTTAGGCTGCCAGACTGAGGATCATGAGGTCCCGAGTTCAAATCCTAGCAAAGCTAGGTGTGACGTTGTGTTCCTTGGAAAAGACACTTACCACAAGCATCTTCCCCACTCGACCCAGGCGCAAATGGGTACAAGTACAAGCTTGGGAGTAAAAACTTGCATCATACTAGCGTCCTGGCCAGGAGGTAATTATTGTCACCTGCTCTCTGCACGCTATCGAAGGCAGAATACACTCTGGCTGTATGGTTCGTGGACGGCCTTGAAGGAACTTTACTTTTAATGTACGTGGCAGTAGTGGCAGTAGTGACAGTAGTGGCAGTAGTGACAGTAGTGACAGTAGTGACAGTAGTGGCAGTAGTGACAGTAGTAGCAGTAGTGGCAGTAGTGACAGTAGTGACAGTAGTAGCAGTAGGGACAGTAGTGACAGTAGTGGCAGTAGTTGCAGTAGTGGCAGTAGTGACAGTAGTTGCAGTAGTCGCAGTAGTGACAGTAGTTGCAGTAGTGGCAGTAGTGACAGTAGTGACAATAGTGACAGTAGTGGTAATAGTGACAGTAGTGACAATAGTGACAGTAGTGACAATAGTGACAGTAGTGGCAAAAGTGACAGTAGTGACAATAGTGACAGTAGTGACAATAGTGACAGTAGTGGCAGTAGTGGTAATAGTGACAGTAGTGACAATAGTGACAGTAGTGACAATAGTGACAGTAGTGGCAATAGTGACAGTAGTGACAAAAGTGACAGTAGTGACAATAGTGACAGTAGTGGCAGTAGTGGTAATAGTGACAGTAGTGACAATAGTGACAGTAGTGACAGTAGTGACAGTAGTGACAATAGTGACAATAGTGACAGTAGTGACAGTAGTGGCAGTAGTGGCAATAGTGACAATAGTGACAGTAGTGACAGTAGTGGCAGTAGTGACAATAGTGACAGTAGTGACAATAGTGACAGTAGTGACAATAGTGACAATAGTGACAATAGTGACAGTAGTGACAGTAGTGACAAAAGTGACAGTAGTGGCAGTAGTGACAAAGTGACAGTAGTGACAGTAGTGGCAGTAGTGACAATAGTGACAGTAGTGACAGTAGTAGCAGTAGTGACAATAGTGATAGTAGTGACAGTAGTGACAGTAGTGACAGTAGTGATAATAGTGACAGTAGTAGCAGTAGTGACAATAGTGACAGTAGTGACAGTAGTGACAGTAGTAGCAGTAGTGACAGTAGTAGCAGTAGTGACAGTAGTGGCAGTAGTGACAGTAGTAGCAGTAGTGACAGTAGTGGCAGTAGTGACAGTAGTGGCAGTAGTGACAGTAGTGACAGTAGTGGTAATAGTGACAGTAGTGACAGTAGTGACAGTAGTAGTGACAGTAGTGACAGTAGTGGCAGTAGTGACAGTAGTGACGGTAGTGGCAGTAGTGACAGTAGTGACAGTAGTGGCAGTAGTGACAGTAGTGACAGTAGTGACAGTGTGGCAGTAGTGACGGTAGTGGCAGTAGTGACAGTAGTGACTGTAGTGACAGCAGTGGTGACAGTAGTGGCGGTAGTGACAGTAGTGACAGTAGTGGCGGTAGTGGCAGCAGTGACAGTAGTGGCAGTAGTGACAGTAGTGGCAGTAGTAACAGTAGTGACAGTAGTGGCAGTAGTGGCAGTAGTGACAGTAGTGACAGTAGTGGCAGTAGTGACAGTAGTGACGGTAGTGGCAGTAGTGACAGTAGTGTCAGTAGTTTGTTTTATGACTAGCTAGGACTAGACTTTTGTGTTTATTAATAACTCTTTATGTTTAAAATAGAGGTGCGTTAAGCCATCACATCAGAGTCATAAATGTTTAGTTCTTCCTTTGTTATCCCCCCCCTCTCCCCTATTGTCTTTTCCCACCACCAGCAAGACCCATTTGGTCTTGTACTCTTCCCATGATTCCACCATGGCCGCCCTCTTAGAATCCCTGGACATCTGGGATAACGAATGGCCGCCTTTCGGTTCCGACGTAAGGCTGGAGCTATACCAGGACAGGGACAGTGAGGAACACTATGTTAAAGTCCTGTACAATGGCCGGGTAAGATCTTTGTCTTGGTGATGTGAATAATTTGGCTTGGGTTTGTTTTGTGTCGGTGTGGTGTGTTTTCTTCTTCTCTTTAGGTTTTGCTTTGTTGTCTCTCCGATTTTTTTCTGTTGTAAGTTATTTTGTGAGTCAGATATAGATAATATAATGAAATGCTTCAAAGGGTTTGGGGAGGGAAAAAACCTGCATAAGTTTTGGACAATACACACACACACACATGCATAGACACACATAGACACATACACTCATGCACACACTTACACACACACACTCATGCATGCACACACACACACCTGGTCTCTTAACTTGTCATAACACCTGGTCTCTTACACACACACACAGAACATCTTTTTAACTTGTCATAACACCTGGTCTCTTAACTTGTCATAGCACCTGGTCTCTTAACTTGTCATAGCACCTGGTCTCTTAACTTGTCATAGCACCTGGTCTCTTAACTTGTCATAGCACCTGGTCTCTTAACTTGTCAAAGGTCTCTTAACTTGTCATAGGTCATAGCACCTGGTCTCTTAACTTGTCATAGCACCTGGTCTCTTAACTTGTCATAGCACCTGGTCTCTTAACTTGTCAAAGCACCTGGTCTCTTAACTTGTCATAGCACCTGGTCTCTTAACTTGTCATAGCACCTGGTCTCTTAACTTGTCATAACACCTGGTCTCTTAACTTGTCAAGTGGTCAACTCAAGGCAAGCATATCAAGGCAAGCATATTCTTAGTTGTCCATTATCTCAGATTTCCACTTTATTTGCATATGCCCCCGATATTTGAGACATTCTTGTTCTGGTTATCAAAACATTCTTGTTGAGATGTGAAAGACATTCTTGTTCAGGTGTGAAAGATATTCTTGTTCAGATGTCAAAACATTCTTGTTCAGGTGTCAAAACATTCTTGTTCAGGTGTCAAAACATTCTTGTTCAGGTGTCAAAACATTCTTGTTCAGGTGTCAAAACATTCTTGTTCAGGTGTCAAAACATTCTTCTTCAGGTGTAAAAGACATTTTTGTTCAGGTCTCAAAACATTATTCTTCAAATGTGACAGACATTCTTTTTCAGGTATCAGAACATTCTTGTTCAGGTGTCAAAACATTCTTGTCCAGGCATCAAGACATTCTTGTTAATGTGTTGGTATATAACATCTATAAAATCAAATTTAAAATTTCATCCAGTAGCTTTTTTTTTATATCTCTTCAAATTTTGCCCTGAGCATGTTTTTTAAAATTATTGGATATAGACAATTTTAACCACTACCATGTCTAAATTAGCTGGAAATTAAAAAAAACAAATTTTTAATCATGTGGTTGCCATGAGAACGCCACATCTTAGTTTTTCATTGCGAAAATAACTTCATTTCAAAAAGGCTTTTCAGTTATGAACAAAATTGGCTTCACACATGTTATTCGGTTCAATATTTAGGGCACAGCAGCTTTTTTTTGATAAATGAAACAGTTTTTATTTTATGAATTTTTGTAAAATGCATATAGCAACCTTTTCCAAGTTTTGGCAAATTTAATCACACAAAAATTCGTTTTGCAAAAATTTGAAGAGATATAAAAAAAGCTTACTCGATGAAATTTTTAAATTTATTTTATAGATGTTTTATACCAAATTTGGGGGCAATCGGACAATAAATAAAAAAGTTAATCGCATATCACTGTCAAAAGGTAACATTTTGAGAAAACCGCATTTTAAATTGTTTTTCTCCGTTATTTCAAAGTTTTTTTGCATATAAACCAATGAAAGAATGATATAATACATTGGAACATCATACAATCAGCGAGATGCTATCAAATACTTCATATCGACCCTATTTCAACTGCTCAAGATCCCTTATACTCATGTCGGGATGGCATTTTTCTTATAACAGGTGCACTGAATGTTTCCCATAATATTCGGCTAATATTGACAATAATTAACAAAAGTAGATTCTTCAGATAGCGTACTATGTGGTATGAAAGAATCGATACTGGGCATTGTTATTGTAGGAATGTCCAGGGAATGAACTGCTCCATTCAGTAGTGTAATAAAGAGTTTTGTTCCATTTGTGGTAAAACTGCCTCTTTGATAACCCCCCCCCCCCCCCCCCCCCCCTCGCCTTAAGGTGTCAAAACATTCTTGTTCAGGTATCAAGATATTCTTTTCAGGTGTCAAAACATTCTGGTTAAGGCGAGTTTTGGACCAAAAAATTGATTTTCTCTTCTTTGCATATTCGGGTAGAACGATCATTTATCTACAAGTTCATGGCAGAAAAATGTCCATATGACGTATAATTTTTTTTTTACAAAATATTTTGTAGGCGAGGGTAGGTAAAAACAATCAAAATTTTAACGTGAATTACTCTAACTGACCGCGAAAATGGCAGTAAAAACCCGTATATTGGCGGTTAATCGCCAAATGTGACCACACCGACTTTGACCTCATTTCTGCCGTCATTGATCCACACGTCGGCCCATCGCTGTGTGATATAAGAGGTTTGCAGTTAGTGTGTATGCAAACACACGCACAAGCATAGGATATAGAGGAAAAAACAAAAAACTGGTCATTTCGACGTCTGTTTTCACAACAGTGCACATCTAAACCTAGATTTATAATCTTATTTCATTAATAACAATGTCAGAGACTGTCAAAGTGTAAAGGGGGCTGCTACAACAAGTGAAACCCATCTGAAGCATTTGTTTTGTGTTATTTTCTTTTGATTTTTTTACTTGCACTTTTCTCAAATGTGTTTTTCCACACCAAAATTCTATCTCCTTCGCCATTTTACGGAACGATTTGTATTATATTTAGCACACAGGTTCCTTTTGTCAATGTTAATAATTTGACGCTGTTTTTTTTTTTATATCGTAAACTTTTTGAGAATTAAAAAAAAATAATTAAAAATGCCATTTTTGTACATTCACGATATATAGTATTTTCAAAAATTAATTTTTTTTAAAACTATCCAAAATATCAAAAAAACTGATGTCACTCTTAAGAATGGAAAAGATGATCTGCACAGGTTTTGAGTGATTTTATTCATAACTATGGGAGGAGATAGATTTTGAAAATTGAGTCAAAATCCAAGATGGTGGCCGTTTCTATGGCAACCAAGGAAGCTACAAACTTTTAAATGATATAGGATAACTGTATTTTGACAGTTACTCATGTACATACTAAAAGCAAAAACCTAAACTCAAAAGCAACAACAACAAAAAACTTCAGGTATCAAAGCATTCTTGTTCAAGTGTCAAAACATTCTTGTTAAGGTGTCAAAACATTCCTGTTAAGGTGTCAAAGCTTTCTTGTTAAGGTGTCAAAAACTTTCTTGTTAAGGTGTCATAACATTCTTGTTCAAGTCAAAACATTCCTGTTAGTGTTAAGGTGTCAAAACTTTTTTTGTTAAGGTGTCAAAACTTTCTTGTTAAGGTGTCATAACATTCCTGTTTAGGTGTCAAAAATTTCTTCTTAAGGTATCATAACATTCTTGTTCAAGTGTCAAAACATTCCTGTTAAGGTGTCAAACTTTCTTGTTAAGGTGTCATAACATTCCTGTTAAGGTGTCAAAACTTTCTTCTTAAGGTGTCATAACATTCCTGTTAAGGTGTCATAACATTCCTGTTAAGGTGTCATAACATTCCTGTTAATGTGTCATAACATTCTTGTTAAAGGTGTCAAAACTTTCTTGTTAAGGTGTCATAACTTTCTTGTTAAGGTGTCATAACATTCTTGTTAAGGTGTCAAAACTTTCTTGTTAAGGTGTCATAACATTCTTGTTAAGGTGTCAAAACTTTCTTGTTAAGGTGTCATAACATTCCTGTTAAGGTGTCAAAACTTTCTTGTTAAGGTGTCATAACATTCTTGTTAAGGTGTCAAAACTTTCTTGTTAAGGTGTCATAACATTCTTGTTAAGGTTCTTGTTAAAGGTGTTCTTGTTAAGGTGTCATAACATTCTTGTTAAAGTGTCAAAACTTTCTTGTTAAGGTGTCATAACATTCTTGTTAAGGTGTCATAACATTCTTGTTAAGGTGTCAAAACTTCTTGTTGTTAAGTTAAGTGTCATAACATTCCTGTTAAGGTGTCATAACATTCCTGTTAAGGTGTCATAACATTCTTGTTCAAGTGTCAAAACATTCCTGTTAAGGTGTCATAACATTCCTGTTAAGGTGTCATAACATTCTTGTTAAGGTGTCATAACATTCCTGTTAAGGTGTCATAACATTCTTGTTAAGGTGTCAAAACTTTCTTGTTAAGGTGTCATAACATTCTTGTTAAGGTGTCATAACATTCTTGTTAAGGTGTCATAACATTCCTGTTAAGGTGTCATAACATTCTTGTTAAGGTGTCAAGATATTCTTGAGCAGGTATCCAAGATATTCTTATTGAGGTGTCAAAACGTTCTTGTTAAAAGTGTCATAACATTCCTGTTAAGGTGTCAAAACTTTCTTGTTAAAGTGTCATAACATTCTTATTAAGGTGTCATAACATTCCTTAAAGTGTCAAAACTTTCTTGTTAAAGTGTCAAAACTTTCTTGTTAAAGTGTCATAACATTCTTGTTAAAGTGTCATAACATTCTTGTTAAAGTGTCATAACATTCTTGTTAAAGTGTCATAACGTTCTTGTTAAAGTGTCATAACATTCTTGTTAAGGTGTCATAACATTCCTGTTAAAGTGTCATAACATTCTTGTTAAGGTGTCATAACATTCTTGTTGAGGTGTCATAACATTCTTGTTAAGGAGTCATAACATTCCTGTTAAGGTGTCATAACATTCTTGTTAAGGTGTCATAACATTCTTGTTAAGGTGTCATAACATTCTTGTTAACATAACATTCTTGTTAAGGTGTCATAACATTCTTGTTAAGGTGTCATAACATTCTTGTTAAGGTGTCATAACATTCTTGTTAAGGTGTCATAACATTCTTGTTAAGGTGTCATAACATTCTTGTTAAGGTGTCATAACATTCTTGTTAAGGTGTCATAACATTCTTGTTAAGGTGTCATAACATTCTTGTTAAGGTGTCATAACATTCTTGTTAAGGTGTCATAACATTCTTGTTAAGGTGTCATAACATTCTTGTTAAGGTGTCATAACATTCTTGTTAAGGAGTCATAACATTCTTGTTAAGGTGTAACATTCATAAAGTGTCATAACATTCTTGTTAAGGAGTCATAACATTCTTGTTAAGGTGTCAAAACATTCTTGTTAAGGAGTCATAACATTCTTGTTAAGGAGTCAAAACATTCTTGTTTAGGTAGTCAAAACTCTCTTGTTCAGGTATCAAAACATTCTTATTTATGTATCAAAACATTCTTGTTTAGGTATCAAAACAATCTTGTTCAGGTATCAAAACATTCTTATTTATGTATCAAAACATTCTTGTTTAGGTATCAAAACAATCTTGTTCAGGTATCAAAACATTCTTATTTATGTATCAAAACATTCTTGTTTAGGTATCAAAACAATCTTGTTCAGGTATCAAAACATTCTTATTTATGTATCAAAACATTCTTGTTAGGGTATCAAAACAATCTTGTTCAGGTATCAAAATATTCTTATTTATGTATCAAAACATTCTTTTTGTTCAGGTATCAAGATATTCTTGTTCAGGTATCAAGATATTCTTGTTACTGTATCAAGATATTCTTGTTACTGTATCAAGATATTCTTGTTACTGTATCAAGATATTCTTGTTACTGTATAAGATATTCTTGTTACTGTATCAAGATATTCTTGTTACTGTATCAAGATATTCTTGTTACTGTATCAAGATATTCTTGTTCAGGTGTCAAGACATTTTTGTTTAGGTATCAAGACATTCTTGTTCAGGTATCAATACATTCTTGTTCAGGTATCAAGATATTCTTGTTTAGGTATCAAGGCATTCTTGTTCAGGTATCAATACATCCTTGTTTAGGTATCAAGGTATTCTTGTTCAAGTATCAATACATCCTTGTTTAGGTATCAAGATATTCTTGTTCAAGTATCAATACATTCTTGTTTAGGTATCAAGGTATTCTTGTTCAAGTATCAATACATCCTTGTTTAGGTATCAAGATATTCTTGTTCAAGTATCAATACATCCTTGTTTAGGTATCAAGATATTCTTGTTCAGGTATTAAGACATTCTGGTTTAGGTATCAAAATATTCTTGTTCACGGGGGAAGGAGGGAGGGGGGGGGGGTTGATGACGATGGGTGATGTTGGTAGGCCTTACTTCTTTCCTTTCACTCTTGCATGTCTTTTGTTTCATCTTACTGTTTCCTTTTCAATTCATGTTTTATTGCCTTTTGATGTTTTTGCCTTTTTCTTTCCTTTTCATGTAAACAGCCTCTATGTTGACTTTTTGATTTTAGATTTCCGTCATAGTTTCACTGTTTATGGTTTTAAATGTTTATCAAGAATTGTTCAACTTTGATATAAATTTCTTCTAATTGTAGGTGAGCCAGCCAAGGGCGGTTTTGAATCTTGATGATTTAAAACTTTACAAATTAAGTTTAGGCAAACTGAATATATTTCACAATGCTTCTATGATGATCGTTGACTAAAAAACACACTATTATTCATTGACTTTATTTTTGATTTTTCAAACCAAATCTGCTGGTCATGTCCTAGAGAAAGCTTAAACCTTGTTAAGTAAAGAGATAGATAGAGAGATGGTTGGGGGGGGGGGGAACATAGTTCTATAAATAAAGATTGAGAACATAAAAATTGTGAAATAAAACATATTTATCGCTTCTTCCGTTCTATGGTTTTAAAATATTTTAGTCTGATTTGCATTGCAATGCTGGTGTGAAATTTTACAAAACATTTATATTGTTTCACACAAAAAATTGAAAGTTTATCTTTACAGAAGCTTATTTTTATTCATGTACCCGAGTCAGTATGATAAATTGCAAAATAAATCCCTCTTTTCCCTTTCTATTGTACTAATGTGACAACTGAGCATCGAATTCCACCGAATGCCGTTAATGTAGTGATAAACGAAGTGAGTAAATGCAGTAAGTCAGGTTGGCAATGGCGCCTGTCATCGTCCCCCCGACGATAAAGGACAACGGCAGGGGATAGAGGTGGAGGGAAACGTAAATTTCATTTCATTTCTGATATAGTGGTGTCCTCCTGTTACAATTTTAACACAGCCGACTCTTCAATATAGAGAGAATACTGTACATGGTGCATTGATAGCAGTTAGATGATGGCCTTAGCTTCTTCTATGTAGTCATTGTGTATGATATCTATACTACTTGAGAACTTTGATTATACACCACCCCTTTGAACTGCTCATTACATGTTCAAAGTATACCAGTTTGGAATACAACAAACTAAAATCCGTTTAGGACTCTACAGGAGGATGAAAAATGGACAGCTGCCTCTATCACTTCGTTTTATTGCATTGGATATTAAAGAATTTCAGCCACTCATGAGCCAAAATGTTATGAGCAAAAAAGAAGATGTCAATGTAATGGGCAGTTCAAAGGATGGTACATTATCAAAGCTCGCTAGTATATACAAGCATGCCTGTAAATAATGTTGGATTTTGATTTCGCTTTGCTATGAAGCTGGGTCTCTTAAACTTTGACTGCCGTTAACTGAGAAACCAATGTATCGGTTACAGGTGATATCAAATACGATCATTAGATCAAATTAGCACTCGATGCTGAAGTTACGCAGCTTTTTCCGTAGTAGTCAATACTGAATTCATGCAGGCTTTTTATTGTAATGACTTGAAATCGAGAAATTAGATCTAGTAACACTAAAAGTTTTGTGGATCGAGCAAAACAATCTTTTTCTAATCAATTAAAATATTGATTTGATCCAAGAGTTTATTCATTAAGAACCTAAAACCGGCTATTTGAAATCTGCATGCAAAATATGGAGGTTGTGGGTGCAGTGGTTCCTGAGTTATAAGCGGTCAATTGAACACTTATCCTACATTTCACCTTGACATATTTGCAGGAGACTAAAATACGTGATCAGAGCAGTTCGCTTGTCAAACTGAGCGCCTTCATTGCCGCCATCAAGTCGTACATGATTGATCAGAAAGCTTTTGATAAGATTTGCGCCTCTTCTTTCTTGGAACAGGTGGCTAAAGGTAAGGTAAGTACTGGGGATGAGTTAGTCAAGTTGTTGTCATGGTACCGGCACTTCAAAAGAGTAGACCGTTCTCTATAAACCCAGGTTTGGCTGAAAAGTAATGCCTGTTTTCTCAATAACTTTTTATCTATCCATCGCAGAATACTGAAAATTGATAACGGTATTTTCAAAACCATTTGATTACAACTACAGAAAATTTTCAATGCTCTGTGTCATCATTCATGCTCAAATTCGAAATTGCATACGTAACAACATGATGTTGGGGAACTCGGTCAGAGCTTAAATGGCAACCTCCAAAGAGCTTCGCTTCCAGCAACACTCTGGGATTGACTTTCTTACAGCCAGAGGCTGTTCAGCAGCAGCAAACATTTATGGAAGAAGGAGATTTGTTTATGTTAAGGGCTTTTGTGTTCATCTTAGCACTGTTAATGGGTAAGGTCTTTGAAAGGTAAAAATCCGACTGAGACAAAACTGCACAATCAACAAATGTGTTCTGGTAGGCCACAGAGTGCCTTAAACTCAGTCAATCAAGAAAAGGCACAGGGCATGATTCTGGTCAATCGACATGTTAAGCCAAAAGACATTGCAAAGGAAGTCGGAATATGCAAAGAACGAGTTTGCCACATCCTTACAGAAATCTTGGGCAAAATTGTGCGGACGGTAGGTCCCACTGAACTGAAAGAGCAGCGAAAAATGCTTTGAAGCAGCTGAAGACTATGTTGAAAAATAAAGTTAACAACCTGTAGGTGAGATTCTAAACTTTCTTTTGGTTTATTGTATTGTTTGTGCGAAAAGTGTTGAAAATACGAAGTTATGGCATAACAGGCATTACTTTTCAACCCACCCTCGTAGCTTCTGAGATATAAGATGGGTCCTCTACATAGGCCATTTCATTCATCAAAGTTCTCAATTCCACGGGGAACGTACAGTACTGCTCCTTGTAGGGCGCTTAATACTAACACTCTGCCAAGACCCTTCCCTGCCTATATTTGTGTACTCAATTACACCTACATCAAATGAGGAAATCAGAATGAAGTTACCCTTTTAAGATTACAACATTGTGGAGGGGGAACCTGAGCCAGCCAAGGCTTTAAACCCCCCGCCCCCACACCCCCACACCCCAGTATTGTTGTGATTGCTAAGTCATTACGTTGCTTTAAAAAAAATATAAAAAAACCTGCTCCGTTTAGTGCCAGTCATTTTACGCTTATTGAAGTTTGTCCCCAACTCTTAAATGAATCACTTCTCATCATTGACTAGCATGTTTTGAGTTTTTATTTCTCATGACAGGAAAAGGTGTCCCTTTTTTTGTTTTCCTCTTCAGATGTGTTGGTTCATGAAGAAGGGGAGAAGCAAGATGATGAGGAATACCGGCAGGAATGTGAAGCACAGGTTGATGTGAAAAATTGAACGGACAGATATTCTATAACTGATACGATGCGAGTCGGATGATATTCAATTGACAGACATCTTGTCAACTGACTCTCTAATGGACTGACGTCAACAGCACATGTGTGAAAATGAAAAGGAGAGTGTCAAGAAAAGTGTGTTTTACAAGGAGACCACCAAACAAGAAAAAAGAGAAGAAAGAAAAGAAAGACTACATGTATATTATCAGTGTGCTAACATTTCGACCCGAGTGATTCTCTGTGGTTTTGAGAAAAGTGGGGGAAAGGGGGGGAAAAAAAACAAGAGCTTTTTTGGTCTGACTCAGCCAGTGACAAAGGTAAGAATGAAGAAAGGTCAATGATAACTCAGGAATGCCTTGGCGCATTTTTTCCTCATTTACTATGATGGTATAGTATGACCAAGAGGATTTGGGAGAAAGTGGGACAAAGATATAAAAGAGCCACTAAAGCAGAAAAATTTGACCTTCACAGAAGGAAACAACAGATTATGTCAGGTCAGAGTAGCCTGCAGAAAGATCATTTCGGGTATTTAACCCATATACCAGAATGTACGACTGATGAAGAATGAAAGACTGTGATGATAGACCATAGGATGAGGAGTGTTAAAATGAATCAGTTTCATTTTGGCCAAAGTCTAACTGAAGATAATATTATGATGTAAAGGAAAGGACATTTGGATAATATTAAAGCCCCATAGGAACAAAGACGAGACAAATACAAGGAATAGACAGAAAAATATCCTGACCACCATGGGGATCGAATCCACGACTCCTGCAGGTTGTTTTCTGTCAGGGTTAACTTCCTTAGCCTTTGGTCAGCCAAGACCAGCCTGCAAGGCAGCAGGTTGTTTTTTTGTTAGGGTTAACTCCCTTAGCCTTTGGTCAAGACCAGCCTGCAAGGCAGCAGGTTGCTTTCTGTCAGGTTAACTCCCTTAGCCTTTGGTCAGCCAAGACCTGCCTGCAAGGCAGCAGGAGACTCATGGAGGGCGGGACCGCCTTATTCTCGTACAGGTGCTCCTCTGTCCACTGCCCGGGTTTAAGTAATTTAAGTAATAAAAATCCAGTTCCAAAAGAAATACAAACTGTCGGAGATTGGTTGTTTTTACTAGTTGAAAATGGATGGTTTAATGATAGCGGTTTGGTTCATGAGATTGCAAAAGAAATACGTCTTTCATATTTAATGTTTTAAAATGGATAACGAAAAGTTGTTGAGAAAATATGCCCATGTTGAGATCCAAATGTCCCATCTTACACAGAAAAACTAATAATAAACCCGTCTGATTACAGATTAAATCTTACATAGAAATAACTAATAAAAAACCATTACAGATTGATAGAAATAACTAATAAAAACCCGTCTGATTACAGATTAAGTCAAATGATTACATCCAGATTAAATCTTACATAGAAAAAACTAATAATAAACCCGAAATAACTAATAATAAACTGATTACAGATTAAATCTTACATAGAAATAACTAATAATAAACCCGCCTGATTACAGATTAAATCTTATAGAAATAACTAATAATAAACCTGCCTGATTACAGATTAAATCTTACATAGAAATAACTAATAATAAACCCGTCTGATTACAGATTAAATCTTACATAGAAATAACTAATAATAAACCTGTCTGATTACAGATTAAATACAGAAATAATAACTAAAATAACTAATAATAAACCCGATTAAGATTATATTTAGAGATATTAAAAAAGATTTACAAAGAATTAGTGAAGAGTGTGGAAGTTTAAGTAAAAAATATTCTAAAGCTAATACGGTATTAGATTATACTAACTATGGTTTAAATTTTGTTTCTACTTCATCGAAGTTGCTTCTGCTGCAACACTTCCTACAATATTTTTTATTACCTTTAAATCTTGCTCTTTCTGGAGCTGTTACAGGTCTTTTAGGATTGCTTGTTAATAAACGTAATAAAAAGTTAAAAATTAAAGAAGATGAACATAGAGATATTTATAATCTAGTCGAAACAAAATTAAATACTATTGAAAGTTTATTATCTAAAACAATAAGCAATAATAATAATATTGATGATAATGAGTTCCAACTTATTTTAGAAGAAGAGAAAAAGTTAAACCAATGTAAAGAAAATATTAGATCTGCAGGAGATGAAAAGTTTATGAAAATTCTACTGAAAAAGGAAGAAATGAAGTCAGAAAATCACTAAAAAAAAAAACAACAAAATTTCAAACATATAATTATTATTTTTTTGATGGATAATTATAAAAAACGTAATGAATTAGTTAAAAAATATTTAAGTTGAAAAGATGAAAAAAAATCACAGTCTATATTCGTTTCAAGTTCGTCTTGAAAGATCAAGCCGGTTATATTGCATTTATTTCTCTGAATTGGTTTGGTTTTGGATAAGCAGGGATTAGCCCACTGTACCCTAGGTAGATGGTGGGGCCAGCAGGTTGTTATTTTTTGTCATGGTTAACTCCCTTAGCCTTTGGTCAGTCAAGACTGGCCTGCAAGGCGGCAGGATGTTTTCTGTCAGGGTTAACTCCCTTAGCCTTTGGTCGGCCTAGACCCGCCTGCAAGACAGCAGGAGACTCGTGGAGGGCGGGATCACAATTTCCCGCACAGGTGCTTACCTGTCCACTGCCCGGGTGGTTGATCATAAACAAAGAAATTTATTACAAGCTTTAAATGTGGCAACTAGCGCTACAGGGTCATGTTATCACTTTAACAAACATTTTATGATTATGGAAAAAGTGGAAGTAGTAAAAACTTATTGGTTAAAGACAAATTATTTAGAAAGATTTAATATTAACTATTGCGTATATTTTTATGATAAAAGAGAATGGGGTAAAGATAAAATATTAACTGATCTTAAACAAACAGATAATTTTTCTAATATGTCAATTATGTTTTACGATATGTTGAGAAACGAAAAAAAAATTCTAAAACAGTTAATGATTTACTTTTAAATGGAAGACATAGAAATATTCAATGTTTTATCATCGCTCATACAAAAAAACTTATTTCTAATCAGATAAGACAAAATATTAATCATATCCTAATAACAACTAATAATTCTGATGAATTTTATAAACAATTATAAGATACATATGGTATTGACCATGGTATGGGAAATGTCAGAGAAATGTATGGATTGATCCTGTATAATGTAAACACTCGAAATTGATATTTCTGATAAAGGCGGGAATATTATAAAAGATAAAGAGTTAACTGAAGGTATCCTAGAAATATAAAGATCAATATGCTTTTAGTGACGATGAGAAAGAAGAAATTAAAAAGTTATATTATTAAATGAAGTTGATAAAACTCAAGCTTCTTGTGAAAGTATTAAATCAAAAGTTTCGCATTAAATGTTATATATTAAAAATGCTGTTTATATTTCTTATTGTATCATTACTGATTGATGTAATAATTTTAAAAAGTTTAGCTATGACATGGTTGTTTTCCTGATTTTAGTGAGTTTGATAGAAAGTTATATTGAACGTTGAAAATATCTAGATAAATAGGTGCCGTATAGGTCTGTCTAGAGATTATAGCACCTATTTGTCCATCCATCTCTATTTAAACATACCTTATATTTTCATGATTTTTTTTTCAATATGTTTTTTAATATATCTTTTTGCCATTTTTTTAAGTTCTACATTCTGAGTATTTATCTTGTTCTATTTTTTTTCTTTCGCCAGCAGTCTTTACATTACACTTCTATAGGTTTGATATTTGGTTTTATAATAATTATCTACAAGTGTTTTTAATTCCCCAAAATCAGAACAAAATTTAGCAGTGGTTTCATCTATTTTATAAACTGCATTCATATGTTTATCTAAATTATTTTTTTATTTTTTTATCACAGTAATAAAATTGTGAAAAACTATCTTCTTTTATTTTAAAAGAAATACAGTGCAACCCCTGATAACGACATCTCCGAATAACGACAATCCCCTGATAGCGACATGGATCCCTGGTCCCGTTTTTTTTTGCTATGTATCATTAGTAAAAAAAACCTGAATAGCGATGTGAAACCTCCAATAACGACATAAGTCTAGCCGTAAACACTACATTTGACATGAAAATTTGATCAATATTGACAAAATTGAGACGTATTCTTAGCAATGAAAACACTTCTTTTTCGGCCAATGACAATGTGTGAGATTATTTCTCCATCTCTGAGGGTACCAAGGCCGTGACAACCCATCTGCTGGCTCTACCAACCCCACCCCCAACACACCGGCCCTTTTCAGGGCCCCACCACATCTTCCCAATTGACTAGCCTCACCCGTAACGCCCCTTTCGCCGCCATTTTGAAAAATTCTGAATAACGACATCCCGATAACGACATGATTGTTCGGTCCCGAGCGATGTCGTTATCGGGGATTGTACTGTAAATTTTTCTATTTACAGGGATTATTTCTCATAATTTCCTTGATTTTGGGTATATTACTCATAATTTCATCAAATCGTAAGTCACATTTTAATAATATATTAAATCTTCTTGTTTTGAGTATTTCTCTGCATGTCGACTAAATCAGTTGAACAAATTGACATAATTTTCTCTTAGGAAATTTCTGCCATTTTTTAACATCATCTACCAACTGTTAGTTTATTTAGATTAACATCAACTACCAACTGTAAAGTTTTATTTAGATTAACATCAACTACCAACTCTAAAGTTTTATTTAGTTTTATTAAACATCAACTACCAACTCTTTAATTTTATTTGGTCTTGACTTGATCTTACACCAAAATCATTTTTATTTTTTTAACTGTTATACAAAATGATTTTAGGAGTATCTAACTTTTCAATAGTCATGTTTAATCCCTCAATAATAATATCTTCTGGATTATCTTCTAATAAATATCCAGAAATAAAAATGTTGAACTAATTGGTGGTTCTTTTAAATAATCAACCTCATTATTAAATTTTGGTATAAACTCTAAAGCTGTTTGATTATTTATCTTTTTATTTGCACCAATAAAATATTCACCATGATGTTTTGTTAATACTGTTGAATCCTCGTATTAATTGGAACTAAATTGCCAAACATTTTACCTGAATTATATATTTTTAACACATCAAATGAATCACTTTTACAACTCACTTTAGCATCTTTAACTTTGATATCAATATCCCAATCATTTTTTTCTTTAATTAGTTTCCATTTGTTGTTATGCTAAATAACATTTAAACGATTGTTCTTTTGTTATTTTGTACTTTTTTCTTTATCAAATAAATTTAGATTATCTGGAAAATTAATTTCATTTCTTTTATATATTCCATCCAGTGCTACCTAATTGAAAACCATATAGTTCATTCTTTTTTTCCTTGATTATTAAAACCTTCTACAGTTTCTAAATCATCAAGATTAGTCACTTGATGTGTTAAAAATATATAATTCAGGTAAAATGTTTGGCAATTTAGTTCCAATTAATACGAGGATTCAACAGTATCAACCCTGATGGTATGAACGTCATATACCAATTTGTATAATTTTCTCTGGAGTAACTCCCATAGTCGGGCACACGCTATTACTATCCCTGACCCTTCACCATCCTCTACCCTACCCCATCCATACAAGTATATATATCGACAGTGAAAATCGCAAGCTTTGTTAACATTAGGAAGTCTTGATGCAGCACAAACATATAATAACCATATGAGCAATGCATGTATCCCTATTGGGTCTAGTTTTTGACTCTTGTTTATGTCTGTGAAAATAGATTAAAAAGCACAGCATCACTGCCATCAGTTTATTTGATTTTCTCAAAATGTTCAAAATTGAACTTGCACACTTTGCTAATCAATTTCGGCTGTTGTATTGTTTTTTTTACATCTTAACCTGAAATAAACAGAGACTACAATTATTTTCCGGATAAAATCTTCTATGTCAGTTTTACACCATATCAATATCATTTATCTTTTTATGTTGTAAAACGATTTTGTGGACAATCTTTGCCATGTTTTTGTTTTCTTTATTATTGTTACATCTGTTAATAGTGTTAACGAAATGGGCTTGTCTTTCAAAAACGTTTGAAAGATGGATTATTCCCAAATGTTTTACAACTCAATACTACAGTGGTGTCAGCCTAGGGACCCGCCACCTGAGAATCTGCTATTTCCGTGCAACAGAATTTTTGAAAATTCAAAACTACCCCCTTCAGACCCCCTAGATACAGCCTGATCCGCCTTTAAAACCTGCTAGATACAGCCTGATCCACCTTTATAACCCGCTAGATACAGCCTGATCCGCCTTTATAACCCGCTAGATACAGCCTGATCCACCTTTATAACCCGCTATACAGCCTGATCCGCCTTTATAACCCGCTAGATACAGCCTGATCCGCCTTTATAACCCGCTAGATACAGCCTGATC
Source organism: Doris montereyensis (assembly GCA_037039925.1). Lineage (NCBI taxonomy): Eukaryota > Metazoa > Mollusca > Gastropoda > Nudibranchia > Dorididae > Doris > Doris montereyensis. Next base: position 164,316 of record JAXRKP010000363.1, on the reverse strand, counting down.
CGCCTTTATAACCCGCTAGATACAGCCTGATCCGCCTTTAGAACCCGCTAGATACAGCCTGATCCGTCTTAAGAACCCGCTAGATACAGCCTGATCCATCTTAAGAGCCCGCTAGATACAGCCTGATCCATCTTAAGAACCCGCTAGATACAGCCTGATCCTTAAGAACTCTACAGCCTGATCCATCTTAAGAGCCCGCTTAGATACAGCCTGATCCTCGTCGTAAGAACCCGTTAGATACAGCCTAATCCGTCTTTAAAACCTGCTAGATACAGCCTGATCCGCCTTTAGAACCGGGATTAATTGTGAGCCAAGGATCATGAAAACAATCCACATCCAATATAATGCTAATAATTGCGAATACGTTGGCCGAATGGTTAGGCTGCCGGCCTGGGGATCATGATGTCCCAGGTTCGAATCCTGACAAAGGCAGGCCGGACGATGTTTCCTTGGGAAAGACACCTAACACGCATTTCCCCACTGACTTAGGTGCAAAATAGGTACAAGCATTAGCTTGGGGAGTAAAGACGTGCGTCAGACTAGCGTCCTGTCCAGATGTGGAATGACAGACACGAGGAAGACTCGCCACCCATCATGATCACTTTTCCTGGCCATCTGTGACAATGTCTTGGCGCTTGGGCACGACAGATGATCGAAGATTACGTAGCTGTCGGATGCCAAGATGTGGAGGCAAGGCAATTACATGGCTCATAGTTCACCTGAGAGAGAAGTCAGTCTGTCTAAGAAGAATCCGCTGTTTCTGTTTCCTGAGGACCGGGTTCTTAAGCGGACACCACTGTATCATGAATTTACTATAAAAATATGCATACCTGTGTAGTGTTAGTAATTGTAACATCGCTTCCTTATGTTTTCCCTGATTTTGCCACATGAATGTTAGAATATCCATTGACCTTATTTGAACTTTTTAAAGTTATAATGTCTGACCTAATGGTGTTAGTCAATCAATATATCGACAGTGAAAGTCACAAACTGTGTAAGTCTAAATTAGTAACACCTTTTTCCCCGCTTTTGTAACATTAGAAGCCCTGTGCTTCCTCTAGTTAGATTCCATGACACAAAAACCAATAGAAACCTGTATAATAACCATATGAGCAATCCATGTATCCCTATTGCCTATTGGGTCAAGTGTTTGACACTTGCATACCATGTATGTCTGTGAAAATGATTGAAATGCGCAGTAGCGTTTTTATTTCATTTTCTCAAAACATCAAAAATTGGACTTACATGGTTTGTAACTGTCACCGTCGATGTCGTATGAAAAGTGTCCCCTTGTGTAAACTGTTATGCAGCGGAATTGCACGTAAGTGCAAATTTTGAAATCCGCTTTTTTTATAATGCTCAGTCAAATGTGAAAATAAATGTGAACTCTACTGGGCGTTGAAACACATTTTAAGCTTATATTTTCATATTACATGTATTATCATTATCTAAGCTTCATTTTATCCGTTTCTGATTTGAACAACATTATACGCCAATCACTTTTATACTAAAGAGATTGTGTTTTCTGTGGTTTTATCAGTTGTGCTGAATTTGTAATATTTTTAGGCAGGTCTTAAATCATATTTTCCTCCATCATCACTCATCTTCCAAATTGTCATTCATCTCTACACTACGTGTATGATCATGGAGATATCAGGGGTTTTTTCTGTTGCTTTTTTCTTCTTCTGATTTGACCATTGAATAAATAAGATTTTAATTTTAGTTTCAGATGTAGACTTGTCTGAGATTTCCCATCAATATAGAGCTAGAACTATAATTCATCAATAAAGAGCTAGAATTTGTCAATCTAAAGCTAGAATTCCTCAATCTAAAGCTAGAATTCCTCAATCTAGAGCTAGAATTCCTCAATCTAGAGCTAGAATTCCTCAAACTAGAGCTAGAATTTGTCAATCTAAAGAATTCTAGAATTTGTCAATCTAGAGCTAGAATTCATCATGTCAAATTCACCACACATTAATACCACTAATACTACTACTAGGACACTCAGTTCAGACATAGAACTCATACTCATCTAATTACACTCAACTCGAAATGTGGATTTGTAGGCTAACTGGATACTGTAATTTTTCTTTTAATTGTTTAAGTAGCATTCTTCATGTATGCAGATCTTATAGCAATTATACTAAGTTGTAGCGAGCTATAATGAGGTTTCAAGTTAATAGTTTTAGTAGTCGTAGATATTGATTATACATGTATTATTTATATGTTAAATATTGTGTTAACTTTTTAAATTTTATGATATATGTCTGCAAAAATGAGCATGGCCCTCATGGATAGGGGTGCTAATGCTACATAAATGTTGTATCATTTTTAGCATTGACACAATGTAGGTCTACGTCCACAAGCGCCACACAAAAAAAACTTGTCTCGTTTATCATAATCTCAATGAAGCTCATTTGTCTGATGTAAAGTCAATATGTGATGTTGAGTCACCGCAATGCTGAATCTTGAAGTAGGCAAATACATAATTTTTCCATATATGGTCCGCTAGCATTTATGATTGTGATAATATAAATATTATAAACCAATTGTTACTTGCGACATTTATGATTTGCAACGTGTTAAAAGTGTCTTTCCCAAATGTTCTATTAATCAACGCTGAAGAAAATTTTCTTGATGACTTTATCATAACAATAACAGTTTAATTTTTTTTAAACATATTTTAAATTGTGCTACAAAATTTTCAGTTTTATAGTTACAATATGGTTTTGTTATGTGGTTGATTTTCAATTTGATTTGATTTACCCACATCCACGACCTAAGGCGATCTCAGGGGGTTTTGGGAGGATTTTAAATTTTGCCCAGACTGCCCTGTAAAAACAGCCAAGGGATCATTAATGTGCAGTGTTGCGATCTACACATGCGACCTCCTTTTATTGTTCTCGTGTCCGATGGGACTAGGTGTCGATCCACCTACCTGGACCAGGGGGTGGATTTTACTCTAAAAACAATTTCCCTGACCCACAGCCGTTTTGGTCGAGATGCCGTCTTGCCTCTGGACTACAAAGTCCCCCCCCCCCCCCCCCCCGTAATTCCTCTAAACTAAAAGTATAAACACCTGGCTCTTGGCTGAGCTAAAAGAAATATGCACCACAAACACCCAACTAAATTTGGGCGAATTCTTCAACTTTTACAACTTGCAGTTGTTTAGCCCACTCGCATGTCAAATCAACATAACCGAGACTAAGCATAACTCTGACGATAACCCAATTCTTGATGCATGGGCCAAGAACTATCTTTTCATAGGTGTTTTTAGACTTGTACACTGCATTGATGCTAAATTAATATGTAAAATCTTATACTATAACTATACACATGTAAAAAAAAAAAAAAAAAAAAAAAAAAGAGAATTAAATTTTTCCATTGAGGTTTTACTACCACACAACTGAGTACTACTACTACCTTTCGTCACAGCCCTATGTATCAAGAATCAGTTTTTATTTTAGTAGATGCACTTTTATTATTTTATTTTTAGAATTTTTGTCAATATTGTCAGAAGTACATGTGCTTATTACAGTAATGCAATTGTTATTTTAATGATACAATAATAAAGCGAGGTTAATTACTTACTTAAATTACAGTCTTTTACTTTTTCACTTTCTTTGCCTTGAGTTGATTTCCAGTTTTTTGAATTAGACTTAAGATTTGATTTTGATGGGAATTGTTACATCATTGTTAACATATATTGTAAACGTAAAGACAAATAGACATATAGCAAGGGGCATGTCCAAAGTGAAGGAAATGACATAAGGAGGCATAGACATAAAAAGTCTTGGCTCCCATGGGGAACGAACCTGCAACCTGTGTTGGTATCCATCACCTCACCGTGAAAAGAAAACGTGCTGCTACAAACCAAGCTAAATACGGTCCTTAAAAAGCTAGGTTCTAGATCTAGCGGAAGGAAGAGTTAGGCAGTCAGTAGTCAGGCACATACTATCACATCAGCAGTAGGCCTATCAGTATCACGGAACTCCTCTCACTCTCACCTAGCATTTGATTTGATTCTTAATTCTAGATCTACATGTAGATTTTCCAGATCTAGATCTACTTCTTTATTTAACTGAAATTTACCCCATCCACCAGTGTGGTGATCTCATGGTGAATTAAGAGGTAACACTAGTAATAGTAACAGCAAGATAAAAAGAAGTGAAAGAGTAAAAGGAAAGACGTAGGACCTACCAGCAGTGCCCGCCAACCATCCGCTTCCAGATATAAATCTAATGTAGATTGCTAGAAGAATCTATTCTTAGCCTCATAAAAAATAGAAAATGAAGAGAAAAAAAGAAAAAAAAGCAGACGAGGCACCACTGTGATACTGCTAATTTGATTTTTGATTTGATTTGATTTGACTTACCCAAATTAACAACTACCTTTTGGTTGAGAGACCGACACCTTGCTATTGGACTACTGAGTCCCCAGAGTGCTAAAGTAACAATAGTAACATTAAAATATCAATTTTCCTGTTCTGTGAACGGGTTGCGTGCTGCACTAAAGTATAATAATAATGTACAAAAATGAAGAATACATATTATCTACAAATTTGCATTTTGGGTGTTTGGTTCCAGAATCTACGTTTTTCTAAACATCCACTTCACGTCTAACACAAAGATGAAATGAATAAAAGCAAGGACAAAGGTCATTTTTTATTCAAATTTGTATTCAAGTCAACACCAATTTATTGTCCTTTCTCATAAATTAACTCTCTGCAAAATCAGACCAAGTAAAAATGATTTATTTAAAATTAAAATACTTCCATTCTCTCATATGTTATTGTTAATGTTATTCTCCGACCTCAAGTCAAGCCATTGACTTGCAATAAATTTTTAAAAAGTAAATCATTCAATGTATATTTAAATTAAATAATCACTCTTGTGATTTTCAAAACTTTTCACTCAAACTAAAACGATGGTGTAGCCTACAGAAGCCACAGAGTGGTCTTGTGCGTAACTTGTAAGCTCCGATCAAGGAAACAAGTTGGGTTCATCAACACAGTCGACTTCTTCACCACCACAAATGAATAAACTTGTTTTGATGCTTTAGCTCTATATTCAATTTAATTATTATTATTATTATTATTATTTTTTAACATGGTAAGGCAGTTTGAAGTTTGGATAATCAATCAATCAATCACGTAATCTCTATCCTTGAAATGATTTACAAGAGAATACTAAAAATAAAAAAGTAGAGTGATTAGGCCATCATTTCAGGTGTATAGGCGATTTCCCCCGACTTAATGATGTAAAAGTTTTTTAAAGCATTTTTTGGGGGTACAAACAAAAAAAGGAAATCCTCATGTCTACATTTCACAACAGGGAAAAATAAATCAATAATCTTTGCCTTATCATATATGATTCTTAACGAAAGAACGAAAAGCCTGAAATTTAAATAATGACTTTAAGCAGAAAGCATCATCTTGTGTTAATATTTTTATAATAATACTAATAATAATAACAATAATAATAATAATAATAATAATAGTAATAATAATAATAATAATAATAACAATAATAATAATAATAATAATAATAATAATAATAATAATAATAATAATAATAACAATAATAATAATAATAACAATAATAATAATTAAAAAAAACTTTTGAACATTAAGGAAACGTTTTTTATGTTACACTTTGAAAATGTTTTGTTGAGTTTCTTTTAATTGCAGGAGATTAAAAATATCAAAGTTGTCTGATGTATGAAATTATAAAGTTTTGTGCAAATACTAAGCATACACATAAAAATTGGGTTACAGATACAGCATTTCCAGTAAAACACAGTAGTAAAAAGAAAAAAGTAGTACATCAACTTTCAAATATATCACACAAATGCAGGAATAAATAGCTATAATATATATATAATATATAAATAATAACATAATTGATTTATTTTCAAAAAGACCAGAAATAGACAAATAGTATAGATGATAGTTACTTTACAATACATTATCAAAAATCATTTTATCTATTACAAAATGAGGTGAACTAATGGAATAAATGATGGAGCCAATAGTGAAACCACCCCTATCCACCGAGCGTGTTGATCTCAGCGTGTTGATCTCAGATGGGGGGGGGTGCGGAGGGGTGGTGGTTACATATGGGTTCATGATATGTGGTAATGGCAGAAATATGAGCAGGTCTGTCACCACAGACAAATTGCTCTTGCCGTTGTAGTTTGGTGATAACGGGAACATGTGATGATAACATTAACAAGGACACGTAATAACTCCGTAATGCTGGCTGTGTAGTAAGACACGACAAATTAAAATAATGCGCTGACTTTATAAAGCTCAGCTCTTTACTTCCCATTGCGGAACTCTTTCAAAGAATGACGGCGCAAAAAAAATAAATATCTATCTTTAACATTTTCAAATTTCCAACATTTTATCTTATTTGTCTCTCCCCCATACTTGAAGTTGAAACATTTACACTAGGCCGTCTCCACAGTTTCACAAATGGCTAATCACTAAAACTATCGTTGCTCAGGAGAATAACGGCAATCGTTGTTTGGACGAATTGCAATGACGAGCCTGATGCTCGTCCTCTCAGAGTTCATTGAGTGATGAGACTTGTGCCTTGCCCTAGGTCGGCGAGTGTTTGAAGGGGACGGCTGCATCCTTCATACTGGAGTATGAGTCAAAAAGATTTCTGGTGACAACAAATAAATGAATAACAACAAATAAATGAATGGAGAGAAAAAAATGAATCAGGGAAAAAAATTATTTCTTTTCTTCAAGCATTTTTCACTGACGAAATCAAAATCAGAAGGAGGAACAAAACTCAACTAAACCTAGACCCCAAAAACAAGTTTGCTTGATTGGATCGTTGGAATTTACTCTGTACATCATGTGCAGAGATCTCAGGGGTGAATGAAAACAAAACAGCAAGATGAAAGATATATGAAATAAGAAAAGGAAAGATCTGTATCTGGGTGAATTATGATTTAAAGGAAAACAACCAGCCAACTGCAGAGGCTTTTGGTTCATTAAAATTTACCCTGTCCATCATTATGATGATCGCAGGGTGAATTAAGAGGAAACAGCAAGATGAAAGATAAGTGAAAGAAGGAAAGAAAGAAATAGGACCTACCAGCAACGCCTGCTAACCACTCACTCCGCAGAGACAAGAGAAATGAAGACCGAGACAATAGTTGAAACAATCAAAAGGTAAATTCTTAAGTCATGAAAATGACAAGATAAACTCAAACTCAAACTAAAGCTCGTTACACTTGACTATTGGTCAGTGGTAGCTTGGCGTTATAAAGGGAATTTCATTGTAATGAAAACATCCTTTGTCAGTCAGTATTATTAGCCGGGAGATAGTCAATATTTGACTTTTCAAGCGGGGAACAGATGATCACTAACAATACAATGTAGGCCTACTGCATGTGAAAAGGTCATCGTAGTATTATATTACAGTAGTAGTAACAGTAGGATTGCTGGGTCTCTGATGTAGCCTAGAGGTAAACATAACACCCTTAACTCAAAGTACGATATGCCTAGGTTACGACACTGCTGTCAAGCCAAATTCTCGCCACTCAATTTTGGACCTTATCAAGGCTGTGTTTATTCCACAACCTTATAGTCGGGATATTGCGATCTGGGTCTATGCCTCTATGCCAATGCCACTCGTCATTCGGTTGACCTAGGTCTAAGCACCCAATGACAGACGTCTCCAAACCTTCAGTGCTCTCATTCTCATAAAGAAGAAGTCTTGTGTCACTACTGGCAATGTCATTTCTCTAAATGTAAAGTACTAAGATGACCAACATGGCACTGATGCTTGTGTGTGTGTGTGTGTGTGTGTGTGTGTGTGTGTGTGTGTGTGTGTGTGTGTGCTGTGTGTGTTTGACTTCACGATCTGTGATCACGCCAAACTAGACTCTACTTCTAGCCGCTTTCATCACTTCTCAAGTGTATATCCACGAGTTGTGTTTTTACAATAGTTATGAAGGAACGTTGCTGACAAATCATTGGCGGAGGCAGTACAAACAATTATTTCATTGTTTTTGTATAGAGTCAGATCCATACAAATCATTAGTGGAGGCAATACAACCAGTTATTTCATTGTTTTTGTATAGAGTCAGATCTCATTGTTTTTGTATAGAGTCAAATCCATACAAATCTGGCCGTAAGCGAGAATGACGGTATAACAAGGTTTGACCGAGTGTAGATGAATAGTTCAAATTAAAAACCACTACCATGCATGTTTGAAATTCACCCCATCTATTACATCCGGTGATCTCAGGGTGAATGGAGACACAGGATATATTATGAGAAGAGAAGAGAAGAGAAGAGAAGAGAAGAGAAAAGGAAAAGTGAACTGACTGAGATGTGGATCTCAAAAGGCCAGTGGTACATTATGGAGAGGAGGACAGAGAGCAGCAATGAAGAAGGAAGATTGGACATAAGCTACTTTTTTTTCTCTCATTCTTCTTGTGAGCAGGAAAAAACCCCATCGACTTACGGGTTGCTTACAAATGGTGAAACAGGCGGCAATTTCATATTTTTGGGGTAAGGACTTTGATTTGCTTGTTTCATTTAAATTTTCCATGTCCACCATTGCGGTGATCTCAGGGGGGTGAATAAAGAGGAAATAGCAAGATGAAATATAACTGAAGGAAGAAAAGGAAAGATGTAGGACCTACCAGCAGGGACCTTGAAAACGTTGACTTAAACGGCTTCCACTGTACGAATAGTGCTAAACGAATAAAACAATTTTTTTATATATATTTTGTCTCGTTTCATTGTTATTTACACAGTTCATGACATGCACTGGTCTAGTGAAGATTAAGAGGAAACTAGATGGAAACACAGGTGAAAGAGTAACAGTAAAGAAAGAAGTGGGACCTACCAGCAGCACCCACCAACTACTCGCAATCGTGCTGAGAGCTAAAAATAGAAAATGGTGAAAGATGAAGTGTGAGAACTCACTTGTCCATGTAGAAGAAGACGTGCCGTTACAGGTGCTTTCCCGTCGTACAGTCGCCTCCGATGTCTCTTTTGTGTGCTTGTCATCCAAGTAAAACCATTTCTGCTTGTGCAAATTGAAGCTGTAACTAGTGTAGTGACCTGCATTGTGTGAACGGCAGAAATCAAAGAATAACTTTTGTGTTATTAAAACAGTTGAACTTACATACAAGCACAGAAAAGTTGCCTGAAAGATATTACATTTGAATGCACACAATATTGAAGCCAGTGAATTTGCACATAAACTTGCAGCAAAATTTAAAAACAAAACAAAACAAGTGCTGGCTCGCTGACTGTACATCATTTATCCCCAGCGAATATTTCATTCAAAATTCTTTTCAACTACCTGGGAGCATACAGTGCAGTAGTCTGTTAGTATTCACTTTGTACTCACCCTCTGACAAGATCTATCTCTACCTATAGCTGGGTACTCATTCATATTTGAGTCAAGTGAGGAAAGCAAAGTGAAGCAACTTTCTTGAGACTACAACTTTGTGAAAAAACACCTGGGCCAGCCATGGGGTTTAAAAACCGTTGTCATCGTGATTACAAACTCACAACACTACATTTTTGATACGCCATCTCCAAATTAAACAAAAACTCACTCAAAACAAAACAAGATTGGGGGGGGGGGTGTGTGTGTGTGTGTGTGTGTGTGTGTGTGTCTGTGTGTGTATGTGTTAAATAATCAACCACTGCACATTGTTAATATAGTAGCGGGTGTTACTGCAAATCTTAAACTACTCAGGGATGCAATTAAAGCCCAGAGAAAAACCCTTAAACATCTGACAGGGGTCCAAGGCCCCAAAAGAATCCAGGGACAGCGTCCTGGTGGGGGGGGGGGGCCAGCGGCCCTGATCTGACTGAAAATTTTGTGTTCTTATGATCTGCCCCAAAAGATAAGAAGACACATAGGCCTACACAGTAACTGCAAATAAACTGAGATGAATTGAAAGGCCTGTAGAGTGGACTGAAATAAAACACATCAAATCCTATATTCAAATCTAAATTAATTTGGAAGTGACCACCACCATCAGAAAATAAAATGAAGTCTTCTGGTCTTCACAAAAGCGTTTGTGCTCCTTTGATTTGGCATGCATTCCAAAAGCTTTCTTGCCAGTTGATCTCAGTGTTTCACATGATAGAATAGGCATAGTGCAACCTTGCAATACCAGCTGATTACAATTTCACCACATAGATCTAGGCCCAGGCAGAAAGACAAAAAGAAACTCCCCATCTTCATGTAGATTCAAACATTCCAACCAATTCCACCTGCATTTATTCTTGACAATAAAGTCTTTTGAAACATCAGCACACGTTTGACTTTTCACCACTTTCAGTTTGGCTAATGAGACCATGATGATTGTTCGGTTTCCAATAACAAATTGCGAGATCTTAATTAGCTTCATTCGAATCTATCTAGAGCTCTAGATCCAGCTATCGATCAAAATGATCAATATCGTAGATTTAGATGAATATCACATCAACATGGGGTATGAAAATTCATAAAGTGTAAAACAGCAGCCTGAGATTGAGATCTAGGATATAGATCTAGATCTAAAATCTAGATTAAAAGATTAGAGCTAGATCTAGATTTACGAAGAAACACAAGTAGATTAAGAGAGGGAGAGGGAGAGGAGAGGAAGAGGGAGAGGAAGAGGAAGAGAGAGAGAGAGGAGAGGAAGAGAGAGAGGGAGAGAGAGAGAGAGAGAGAGAGAGGAGAGAGAGAGAGAGGAGAGAGAGAGAGGGAGGGAGGAGAGGAGAGAGGAGGGGGAGAGAGAGGGAGGGAGGGGAGAAGGGGAGGGAGAGAAGAGGGAGGGAGAGAGAGGGAGGAGAGGGAGGGGAGAGAGAGGGAGGGGAGAGAGGGGGAGAGAGGGAGGGGGAGAGGAGAGAGAGAGAGAATAAGCGAAGAGAATGAGAGAGAGTTAGCCTCGAGAGAGAGAGAGGAGAGAGAGAGAGGAGAGTGAGACAGAGACACAGACACACAGAGAGACAGACAGAAAGAAGAAAATGAATGACTTGAGGTAGTCCAAGTGAAGCATGAGGATCCGGATGTCACTGTCAGTGCAATATTTACAGAAGAAGAGAATAATCGTTTCAATTTTTCTTTTTTCGTTTCTTGTGAGCTTGTGTCAAGTATTGTGGAGTTAGCTTGCTAACACAGAAGGATCTGGGAAATAACATGTATCAATACAAACAGCAGCTGCCGGTGAATAGTCAGCTTTTGGATCTAATTATTTTGATACGGTGCGTTGGTAATTTTACCTCCAGTGTAGAAATTCCGTGGGTTTTTTCTTTCTAAATGCAAAAAAATTCAAAAAAGAAAAGTTGCATACCTGACTACTGTAGTCAAAGAAAATGTTTAAAATGTGCTTGTTCCATTGAAACTTACCACATCCATCATATGTGGTGATCTCAGGGTTGATTAAAAGGAAAGGGCAAGATGAATGGATTTATAAGTGAAAGCGTGAAGGGAAAGAAGTAGGACATACCAGCAACCTCCACCAACCACCCACAGAAAAAGGTGCCATGACCAACCAATCAACCAACCTGCAAACAGCGACTCTCCGTGATGATTCACAATGCCCACCAGGCGGTAGCTGCAATCTGATTCACCCGACTGTTGCGTTGGTAAGGACAAAGAAAAAAATATGATGATATAAATGAGTGAGTTAGATAATAATAATAATACAGTAGTGACCGGCCAAATGCCCGCTTAATGCCGTCTAAATACCCGCAATCTCAGTGAAACCAAATTTTTTCTATATAAATTGCTCATCTAAATGTTTCAAAACCAAGATTTTCACCTAAATGACCGGTATCTGCAGGTGTCATTTTCTCCAAGTCATCTTAAAATATGTCTGTCATTGATTAAAAATAATTTTTTTTAATCATACATAATGTAATCCCTTCACGAATAGAGCTTTTTTATGCTCGTCAACAACGTGCCCACGCATTGTAACCATCCTTCATTACCTATCCATTGTCATGTAATAAAAGATGACCAGTCTTCTCTTCATAACTCCACCCACTGTACAGCACAGCCTTTGTTCCATTGGATCACTGGTTCGTCACTGGGCAATTAGAAATTTCGGACTCCACCCACGGCTCTTACTTGATGTCGTAGGTTGCATGCAATCACCTGGCGTTTTTAAGACCGGGCACGCATCGCGATCGAGGAACAATGTGTGAACAGTTTTATTGCCCCGTCTTGCATTAACTGTATCCATTGTGCCTTCGGGTCTTCATGGCGAGCGATGGTCAACCCGCCTGCGCGCTCACCGCCTCAGTGCTAAAGAACTAAGTAGTTTTCATGTGTCCCTATTCCTCGCATTACATTATTCGTAAATGTTGAATTTCTCCACCCCAAAATTGTTGCTCTTGACATACTTTCGCCTAAATGCCTGTTTTCTCTGCTTCCCAAGCACCGGGCATTTAGACTGTCACTACTGTAATAATAATAATATTAATACTAATATATATATATATATTTGCAGACTTTTTCGCATATGCCAATGGTTTCAATCCAGTCAGAATAGGCTCAAACCACTGAACAGATAATGCTCAAATCGTGGCACCAATTTTGTGTATTACCTGTGCATGTTTTAGGCATATTTTTTATTAGAAAAAACATCTTTTTTTAAACGCTATTTTCCACTTCATCTGTGATTGCCCCACCTCCGATATTTTACACAATTCATCTGTGATTGCCGCTGAACTCCACACTTTTCGGTACAACGCACAAAGCCAGCGAAAAATTGGCCGCCATCGATCCATCCATGTCCATTGTTCCCAGTCCACCGCTGAACAGTTAATGCTCAAATTTTAAGCTAGATCTAGCTAACTTTTTCTCTTTCTTTTTTCAGCAGATCTCTTAGTTAATTAAGGGGGGGGTTCTGGGAAGGCAATTTTTGTCGAAAATGGGACAAATCTAGTTAATTATATTAATGGATAGAGCTGTTCATGCCCGTCATAATGATATATTTTTAAAAAGCTCAGTATTGATTCTTTGAATTTATACTTTTTTTTAGAAACAATACAGGTCTACCTTTCAACATGGCTATTATATGATAAAAGCCAGAAATATTATCTAAAGAACGGCAAGTTGGTGCTCATTTTGATCGTCACAATAAACACTGTTCAAAAGAATCTTATTATGAATATTGCCTTAGATCGTCCGGAAAACGCACCTATTATCAAAAAGGCACCATCTCAAAATGAGTAAAATGGTGTTGGTGCACTTGACACAGCGTCAATAAGAATAGTTGAGAGTTTCTCAAGGTTTTATGATGTTTCTAAGCATTATCCTACTCTTTTCTTAGGTTTATTGGAGAAAAATATATTCAAATAACAGAAAATAAGAGAAAAATACGATTTTATCAAGTCTTTTTTTGTTCATTATTTCCTATCTACTTTTTTTAAATTTCTGAACGTGTCTTCATGAAATTTGGTCTGACTGATGATCGGGGAAAACAAAGAAATGTTCAGATACTTTTTTAAATATGTATTATAGTTTTGGAAAAATTGAATTTTTGTACAATATTTTTGTATATTTTTTACTGTTCTCATCTATTTTCAAAAATTCATAAAAACAAAACTCACTAATGAAACAGATCCGATCTGATCAAATTTAGATATTGTATCAAATAAGGTGTTTGCCAAGTTTGAAAGAAATTTGTTGAAAAATGAAAAAAGCCTATCGATACTAGAAGCGTCAGAAAAAAACAACATATTTCAACTCAGTACACCATGTCCATTACACCTATACATAAGTTAAATTGATAGGAACAAACGGGAAAATTTTCACTCCAGGACCTGCCCGTATAAGTCATTTGTTTTGCTTTTGAGTTTTTTTGCTTCTAGTATGTACATGAGCAACTGTCAAAATAAACATCCTACATCATTGGTTGCCATAGAAACGGCCGCCATCTTGGATTTTGACCCAATTTTCAAAATCTTCTTCCTTCAGTTATGAATAAAATCACTCAAAAGCTGTGCAGATTGTCTTTTCCATTCAATATTTAAAGAGTGACGTCGGTTTTTTTATATATTTTGGATAGTTTCTTTAAAAATTAATTTTTGAAAATACTATGGATCACTATATCGTGAATGTACAAAAACAGCATTTTTATTACAAAAAAAAAAATTTCTCAAAAAGTTAACAATGTATTTTTTAAAAACCTCATTCTATTAATATTGACAAGAGGAACCTGTGTGCCAAATATAATACAAATCGTTTGGTAAATGGCGGAGGAGATAGAATATTAGTGTGACAAACTATATTTTGAGAAAAATGCAAGTAAAAAATCAAAAGAAAATAACAAAAAAACAAATGCTTCAGACGGGTTTCCCTTGTTGTAGCAGCCCCTTATACTTTTGACAATCTCTGGCATTGTTACTAATGTAAAGAGGATTATAAATCTAAGTTTAGATGTGCACTGTTGTGAAAAAATGTCAAAATGACCAGGTTTTTGTTTTTTTCCTCTTCTTGTATCCTATGCTTGTACACGTGTTTATATACACACTGATGCGCAACGCCTCTTACATCACACAGTGATGGGCCGGAAACGAGTGGTTTCGACAGAAGCCTGGTGACCTCGGTGTTGCCACATTTGGCGACTAGCCGCCAATATATGGGTTTTTACTGCCATCTTCTGAATCAGTGTTAGGGTAAAGGGTGCGCCTGACTATGGAAATCCTCCCTCTTAGATCTAGCTCTGTATTTAGATCTAGATCTAGAGCTTCTTTAGATCTAGTAAATCTTTTTGGCCAAGGTTGGGTTCAGATTACAATAATAACTTGCTCATTGAGTGGGATGTCAACTTTTTTATGCTTGCATCGTCATTTTTGATAACAACCTGCTCGTTGAGCGGGGATTCAGCTTGTTAGTGATAATAATATATAGTTTTTCTATAGTGCTTTTCATCATTACATGGGCTCAAAGGGCTGTACAAAATGTCATATTATTATAACCACGGGATGAACATAAAAAAAATTTAGACTAAATCTTAAAAGCATGTTATGCTGTAAACTACATGTATTACTGTATGCAATTAAATCCGACATTATATGATAAATTCAAATCTAGGTACTGACACACATGTGCTCGCACACCACCTCTTCCTACACACACACACACACACACACACACAATGGATGACACCCATGATAATCGTAATCCTTAGACTTGGGGCTTGAACTCATAATTTCATAGCAGGGACCTAATTTCCGTACTGACTTAGTGACTATGAAGCCTAATTTGGTAGATCTGCAAACATGTAGGGAGGGGAGGGAACAAAAAAAACACGATGAATGAATGAATGATGATAATCGTAGTCCTTA
The DNA here is from genome assembly GCA_037039925.1 of Doris montereyensis. Classification (NCBI taxonomy): domain Eukaryota; kingdom Metazoa; phylum Mollusca; class Gastropoda; order Nudibranchia; family Dorididae; genus Doris; species Doris montereyensis. The sequence goes on along the minus strand of JAXRKP010000363.1, from coordinate 148,985 downwards.
AACTTGGGACTTGATTCAACTCGCAATTTCGTAGCACAGACCTAATTTCCGTTCTGGTTACACTAAGCCTAATTTAGTAAATCTGCAACGTGTAGGAGTTGATTTGTTGTTACTGATATTGAAATTTACCGACAACCAAATCGTCTGTGAAACTGTCTAAACAGGCAAATCCTCGGTGTGATGTAATTTTTCAGCAAAAAATACATAATAGATCTAGACCGTCAAATAATAGGGTGGCAAACATTATGTTATGCTTCTCCAATTACAATTTAATAATTATTTTAGTCCTTAAAATGTAGTGAATGGAAATGAATAATCAGTCGTACATAAAATGGACTTGCATGTTAAGAGTTGAATTTTTTTAAACACTAACTTTAATAACAAGTAATTTCACTCTTTCACACTAACAAGGTTAAGAGTTTACAATGCAGGAAGAAAAAACGGAAATCTGCGTTCAGATCATGTAAAATGGATCCTTTCTTTTACATCAAGGCCTCCAGTATTTATGAAAAGACGAAAGAAGCATGCATTTAATCATTTGAAAGACAAATCTCATATCCTATGAATCGTGGACCCACACGTTTAGACAGTTTCACCGATGATATGCAGTGAAAGAGGAGGAAAAATAGTACAACCTACCACAAAACTGTCAACTGTTTAAAACTCAAGTCTGATGAATGGCTAGTGAATTGGCACTACGCTATTGCATCTATTTAATGTTTGTTTCATTGAAATTTACCCTGTCCACCATTGCGGTGATTTCAGGGTGACAAGGGAAAGACAGAAAGAAAAGAAGTAGGACCTACCAGCAACACCAACCGCCCGCTCTATTTAATGAAACAGAAAGGCGTGGTTTGCATTGTAATTAGGGAAATAGAAACATTCGTGGTACAAGATAAAAAGTAACACACTTACCTCAATGTGAATGAGACGCTTTCTACGAGCTTGTTCCTCTTCATTTGTATCACCAGAATTCTCTTTCTCTTCTGAAGAAAAGAAAAATAAAGGAGAAAATTACAGTCCAACTTGCTAAAACAGAAACCTACTGTCTAAAACGGAATGCCCCCAATTCCCCCTTGACAAATTGTGTCTAAAGTGGAAACGTGTCTAACACGGAAAGTGAAAAGTAAAATCTTCTCCCTTATGGCAGTTTTAACCTGGATAAAACAAAGAATTTCCTTCCAACAAGAACAAAAAAAGCACCAACTGACACACACACACACTCACACGATCTACATGTAATGTATAACGTCATTTAGAACATGTTATGTGAGTACATATTTATGTTATATTGTATCATCACAGTACTAGTACTTAATATTATAAATGTCTGCTGCCAACCTTTTCAAAAAATATACTCTTACTGTGCAAACTAATTCTAACTCGAACAAAAAGCCCCGTAATATTCCAGAAAATATTGAAATGATCCCCTCTAAGGTATATAAAAAAAGTCTGCATATCACTGGCCTTTCTGGCAAAGTGCAACAGTTGTTTTGTGAACTCAGAATGGCGTCTGTCCTCTCTCTGGATAAACAAAATACAGTTAACCCTAATACATACTTTTCAAGGCCTATACAGACTTGTGGACTCAAAGCCAAAAAAACATACTTTTCAAGGCAAATACAGACTTATGGACTCAAAGCCAAAAAAACATACTTTTCAAGGCAAATACAGACTTATAAACTCAAAGCCAAAAAAAACGTAAGTCACGTAAGTCTGTACTTGCCTTGAAAAGTACGTTTTACATACTAGTTGGCAGCTATGTATTTATTTTATAGTTTCCACTGTCTGGAGTGAAATCTGTCCAAAACGAAAATAGTCGGCAGCTCCTTCCGATTCCGTAGTTTAAGACAGGTTCGACTGAATTCAGTATTTGAAATCATGATCAATTTACAAGAATAAATTCTACACATATATAGAAATTAGAAATTGATAATTTACAACAGCTCTGATCATGTAAGTGACTTCACACTCTCCCACACCTACAAAGATACACACACACGCATATATATAGGGGTCTCAAAAATTTCAACAATCATTAGATCCAGCAGGTTAAAAATGTCCGTTCCATCCTTGTATTGCAGTGATAGTGGGTATGAACAGACTTGTGTGTGTATGCGTGTATGTATGTGTGTGTGTGTGTGTGTGTGTGTGACTATGAGTGGAGAGTAAGAGTACTTAATATTAATGTATCCTGTGGTTTTACATGAATAAGCATGAGTAGTAATAATTACCAATAACAGGGGCCTGAGATCAGATGTTTTACATGAATAAGCATGAGTAGTAATAATTACCAATAACAGGGCCTGAGATCAGATGTTTTACATGAATAAACATGAGTAGTAATAATTACCAATAACAGGGGCCTAAGATCAGATATTTCAATATGAAAATATAAATAAACATGGATTGATAGGCAGTATCCCAGGACCGGTAGCTGTCCCAGGAAGCCCGAGTTCGATTCCCCATCCGTCCGAGCACATTATTCTGGCCCTCCTGTCGACCCAGCAGCGAAATGGGTAGTGAGATCTATTCAGACTCTGGGAAGGTAAAGGTAGTGTGGTGAGCACTGGCAAACTACCACCATCATTATATGCCTAAAAAACCCACAACTTTATACTCTTAATTACGCTACGCTCAAGCCTGAGTATGGCACTTACCGCTAACCATGCACAAGTACATTATTCGAAAAACAAAACTTCAAGAACATTTTTCAACTGCCAGGGCTTGAATCCACGACTTTACTTGGTGGAGAGGCCAACACCTTGCCTCTGGACCACCAAGCCCTCCCCTTTCCCATTATGTTGAAAAAGTGCTATAAAAAGACCAACTATTATCACTATACTATATCAACACTGTTACAATCACCTGCTGCGGCAAAACTGACAGACAGACTGCGGCTGGCCTTGCTTCGTTGGGGCCCCTCACAGGATGGCGAGACGTTTTGGAGACTTGAGGGGCAGGGGCCTGCATCGCGGCCTGACTAGATTGGCTGGCTGAGGTCTTCACGACACAGTCGGCGCTGCCAGGGTGGGACGCGCCGCCGATACGGAGACGTGAAGGGGTTGCTGGAAAGTTTTGCTAGAAGACTCTTGGAGGGAGGTGATTGGCGTGCTGGTGTTGACCGCTTGAAGAAGCTTGGGATTTGAGCCTTTGTCCACGGCGGTCGGGTTTGACGAACCGACGTCTTGTCTTGCCTGACAGAGAGACGAGTCCAGCTCGACGGCTTTGTTGATTGGCTCATTATAAATGTCATCAATCACAACACTGATTTCGCCTTCTTCACTGTCGGTATTGACATTGACATTTTCAGCACTGTTTGGAGCTGGAAGTGAGTTCAAAGATTTGTCAAGGCTCTTTTCCCATGACACGTTTTCATTTTCAGGAAAAATTAGCTGCTTATTGGCGGCCGGGTTTTCCTCTGTGGAGATATTTTGCTGGGCTTTTTCCTAGGAGAAGTGATGGGACTTCAAGACGTGAGTAATCACGTGTTTTCACCAAATTTTTCGTCTTAGACGGTGAAGCGATGTACATGTCCTGTTTGGGTTTCTGAAAGGCAGACGATGAGGACGACGACGGAAGTTTGGCATCTTTGTCTGGTTTTTTGTTGGTGGGGCTTGGCAAACTGCTACCACCTGACCAGATATCTGTGAGGTTCAAATCTTGAAAATAGGGTAATCTGGCAACTTTTGAGGCCAATGTGAACCCCATATTCTTATTTCCCGTTTCGCTAAGAACGCTAGATTTGGAAGAAGATTGCTCTTTGGTAAAAACATCCTCAGAAACATTTCCATCGTCTCCACGCTAAAACATTCGTCCATAGGCACGCAGCCAAAGTCTCGTGTAGCCGAGTCGCACTTAAAACACTGGCCATCAGAAATGGGTCCATCACAGAAAATGCATTGCTCCAGTCTAAGCTGGGAGCCAATCTGTGATCTTTGTGACGACGAGCTTGCCGGACTCCTCGAGTTGATGAGAACTATTTGCAGGAGAGTTTTGCAATTTCGTTTTACTGGGGCCCCAAGACTGCAAGACTCTGCTCTGGTCTTTATCCCTCTCTTCCGCAGCATTCATCATTCTTTCCTCATGAAAAGACGCTTCTTCCCGCAATGCTGAGTCAAACGATGTTTCAAAAATGTCGGGCACTTTGGACGCTACACGGGGACTCATACCAATGCTCTCAAATTCGCTGAAAATGCTATCTGCTTCTGAAAAGCGGATGCGCTCCGAGGAACTTTCTTCTCTTCCGATTCTATCGTCACAGTTTTTTCTGCCCCGGGTACGAGAACTACTTGAATCAACACTGATGGACGACAGAGTCACATCTGATTTGAGATTGACATTATCAAAGTCCAGAACTCTCTCGCTCGAGTTTTCACAATCTTGATGGCTTCCTTCACCAGTGAGACTGGGTTCACATTCTAAACTACTGTAATCTGCACTAATGTCATCAATGACAGAGGCAGCAGCTTGAAAACGCGACTAACTCAGCCCCTTTCTCCTTAATGTATTCATAGCGACTCAACGCTTGCGCGTACAAAAGCATCTCGTTGTCAGTGAGCGCATTAAGATCCAATGCTTGAAGGTCAATTTCCGAGTATTGGCACACCGTTCTCCCACAGAGCATTTTGTTATCGAGGTCCTCATTCTCCGAGCCCAGCTCGTCCGAGATTGGAAATAGCGCATTGTCTCCACTGCTGTCAGCAACACATTCGATCGACACATTAGTTGCCTTTTCACTCGTGTTCAAACTGATCAAGTTACAGTTGTTTCCTCCTTCTCTTGTGAATATTTGACCACGTCCACTCTAGTGCTTTGGCTGCTGTCTCCTTCGCTGCTGGCTTCATAGCCAGTACTCACATCTTGATCTTCGTCATCAACCACTTTCAATGTGGAGCCACTCCTTCCCTTGGTGTGTTTAAAAGTGCCAGCACAAGACGGCTGAAATACACCGTGGTTCCCCTTACTACTATCCTCCTCCTCATCGTTGAATTCAAAGAACGCCTCGTCCTCCCCTACGTCGACATGGATCGGAGCCAAGCCTTCCACCGACCCTCCCCGACACTTCAACCGTTCTTCCAGCTTTTGTTTCTTCAGGAGATCCACGTTGAGGGAGGAGATCTCATCCTCTTCTTCCCCTTCTCTTGACTGTCCAAGTCTTGGGACAACGCCTTTCTTTTCACCGACTCTGAGCTGACCGTTTCTGTTTTCACATCGCCCGTTGGTTTTTCTCGTCCGCCAACTGGACGATTCGCACTCTGATGGTGATAATGATCATTATTTACATTTTCAGGAAGTGAGACTTCCATCTGATGATTTTCCACTTTGACGGCCGTGTCTGGATCGGCTTTCTTCACTTGGTCTTCTGGAACACGAGAAAAGCTGTTCTCACTTTTGTCTCTATTGGTGGACTCGGCTTTCATCTCTTCCTGGGCTTTTTGGAGAAACTGGAGCATGATCTCTTCACCTCATCGGGAGATTCCTGCAATGAGAAGGACAGGTTTTATTTAATTACCTCTTCCGCCGTATGTGGTGATCTCAGGGTTAATATAAAGAGGAAACCGCAAGATGAAAGGGAAGTGAAAGAAGAGAAAGAATGACGGAAAAGAAGAACCTACTGGCAGCGCCCGCCAACCGCACACATTGAGACAGGAGACAACCAATCACTACCATGCTTTGATTTGATTTACCCACATCCACAACTAAAGTGATCTTGGGGGTTTTGGAAGGATTCCCAATCTTACCCTGACTGCTAAGGGATCTTTAACGTGCACAGAGTGATGTGATCTTGGGTCTGGGACATCCAGACTTGTAGAGCACCTTGGGATGGTAAGGCTGGGCCTATTTTGCTAAAACAAACGAGAACATTTTTCAACTGTTGTCGGGATTTGAACCCACTATGAGTTGGCCAACCACTGACTGCGGTGCATTAGCAGATGGAGGCACAACAGGCCCAGCCTTACCATCCCAAGGTGCTCTACAAGTCTGGATGTCCCAGACCCAAGACTGCTCAAACCTTAACCCCTATGCATCACCCAACATCAAACTAGATGAGGTTAAGAGGCTTCTCAAGCACAAAAAATAGCCATAGATATAAAAGCTCTTTATCCTTATCGTTATCCTTTTTTCCGTTCTTGTTTCCCATACTCGCACCTCTCTATCCCTTTTTCTTTCTTCCCTGCCTTATTTTTTTCTTCTTCTTCTTTCTCTCTCTCAAATCTCTCACTCTCTCTCTCTCTCTCTCTCTCTCTCTCTCTCTCTCTCTCTCTCTCTCTCTCTCTCTCTCTCTCCCTCTCTCTCTCTCTCTCTCCCTCTCTCTCTCTCTCTCTCTCTCTCTCTCTCTCTCTCTCTCTCTCTCTCTCTCTCTCTCTCTCTCTCTCTCTCTCTCTCTCTCTCTCTCTCCTCTCTATCTCCTTCTCACCTTTTATTACTCACTTATGTTCATATTTTTTTATTTCAATCTCGAACTGAACCTTCCATACTCGCGCCTATATATTCTTCACACCCCTTCTACTTTTGTTTCTTATCATCACTGTCTTTTTCTTTCTTCCTTCCTCCTTTCTGTTTTTCTTCTGACATCACATTGTGTGATGCCTGAGGTAGTGCTTAGATCTAGATCCTAGATATTTCTCGTTTGTTGTCTGAAAGGGTTACACCTGAAACGTCACGTGTTTGTTCTGTCTTTATTAGTGGAGTTGTCACTTATTGTCATATTTCGCCTTTTTTCTGGACTACCGAGTCCCTCTCACTACCATGCTAAAAAAATAAAGAAGAGCATTATGATAGAAAGGCGAAGATCTCATATGCAATCCTTTAAATTTTGTTTAGGGCATCTGTCACTGAATGGTGGTGTTGGTGGTCGAGTAGTGAGGCTGCCAAACTGGTGATCCTGAGTCCCGTGTTTGAATCCTGACAAAAGCCAGGGCTGACGTTGTGTTCCTTGGGAATGACACTTAACACACCATCTCCCCACTCAACCCAGCAAAAGTATTAGCTAGGGAGTAAAAAAACCTGCGCCAGACTAGCGGCCTATCCAGGAGGCGATTATAATCACATGTTCTACTTCACGTTATTGAAACTGGGATAAGCTCCAGCTCTACGGGCCATGACGGCCATGAAGGAATAAGTCTACGGACACTGAATGGCTATCACATATTGGCCAACCACTGACTGCGGTGCATCAGCTGATGGAGGCACAACAAACCCAGCCTTACCATCCCAAGATGCTCTACAAGTCTGGATGTCCCAGACCCAAGACTGCTCAAACCTTAACCCCTAGGCATCACCCAACATCAAACTAGATGAGGTTAAGAGGCTTCTCAAGCACAAAACATTGCCACAGATACAAAAAGCTCTTTAAATCCATATATCGTTGGCCCTATGACGAATCCGCACAAGTCACAACTTTAAAAAAAATAATTATTGTCTTAAATTGATCTACACGTCAGTACATAGTGACAAAAAAATCAGAATTAAAAACCGATAGGAAATTAATTGAAATGAGGTGAGACGAATCCGCACAACTCCAAAACCCTACAATGAAATCTCACAAGTCACTCAGTGCTTTACTTTGACATCTGGACTTCGATTTTGTTGATTAAAGGGAGTGTGTGTGGACACATTGGTCATAACAAAAGATGACATGGTCGAGTGAGCCACTACAGTCACAGTGGCTGAACACTTAAAAGTTGTCTGGACAGATCAGAACGTGATAATCACCACGTCTATTAGGATATCAAGACACTACCACATCCAAGAGTACAATGAACAAAACATTAAAACATGGAACTAGAGATAAGTCGACAGACCATCTTGCCATACGACGCCATTATTATGAAAAAGATGACAAGGAGGGTTTATACATTCATTATTGGCGACTACCTACCTTACCAAACTCTCTAGCATAGCCTCCACAACACGCACAACGCCTACCTTACCAAACTCTCTAGCATAGCCTCCACAACTTACCAAACTCTCTAGCATAGCCTCCACAACACGACCCAACGCCTACCTTACCAAACTTTCTAGCAGAGCCTCCACAACACGACCCAACGCCTACCTTACCAAACTATCTAGCATAGCCTCCACAACAACCCAACGCCTACCTTACCAAACTCTCTAGCCTAACCTTATCTACGGTGCCGGAATCAGCATTGCCTTCTCATTTCAAAGAACCTGCATCCTCTCGTGCAGAGGAAGAAAACATTGTTTTTAAAGTTGCAGTACCATCGAATCCTTTGAAATGGAAGAATAATTCATAAAAAGGAAAAGAGAGTTGGGTCAAGAATATGAAAGAGAAAAGGGAGGCATGTCACCATGCAAAACGATAGGGGAGCCTTGTAACTGCAGCAGCAAGACTCGATCATGCTCTCTGTTCACAGATGAACAACGGCTGAGCATTTTTAACTATGTTTGGTCGGTTTCATGGGACGAGAAGAGGAACTTTGTGTGTTGATGTTCAGCGTAGAGGAGCTTTAACCAACAATAACATTCGAACTCACGCTCTGCAGTACTCTCTAAAGAGGGAAGGAAAGAAGTTCTCTGTCTGTCCAAAACTCTTCCTGAACACGACAGGCTTGACCTACCACTTCGTTCGTAGTCTTTTTAAAGTTGACCAAAGTAAAGACAACGCTGAAGAAGAGGATGTAGAACATCCATTGAACATTTCTCGACAGTCATCTCGCCCTCATCATTCCAACTATGACAGGTCCAAACCAGCCCATGATTTTTCAGTTTCTTGACCAACTACCTAAGCTTCTAGCCATTATTCCAGGAAAGACTCCTCAAAACCATATTTGGAAAAACAATTCAGATCGTTGGTTGATGTGCACAAGGTGTTCCTTAGATACTGTGAGGATAGGAGTGTTGTACCGTTGAAGATTCAAGCCTTCACAAACATTTTCAAATCAACAAATATCTCATTGTTCGTACCTAAGAAGGACAGCCGTGATGTTTGCATTTCATACAAGCAGGAAATGTAAGTGAATCCGAATGAAAAGCTCATATTTCATTTAGAGACGCTTCATTTGCAGGAAAAGAAACATAAACAAAGAGCTATTCAATGCAAATCTACTGGGGAAATCGCTGCCCTCTGTTTTGATGTTGAATCAGTGTTGCTTGCACCCAATGTCAATGCTTCCGTGATGTACTTCAAAACAAAATTAACAGTGCATAATTTCACCTTCTACGATTTGGCAATGGGAAAAGTAGATTGCTATGTTTGGCATTAGTGCAAAGGTGGTGTAACTGCTAAGAGTTTGCATCGTGTATTTTACATTATCTCGAGAACATCGGACTTCATAAAGAGATTGTGCTTTTTAGTGATGGATGCACTTATCAAAATCGAAATGTGTATCTATCAAATGCTCTCCAGGGCTATACAAAACGAACAGGGACAATCAACCATCACAAATACCTTGTTCGTGGACACACCCACATGGAGGTCGACAATAGACAGCTTGATTGAAAGAGCACTGAAAGGTAGGACTATTAATGTCCCTCATGACTATGTGGAGTACATGAAGTGTGCCCGAGAAAAACCAGAGCCTTTCCGAGTACACTATCTATCATTTGAGTTCTTCAAGGACTTCAGTAAAATGGGTCCATACACCACCATCAGGCCTGGCAAGAAAGCTGGGGATCTGTGCGTCACAGACGTTCATTGCTACAAATATGAACCTTGTACATCTTTCATGCCCATTCAATTTAAACTCCAATTTACAGATGAATACGCGACATTCCTCTACCCCGGAAATTTGAGAAAGATGCCGGCTCAAAACCAACCAGTCTCCACAAAGAGCTATTAAAAATAAAGTCCTCCAAATACAAACGCTTGCAGGAGCCCAAGATGGTCATTGGAAAAGACTATTACAGTTTCTATGACAATCTCCCCATTCATGAAACAATACGTTTTAAATCCTTTAATCAAAAACAATTAAACATTTGCATGCTTTTAAATGATAGAGCTTCTTTCAAATTATTATGTATGTGTATCAGAATTATCCTTGTTTCTCTTGCTTATTTATGTATTATTTTATGCATTGTTGAGCTTATCATTTAACTTGTATAAACCAAATAACATGTAGAAAAAAACGGCATTTACATTATCTGTTGTATATCTGTTGTATTTCTATCATACAATTTCCTTTAAAAGTTCTTTCCAAAGTTGCACAAGTACGAAAACTAGGCAGCAGCAGCGAGACCCTATGATGAAAAAGCACACATGTGTCAATTTGTACCGTGTGCGTTTTCATTATAGCGCCAAGTTCAGCACAAGTCCACTAGAAATATCAAATTTCTAAATTATATAAAAACAAACTGAGAAGTAAACTTAAAACCTTTGCAGTCAAATAAAGAATACCTTTGTACATGAAAATATAGAGGTAGGCAACCATTTAACTCAACAGGATTCATTTGAAACAGTTTTTTGTCTCTCCTGTAAAATTTGTGTGATGTGACTTTTGCGAATTCGTCATTGGGCAACAATATATATAATAATATAATTATGAGTTGATCGATGATTATTCACCAAAGGCTCTGTTACCAGGGGCCACTACGAGTAACCATATTTCACACGTAGGTTCTAAATTACCGGGCAGTGGACATTAACACCTGTACGGGGAGTAGGTGATCCCGCCCTCCACGACTCTCCTGCTGCCTTGCAGGTCAGTCTTGGCTGACCAAAGCCTAAGGGAGTTAACCTGACAAAAAACAACCTGCTGCCTTGCATTACGGTCTTGACTGACCAAAGAATAAGAGAATTAATCCTGACAGAAAATAACCTGCTGCCTTGCAGACTGGTCTTGAACGACCAAAGGCTAAGGGAGTTAACCCTGACAGAAAATAACGAGGCCTGGTAGGGAGGGGGCCTCAAGGTGGCAGCCCCACCATCTACCTAGGGTACAGTGGGCTAATCCCCTGCTTATCCAAAACCAAACTGATTCAGAGAAATAAATCAATTGAGATGGTTTGGGCATGTAAACATAATGAATGACAAAAGAATAGCTAAATCAGTATACAGTGCTAAAGCCCAAGTTAAAAGACCAAAAAGCAGACCTCGGAGAAAGTGGGAAGAAGATATAAAAAGGCATTAAAGCATACAAATTTAACATTTTTGGAAGGAAACAGAAAATGCCAGGACAGGGCATCCTGGAGAAAGACCATCTCGGGCATCTGAACCCATACACCGAAAGATAGAATGGGAATGGATAAAGACAGAAAGAAAGAAAGGTTCTATATTATCCCAAGACCATTTTCATTTGAGGAATCTTTCTCACAGGACTGATGTTTAATTATTGAAAATTTCATTGTTTCCCCATCTTTTTTCAACAGGTTTTATAATTTTTTAAAAGTTGGAAAAGTACCGTTCATTACCTGTGTAACCTTAGTATCAAATACCCACACTTGTATCACCCAATCTAATAATCACACTTGTTTATCACCCAATCTAATAATCACACTTGTTATCAACAGGTTTTCTAATAATTTTTTAATCACACTCAAAATAATTGGTAATAATCACCCAATCTAATAATCACACTTGTTATCACCTTAATCTAATAATCACGGTCACCCAATCTAATAATCACACTTGTTATCACCCAATCTAATAATCACACTTGTTATCATCACCCAATCATAATCACACTTGTTATCACCCAATCTAATAATCACACTTGTTATCACCCAATCTAATAATCACACTTGTTATCACCCAATCTAATAATCACACTTGTTATCACCCAATCTAATAATCACACTCTAATAATCACACTTTATCACCCAATCTAATAATCACACTCTAATAATCACACTTGTTATCACCCAATCTAATAATCACACTTGTTATCACCAATCTAATAATCACACTTGTTATCACCCAATCTAATAATCACACTTGTTATCACCCAATCTAATAATCACACTTGTTATCACCCAATCTAATAATCACACTTGTTATCACCAATCTAATAATCACACTTTTATCACCCAATCTAATAATCACACTTGTTATCAATAATCCCAATCTAATAATCACACTTGTTATCACCCAATCTAATAATCACACTTGTTATCACCCAATCTAATAATCACACTTGTTATCACAATCTTAATCACCCAATCTAATAATCAATAATCACACTTGTTATCACCAATCTAATAATCACACTTGTTATCACCCAATCTAATAATCACACTTGTTATCACCCAATCTAATAATCACACTTGTTATCACCCAATCTAATAATCACACTTGTTATCACCCAATCTAATAATCACACTTGTTATCACCCAATCTAATAATCACACTTGTGTTATCACCCAATCTAATAATCACACTTGTTATCACCCAATCTAATAATCACACTTGTTATCACCCAATCTAATAATCACACTTGTTATTACTCACTAATCAGACATTAACACAATGTATATACAAGGGTCCTTCACATCCTCCACACAAAAATCTGCAATACTGATCTAATAATCCACTTGTTATTATCTAATAATCACACTTTATTATAATCACTCACTCACTTTTCAGACTTTCGATGTATATACAAAGGGTCCTTGTTATTACCCAATCATGGAAATCTGAATACTGGAATCAAGTTTTTTCTTGGATTCCACGCTGTCAGTTTGGTACCGCAGCAGGTTGAGAATGAGGCATCTGAGTGGAAAGGTTGACAAAAACAATATTTTTATTGTCATCAACTTGATGAATTTGAATTTCATAAGATTTACCCACATCCACAACTTAAGGTGATCTCAGGGGTTTCTGGGTAGGATGTTTAATTTTTTTTTTAGCCGAACTGCCTTGTAAACAGCCAAAGGATCTTTAAATGCACAGAATGTTGGGATCTGTACACGGGACCTCTTTTTTAATCATCCGTCTCTGATGCGACTAGGTGTCAATCCACCTACCTGGACTAAGCGAGGTAAATTTTACTCAAAAAAACTTGAGAAACAATTTCAACCGTCTGCGGGGCTTGAAGCCACTTTGACCTTTGAGCCTGACACCCTTCCTCTGTGTCCAGAGTCCCCCTCAACTTGAAGAATAACGGTATTTACAAACTTTTAACAGACAATAATCATTCATCAAAATGCAATATTCAGATCACATCGATGTAAAGCATTTTCTCTAAATTTAAAAATAATCAATTTTCATATTTGCAAATCTCATGTTTAGTAAAGTAATCACAATTACTGCAGTATTCAACGCCTAACTAGGTTTGTTGAGGGAAAACAAACCACTATGACGTATTTACAACACAACACGAACAACTACCCTACAATTTTAGCTTCAAACAATCATACATTACATCATGGGTGGGGGCAAGGGATTCAGGGAAAGGGATTGTTGATAGACTTCTTCCGTCTCACCTCTTAACGTAGATCTAAGTCGATATCGACAATGAGTACAAATTTGACCCATTTTATTTTACGCACATAAAGTATAAAATTGCCCAATTTTACCAACAAATACAGCTATACATAACAATTTAGACCTGCAACTACAGCTAGACATTACAATTTTTACCTACAACTACAGTTAGACATTACAATTTTACCTACAACTAACTACAGTACAATTTTTACCTACAACTATAGCTAGATATTACAATTTAGACCTACAACTACAGTTAGACATTACAATTTTTACCAACAACTACAGCTAGACATTACAATTTTTATCTAGACAACTACAGTTAGACATTACAATTTTTAGACCTACAACTACAGCTAGACATTACAATTTTTACCTACAACTACAGCTAGACATTACAATTTTACCTACAACTACAGCTAGACATTACAATTTTTACCTACAACTACAGCTAGACATTACAATTTTACCTACAACTACAGCTAGACATTACAATTTAGACCTACAACTACAGCTAGACATTACAATTTAGACCTACAACTACAGCTAGACATTACAATTTAGACCTACAACTACAGCTAGACATTACAATTTAGACCTACAACTACAGCTAGACATTACAATTTAGACCTACAACTACAGTTAAACATTACAATTTTTACCTACAACTACAGTTAGACATTACAATTTTACCTACAACTACAGCTAGACATTACAATTTATAACTACAACTACAGCTAGACATTACAATTTTTACCTTCAACTACAGCTAGACATTACAATTTTTAACTACTACAACTACACAACTAAACATTACAATTTACCTACAACTACAGCTAAACATTACAATTTTTACCTACAACTACAGCTAGACATTACAATTTTACCTACAACTACAGCTAGACATTACAATTTTTACCTACAACTACAGCTAGACATTACAATTTTTACCTACAACTACAGCTAGACATTACAATTTTTACCTACAACTACAGCTAGACATTACAATTTTTACCTACAACTACAGCTAGACATTACAATTTTACCTACAACTACAGCTATACATTACAATTTTACCTACAACTAGAGCATAGACAATTTTTACCTACAACTACAGCTAGACATTACAATTTTTACCTACACCTACAGCTAGACATTACAATTTTTACCTACACCTACAGCTAGACATTACAATTTTTACCTATACCTACAGCTAGACATTACAATTTTACCTACAACTACAGCTAGACATTACAATTTTACCTACAACTACAGCTAGACATTACAATTTTTACCTACAACTACAGCTAGACATTACAATTTTTACCTACAACTACAGCTAGACATTACAATTTTTACCTACAACTACAGCTAGACATTACAATTTTTACCTACAACTACAGCTAGACATTACAATTTTTACCTACAACTACAGCTAGACATTACAATTTTTACCTACAACTACAGTTAGACATTACAATTTTTACCTACAACTACAGCTAGACATTAAAATTTTTTACCTAGGCTGTGGGATAATTTTCCTTGTGATGGTTGCCGCTTCATTTTTGTCACAACTTTCACATTTGAATTCAACATCACAGCTTTTAAAATAGTCGTACACACAGTCTTGCAAATGCCTGTGAAAGATACAAAATAAAAAGATTTGAACTGCTATTCGTGGATGTAAGGGAGACAATACATGTAAACTTTGAAAGTCAAGTAACATGGTAGTAGTAACAACATGGTATTAACTCTGGTGTCATCACCATTCCTTTGAACACATAACATTTACATAAAAACTATTGCTTCTGTAATGAAACTACATTTACATGGGGTCACTTGGTCATAAATTTAAACAAATAATAAGAGAGAGAAGGTGAGAAAGAGAAAGAAAGAGAAAGAGAGAGAGAGAGAGAGAGAGAGAGAGAGAGAGAGAAAATTTGAGAGAGAGAGAGAGAGAGAGAGAGAGAGAGAGAGAGAGAGAGAGAGAGAGAGAGAGAGAGAGAGACAGAGAGAGAGAGAGAGACAGAGAGAGAGAGAGAGACAGAGAGAGAGAGAGAGAGAGAGAGAGAGAGAGAGAGAGAGAGAGAGAGAGAGAGACAGAGACAGAGACAGAGACAGAGACAGAGAGAGAGAGAGAGAGAGAGAGAGAGAGAGAGAGAGAGAGAGAGAGAGAGAGAGAGGGAGACAGAGAGAGAGAGAGAGAGAGAGAGAGAGAGAGAGAGAGAGAGAGAGAGAGAGAGAGAGAGAGAGAGAGAGAGAGAGAGAGAGAGAGAGAGAGAGAGAGAGAGAGAGAGAGGGGGAGAGAAAGAGAGAGAGAGAGAGAGAGAGAGAGAGAGAGAGAGAGAGAGAGAGAGAGAGAGAGAGAGAGAGAGAGAGAGAGAGAGAGAGAGAGAGAGAGAGAGAGAGAGAGAGAGAGAGAGAGAGAGAAAGAGAATGAAGAAATGGTGGGGGGTCCATAACATGATACTTTCTTTCTTTATCAGTTCCATTCTACCTTTCGGTGTATGGGTTCAGATGCCCGAGATGGTCTTTCTCTAGGATGCCCTGTCCTGGCATTTTCTGTTTCCTTCCAAAAATATTAAATTTCTATGCTTCAATGCCTCTTTTATATCTTCTTCCCACTTTCTCCGAGGTCTGCCTTTTGGTCTTTTACCTTGGGCTTTAGACTATACTGATTTAGCTATTCTATTGTCATTCATTCTGTTTACATGCCCAAACCATTTCAACTGATCTGTTGCTATCTTAGTTTTTATGCCGCCTGCTTTGGTTTGATCTCTTATTGTTGTATTTCTGATTTTGTCTCTTTTAGTTTTCCTACTACTCTTCTTATATATTTCATTTCAGCTGCCTGTACTCTACTCTATTATCTACTGTCTAAAGTCCAGGTTTCGCTGCCACAGAGGAAAGAAGAACAATAAACTGTATTGTATACTGCCATTTTGGTTTTTGTTGACAATTCTTACTTACCTACAAATGCTTTTTCTAGATGGTTATATATTGCACTTGCCTTTTTTTTTTCTCTGGCTGATTTATTCTCTTAGTTTTCCCCCTGAGTTAATCATTTCTCCTAAGTAATTGTAGTTTTGAACTTGTTCTAAATTCTCCCTTCCCAATTTAAGATTTTGTGTTTTAGCTTCCCTAGTTACTGGCATTGTTTTGGTTTTCTTTGCATTTACTCTCATTCCTCTTTTATTTAGTTCATTGTTCATAATGTTGATATTCAACTGAAGGTCACTTTCTGATTATCCAAACAGAACTAAATCATCAGCAAATGAAAGCATTGATACATTTCTGGTTTGAGCTTCCGCATACCTTCATTCGTTTTCTTCATTTTTGAGGATGCCTTTGCGACTGAATCAATAAATGTGATAAACAAAAGAGGACTTAGGATACAACCCTGTCTTACTCCTATATCTACATCAAATCCTGCAGATATGTTTCCAGTTACTCTCACTGCACATGTTGGTTTACTGTAAAAATGTTTCATGGCTTCTAAGAAATTTTGCTCTACATTGTGTTCTTTTAAGGAATGCCATAGTTCGTCCCTCCTCATAGTGTTAAATGCCTTTTCTAAATCAATAAAACACTGGTGCAAGTCAATGTTTCTCTCAAGGAATTTTTCTATTTGTCTAATTGTAAATATGTGGCCTTGTACACTTCTTCCTGGTCTTAATCCACTCTGATGCTCTTCAATCTGATCCTCTACTCTTTTCCTTAGTCTTATTTCCAGTATCCTGCTTTTTTTCGATACGCTAAGTAGTGATATCCCTCTACAGTTTGAGCATTCCATAGTTGACCCTTTCTTATGTATCGGTACTACCGTTCCCTTTTTCAGTCGTCTGGCACTTGTTTGGACTTCCATGCTTGTTGGCATATTGCATGTAGTAGTTTGTGTCTCTTTTTCCTTGGTTTTTAATCCTTTCTGGATAAACTTAATCTGCACCTGGGGCTTTTCCTAATTTCACTTTTCTTATAGCTGTTTGGGTTTCTCCCATTGATATATATACATCTTCTGCTGTTTCCTCTGGATTACTTGTTACTCTTAGTAACTGATCTTTACTCCTTGTTTCATACGTTCTGGGGGGGATTTTGTAATTGTGAAAATGCTTTCTCTATGTTTCCATGATTTCGTTGTCTTCTTTCATTATTTCTCCTTTGGTATTCTTAATTTGTCATATTGGGCATGCTTTGCTCTTTCTCATACCCCCCAGAACAGCTTTGATTTCCTTGATAGCTTTCTTGAAGTCTTTGTCCAAACTCTTCCCACTGTTCCTGTTTTGCTTTCCTAACTTTCTCTTCACGTAATCTATCCTATCCTCTGGTCTCTTTGTTGGCAAGTATTTTTTCCAGGCATCCTTCTTCTCTTTGATCTTAGTCTTGATATTCTCATTCCATCATGCTGTTCTTTTCTAATTTGTTTCCTACCACAGACCTCTTCAGTACAACTGAGGAGTGTTTCTTTATACATTTGCCACTTTTCTTCTGTGCTATCATTCAGATCCATCTGTCTCTCCGGATAAATCTTTTTATCCTAGATTGGTATACCTGTTTTACTACTGGTTTATTTATTTTCTTTATTTTGAGTTAAGTAGCTTTCTTCTCTTTCCTTTTCTGTTTGTTTTCTTCAGTCAGTAATCTCATTTTGGCAACCACTAAGTGATGATCACTAAATATTTCTGCTCCTCTGTTTACTCTTGCATCCAATGTACTGTAAAAAAGGAGCTGCTAACTATTATGTAGTCTATCATTGACTTTTCACACCTGTCTTCATTTACTCTTGTATATTTGAGGATATCTTTATGAGGAAAAAAAGTTGTTGGCTATTTTCATGTATTCTTTAGGCAAAAATCTATTAGTCTCTCTATTTGGAGAAGTTGTCTCTCCTTCTTTACCTATTACTCCTCCTGACGTTTCTATATTGTTGCCTACTCTAGTGTTTAAATCTCCTAAAACCATTAGTTCCTGTTTGGGTTGAAGATTCTATGCAGCTATTTGTAATCATTTTTCGAAGATATCTTTTTCTTCTTTAGTCGCATCTTCGTTTTCGTCCATAAGCTATTAATAATTTAATTTCTCATCCTTTTGGTTTAATATTTACCTCTAATAGCCGTGGGCGTATAAATTTCAACTTTCTAGTAGCTTTTCATGTCTTTTTAGGCACTAGGAGGCCTACTCCTGCTCTGGCTCTATCTTTGACATCTACTCCTGAGAAGATTAAAATATGATTCGATCTCATTTTCTAAACCTTGTCCTTTTTCTTTGTTTCTGTAATGGCCAAAATATCTACTTTGAATTTTTCCATTTCTTCAACTAATTCTAACTCTTTTCCAATTATTGCCCTAACACTCCATGTTCCAAAAATCACAGATCGTATTCATTTCCAAGTTCGTCTTGAAATATCAAGCCAGTTATATTGCATTTATTTCTCTGAATCGGTTTGGTTTTTGATAAGCAGGATTAACCCACTGCACCCTAGGTAGATGGTGGGCTGCCATCTTGAAGGCCCCCTACCGGGCCTTGTTATTTTCTGTCAGGGTTAACTCCCTTAGCCTTTAGTCATTTAAGACCAGTCTGCAAGGCAGCAAGGTTGTTATTTCCTGTCAGGGTTAACTCCTTAGTCTTTGGTTGGGCAGCAGGTTGTTTTCTTTCAGGGTTAACTCCCATTAGCCTGCAAGGCAGGCAGGAGACCCGTGGAGGGCGGGATCATCTACCCATACAGGTGCTTACCTGTTCACTGCAGTAACATGATACAAATAATGTAAATGTAGTGTCACACTGAACTATTTGTCAATTTATGCAATTTTATATCCAACCCCCACAGTAATCAAGTCATTAGAGCAGCATATCTAAAGATGCCATGGGCAAGTCAAAGTAGATTGAACAAAGTGAAGGAAGACATGGAACACAGCGGCAACTCACGACTTTGATGTAAAGGCAAGCATCAAGGTGGTATCGTGCTCTTCCTGGGACCAAACCTGCCGCTTGCATCTGTTGGAATATAATATAAAAATATTGAAACATAATATAAAGGTTTGTTTCATTGAAATTTACCCCGTCCTTGAGGGTGAAATAAAGAGCAAAAATCAGCAAAACAAAAGAAAAAGAAAAGAAGTAGGACCTATCAGCAGCACCCGCCAACCAGCCGCAAAATGAAAAGGAAAAGTTTATTCTTCAGGCTCTATGAGTGCATTGGGACCTATCAGCAGCACCCGCCAACCAGCCGCCAAATGTAAAGGAAAAGCTTACTCTTCAGGCTCTATGAGTGCACTGGGACCTATCAGCAGCACCCACCAACCAGCCGCCAAACGTAAAGGAAAAGCTTACTCTTCAAGCTCTATGAGTGCACTGGGACCTATCAGCAGCCCCCGCCAACCAGCCGCCAAATGTAAAGGAAAAGCTTACTCTTCAGGCTCTATGAGTGCACTGGGACCTATCAGCAGCACCCACCAACCAGCCGCCAAATGTAAAGGAAAAGCTTACTCTTCAGGCTCTATGAGTGCATTGGGACCTATCAACAGCACCCGCCAACCAGCCGCCAAATGTAAAGGAAAAGCTTACTCTTCAGGCTCTATGAGTGCACTGGGACCTATCAGCAGCACCCACCAACCAGCCGCCAAATGTAAAGGAAAAGCTTACTCTTCAGGCTCTATGAGTGCACTGGGACCTATCAACAGCACCCGCCAACCAGCCGCCAAATGTAAAGGAAAAGCTTACTCTTCAGGCTCTATGAGTGCACTGGGACCTATCAGCAGCACCCACCAACCAGCCGCCAAATGTAAAGGAAAAGCTTACTCTTCAGGCTCTATGAGTGCACTGGGACCTATCAGCAGCACCCACCAACCAGCCGCCAAATGTAAAGGAAAAGCTTACTCTTCAGGCTCTATGTGTGCACTGGGACCTATCAGCAGCACCCACCAACCAGCCGCCAAATGTAAAGGAAAAGCTTACTCTTCAGGCTCTATGAGTGCACTGGGACCTATCAGCAGCACCCGCCAACCAGCCGCCAAATGTAAAAGAAAAACTTACTCTTCAGGATCTATGAGTGCACTGGGGAAAGCATTCTAGTCTTCAATATACAGGAAGAAAAAAAAAACAAATGGAAATGAAGCGTTTTCTTCCAAGACTCAAAGCACCATCAACCAGCCGCCAAATGTAAAAGAAAAACTTACTCTTCAGGATCTATGAGTGCACTGGGGGAAAGCATTCTAGTCTTCCAATACTTACAGGAAGAAAAACAAATGGAAATGGGCGTTTTAAGACTCAAAAAAAATAAACTGGAATTTACTGTATGTGGAGATCCCAGGAGAATTAGAAGAAACAGCAAGATGAAGATGTGTATGAGCCAAAGAAAGAAGCAGAACCTAATAGCAGCACCTGCCAACCGCCCACAGGAAGAAAGACGTGTAAAAGGATGAAAGAATGAAAGGAAAGAAGTAGGACCTACTAGTAGAAACGGCCAAATGCCCAATCTTACTGGAGTTCAAATACCTCAGATAACATTGATTATATTGGCATTGAAAGTCACGTAAACTTAGTGTCCAATTTTGGATGTTTTGAGAAAATCAAAGAAAAAGCTGTGCATTTTAATCTTTTCATAGACATGCAGTGTGCAAGTGTCAAAAACTAGACCCAATAGGGATACACAGACTTTTTCATTTGGTTATAATATGGGTTTCCAATGGTTCTTGTGCCACGGAATCCTAACTTGACGAAGCAAAGGGCTTCTAATTTAAAAAAAACGAAAATAAAGGTGTTACTAATTTTAGACTACACGGTTTGTGATTTTCACCGTCGATATGACACATGATCTCAGGGAGAATTAAAAGAAAACAGCAGGATGACTGACATGCACAAGAGAGAAAGGAAGATAGAAGTAGGACCTCCAAGTAGGTAGGGATATCGATGGCCAAAGCGGTTAGGCTGCCGGATTGGGGATCATGAGTTCCAGGTTCAATTCCTAACAAAGCTAGATCTGACGGTGTGTTCCTTGGGGAAAGGAACGTAACCTCATTTTCCCCACTCTACCCAGGTGCAAATGGGTATATACCAGCAGGGAGTTAAAATCTGTGTCAGACTAGCGTCCTGTCAGGATGGGGGATTATTATGACCTGTTTCGTTTCAAACTATTGAAACTGGGATAACCTCCGGCCCCATGAGGCCATACGCCACGTGATAGAATTTAACTAATTTTTTTCTCACGACTCTATAGAAAGAAAAGAGGCTCTACTTTCATTTTGTATACTTTGATAATTCGTTTCGTTCCAACACGGAATATTCCCAGAATGAAGGGGAATTCCATTCTGATACCATCAGCATTAGAACTGAAGCACAGTGAAAATCATACCAATGACATTCGCATTAGGGTGTTATTGGGCGAATTAATGATCCCTTAGATCCATCATCTGGTTTCCCAGAATGCAAAGCTTTTGGTTTGTTTGTTTGTTTCAGTGAGATTTACCTAGTACATCATATGCAGTAATCTCAGGGTGAGCAAGAGAAAGCAGAAAGATTGAGTGAAGGAGTGAAAGGAAAGAAGAACATATCAGTAGCACCCCCTCCCCCCCCCCCAAACAACCACCCGTGAATGCAAAACTGACGCAAAAACCCTGCCTTACTCGTGATAGTGGAAAGAGTTCTTGAAGAACCATGTGAAATTCTTCTCGGTGGGGCTTAGAATGTAACGCGACAACCTCTCTCTCATCATCTTCTTCTTCTTCTTCTTAGCATCGGCAGACGACGTCGACGGGAGATCCAATCTTTCTTTCGCGGATTCCGTCTCATCTTTGACGGTATCACCAACGTCTTCACCTTCGTCGTCTTCCTCATTCCTCTCTTCCAGCCTTTTCAGCTCTTGAACCTCTTCGTGGACGCGGTCCAAGATTTCGGACAGCAGCTCATGGGCATCCTGAAACAACGGAAAGGGAAAAGGGGCATAGATTTGATTTAATTCGATCCACATCATCACAAAGACAGCCCTACATTGGACCCCTGAAGGGAAAAGGAGACTTTGCAGGCCAAAAGACAACCTGGAGACGAACAGTAGAGAATGAGATAAAGGACTGGGGCAGCACCTGGAATTCCCTAAAGACGCTTGCCATGGAAAGAGAGAGACGGAGATTCTCCATAGCTGCTCTACATGCCAACTGGCGTAATTGGCAGTAAGTAAGTAAAGTGACATCCACAACTAAGGTTACCTCTGGGGTTTTTGATAGGATAATTTAATTTTGCCCAGACCGCCTCATTAACAGCCAACAGATTTTTCCTTTATGCACAGAGTGTTGTGATCTGCATGGGACCTCCTTGTTTCGTCCACAGGGTGTCCAGCAAAAGTTTACTAGAAAATTTCCTACCTCAACAGAAAAATCCTACCTAGGAAATTAAACACTCTCCTGGCACCATATTTCCAATTTCAATGCATTATTTTCATTTCAAATCCTGAGTGAATGGCTGTCTAGTGCATCTCAATGAAATGAAAAGTGATCACACATTTCTTCAATGTTTCACTTTGGGTTAATAATATTTAAGCACTTTCTGCATTTCTGAAGAGAAAAAATTTCAATAGCTGATACCCCTCACAAAACATGCAAACTGAAAAAAAAACAACAAAATAAAAAATTTTCTCTCCCTAAAGTTGAAAACATAAATCAAACATAAGAGTGACATTATCATAGCCTACACACACATAGACACAAATGCTCACATCATTCTATGGAGAATGAAAGTGAGGGTTGGAAGGCTTTTCTGGAACTTATGGCTCTACTAAAATTGTAAATATTCCTCTGTTCTACTTTTAAACCCACTCTTCCCCCAGTCTCTCTTTCTTTCTCAGGATCAAAAGCTATACGTGTGTTCGTCACACCTGCTCTCGACAGTGACCAAACTCATATAGTGTATGCAGGGATAGGGACGCAATAATATGCGTATAGCGCATAAACAATGTGTTAATGAATATAATTCACTTGGTATTCATGCAGCATCACATCATATTCAACATATGGGGTTAAGTGCTTTATCGGCGGAGCAGGATAGTTTTCATTTTTATTTTCTCGAAACTAACCCAATGCTCTATACGGATGGCGAAATGCAGCAACAACGATATATCTACAAGATTTTGATTCACTGGAATCTAGAACTCAACCTGTCCACCACATGCATAAATCTGATAACTATTGAAGGATCGTTTTTCATACAAATCCATCTTATCCACTATTTGCATAAATCTGAGAACTAATGAAGGATCGTTTTTCATACAAATCCATCTTATCCACCATAAATGCAGTGATCTCTTGGTGAAGTTACAGAAAGCTCAACAAGATGAAAGAAATGTGAAAGAGTGAAAACAAAAAATAGAAGCAGGACCTACTGGAGTAACACCTGCCAACAGTAAAGTCAAAGATAGCAGGTAAAGAGAAAGGCAATTTTAGTCAACAAAAACGGTTTCCACACTTATATATAAAAAAAAATAGTTTTTACATAACACACGTAGGGAAGGGAAGAAGAGTCAGTAACCAATGCACTCCCTTTGAGTGATGATGTCAGTTGGTGGTTGAGTGGTTAGGCTGCTAGACTTGGGATCACGAGATTTCAGATTCAAATCGTGGTAAAGCTAGATCTGAAGTTTTGAACCTTGGGAAAAGATACTCAACACCGCATTTCCCCTCTGCACGGTGCAAATGGATACAAGCACTAGCTTGGGGGTTAAAATCTAAGTCAGATTAGCATCCTGACCAGGAGGTGATTATCATCACCGGTTTCGTTTCGTTTCACAATACAGAGACAGGGATTAGCTCTGCTCTACGGGTGCGTAATGGCCTTGAAGGAATGTTACTTACTTCACTCATCTTTCTTTGTGGAAAGCCAACCTGTCCATTCATGTTACGTAGAACCAAATTTAACCCTCACACTGATTGCTGTGACACATTGCCAGTGTGCTGACATATTAGACTCTAAATGAGACTTTGGCCAAAATGAAACTGATTCATTCTAACACTCCTCATCCTGTGATTTTTATTTGATTTAATTTACCCACATCCGCAGCTGGGGTGATCTCGGGGTTTTGATAGGATTCTTAATTTATACACACTTTCAATATTGCCCGGACTGCCTGTAAACAGCCAACGGATCTTAAACGTGTTGTGACCTGCACACGGGACCTCCTTTTTGTCGTCCGTCTCCGATGGGACTAGGTGTCGATCTACCTACCTGGACCCGAGGGTAGATTTTGCTAAAAAAAAAACTAAAAAACTCGAGACAATTTTCAACTGTTGGCAGGGCTCGAACCCACTACCTTTTGGTTGAGAGGCCAACACCTTGCCTCTGGACTACAGAGTCCCCCTCCTCATCCTGTGATCTAATCATCATAGTAAATGAGGGATAAATGCGCCAAGGCATTCCTGAAGTTTTCTCTAACTGCTCACTTCGGCCTGGGTCGCTGGCAGTCAGGCGAAACAAATTTTGGGGTTTTCTTCTTCTCACTTTTCTCAAAGACTACCAGTGGACAAAATGTCGGCATATTGACGACATTGATGTCTGACGACTCATACTTTCAATATCTGGTCGACATGTCACTTTTTAATTTTTATAACAAAATAAAATATAATGAGTACCAAAATAAACCATTCCTCAAATCCAACAGCACTTAACTTTGGTGTGCGTATATATAAATTTGGAAGGCGCTGTAGTATGAAGCGTCTAACAGGCTGCTGTACTGTATGCTCCCCAAGGCGTTGAGAAGGACTTTGAATGAAATGGGCTGCTGGGGTAAAAGTGAGCCTGCACTAACAGGACTATAAATCCATCTTTATCTTTAAATACGTATAAAATAGATTCTCATTTGGCCTGCAATCCTCACCTGTTGAGTATTTATAGCAAACTTGCCAAGAGAGTCTCCCTGAGAACTTTCAAAATTGTTTTTATCCTCACGCCTTTCAAATTGTGATTTCTGACATATTTCATCAAGAAGTAGAAAGTCTGAAAGCAAAACAACAAAAAAAACAAAACATTTTTAGTCAGTAACTCTCTTATCTACCTTTGCAAGTGTCTACTTTTAACCAACCATCTATATCTTTATTGCTATCAATTTTTATAATGAGGCGTTTAGCTCCTGCCAATATGTCCATGATGCATTGCCTAATTTCCCTAACAAGCAGCATCCGCCACCATATGCAGTGATCTCAGGGTGAATCAAAAGGAAACATCAAATTAAAAATAACCTGTTCAAAATGGCGGGCTAGCTGAATGAAAATGATACTCACAAAGAAAGGAAACAATGAGTTTATATTGACCCAAGTAGAGCTTGCGGTGTTGCAGTGAACTTCTTACAGTGAGGGTTGCCCTAGCCATTTGCATGAAAAAACGAGTGTGTGCAATGGGTGAAGCTAGGATTTAGACTTGGTTTGAACACTGACTTTACCTTTTGCAGAGGACAAAAGACCTGAAAACTTGCATTCTCTATAAGTTGAAGAATGAGAGTCATATTGAGATGTTATTGCAACAAGAAATTTAAACTAAGGACTAAACAATAGCAGCGATAGCCGTGTAATCAACTTAAGCTTTAGTGAAGTGTGTTGAATGGGAAGCGTCACTTTGTGAATGAAATGCCAGCTACCAGAAAAGCCACGAGCTTAAAATAAATTGTAATCACATTGGCTGTTTATCTATGAACTCAAAAATCAAACTTCATCATAAACCATGTAAGTGGAAATATCCATTAAAGAAGCCTAGGTGTTTGGCCCTAAATATAGGGCCTGCACGTTTCCGACCAACTGCAACACGCCTAAATAAAGACTGGCGCATTCTTGGGTTAATGCAACGTCATTTTTGGCAGAACATTTTTCTCAATCAAAAACGACTGTGGGATGATTTAAAGCCTACATACCAAAATGTGGTTTACTCTTAGTGGCCTATCAACAGAGACTTTGGTGAAAAAAGATCAAAGCCAATTCCTAATTATATAAAAATACAGATAATCTTCATTTGGGGGCTACGGTTCAAACAAAATGGAAGTTTCAAAACTCAACAATCACTTCAAAAACAATGACCTGATGACGGACTCCTTCTTCAGCTTGTGCCCATGCCGCTCCACTGTCTTTGATGTCCAGGGACAGCGACTCAAGGGAGACAGGCACTGGAGGGAGTTGATGAAGCACGTGTTGCCAAGGTTGTCAAAGCTGTTGGGAAACATCACAAAAACAATGATTTCATTGTGTTGTAAAAAAAAAATTAAAACCGTCAGAAAATGGGACTTTATTGATTCAAAATGATGCACATACATTACTGAGGTAACTAATTCTAATTCTCACAATCCCCGTAATATTCAACAAAACATTTATCATTTAACTTGAAATGATCCCCTCTAACGTAAATAACAAAAAAGTCTGCCGATCACTAGCCTTTCAGGAAAAGTGCAACAGTTGTTTTTGTGAACTCGGAATAGGCGTCTTCACTCCTCTCTCTGAATCTATGCCGTTAATCTCGGTTTACTATACAAACAAAACAGTTAACCCGTATACACGTACTTCTCAAAGCGAATACACTTAGTCTCAAAGTCAAAGCACGTACTAAATGTGTTTTAACGCACTGGTTGGCAGCTATGTGTATAGCGTGGCCTAAACAAATAATTGGTGCGAGAGGCGGTATGCACTTGAGATTGAGACTGGGGGGGTCCTGGCGTGAAAATTTTCCCATTTGTTCCTACCAATTTAACGTATGTATAGGTGTAATGGACATGGTGTACCGAGTTGAAATATGTCGTTTTTTTCCTGACATTTCCGAAAAGCCATGGAAATGCGGCCATCTTGGATCTTGCCCCAAATTTCACCAAGTTCAATATCGATAGGCTTTTTCATTTTTCAACAAATTTGTTTCAAACTTGGCACACACCTTATTTGATACAATATCTAAATTTGATCAGATCAGATTTTTGTTTTATTAGTAAGTTTTGATTTTATGAATTGTTGAAAATAACATATGAGAACAACCAAAAATATACAAAAAATATTGTAAAAAAAATTCCAATTTTTAAAAAATATTTTAAAAAAGCATCTGATCATTTCTTTGTTTTTCCCCAGTCATCATCCATACCAAATTTCATAAGATATGTTGAAAATAAAATAGTAGATAGCCATTTGAGAAATCATATTTTTCCTCTTATTTTCTGTTATT
>JAXRKP010000363.1:103932-116432 GCA_037039925.1 Doris montereyensis | reverse complement strand
CAAAAAACACCCTATAAAACTAATGAAAAGACATCACAATGACATATAACAACAAATCACAAAAACACCCCTATAAAACTGACAAAAGACATCACAATGACATATAACAACAACAAAACAAAAACACCCTATAAAACTGACAAAAGAACATCACAATGACATATAACAACAACAAAACAAAAACTACCCTATAAAACTAATGAAAAGACATCACAATGACATAAACAACAACAAAAACAAAAAACACCATCACAATATATAAACTAATGAAAAAAAAGACATCACAATGACATATAACAACAACAAAAACAAAAACACCCTATAAAACTAATGAAAGACATCACAATGACATATAACAACAACAAAACAAAAACACCCTATAAAACTGACAAAATGACATCACAATGACATATAACAACAACAAAACAAAAACACCTATCAATTCATGATTCAAAGAGACTGTACTGTATATAAATTGTAGAAACCATACATAATATACTTACTTTTTTGCGCAGAGGTTCTTTTATTCCAAGGTTCTTGGAGGTATTTTTCCCATAGAAACTTACAGAGTTGAGGCTTCTAAATGACCCGGCCTCTGTGCTTTTGACAATCGATCGACCTTGAAAAAAGTAGAAGAGCGTATTAGCAACGAATATTTAAATACCATCATGTGACAATCATATACACATATGAATAATATACCAGTACATGTGAACAGAGTGGTGTCTGTGGCCGAATGGGTAGGATATCGGACTGGGGATCATGAGATTCCAGGTTCGAATACTAGCCCTCTAAAAACCACTGCCCTATATAAAGGGCATGCCATCATTGGATCGGGAAGAGCCATGGCCATATATATAGAGCGTACCATGTTTGACTGGGAAGAGCCACGGCCATATATATAAAGGGCATAGACCCTGACCTTCTATAATAGAAAATTCCAATGTCCTTTTAAGGTAAAATGACATAGTAAATGCTCAAGTATATAGTGAAGTAACAGCCAATGAAAACATTGTTTATTTTAAGCTCATTGCGTCCCTTGAGGCCTTGTTATCAATCTGCGAAGTGATGCACTTCACTGAGTAGTGTTCACTGTGTAATCACACCCTTTTGTTTAGCGTTTCATTGTTTGTCAACACAATAAAGATCATTGATCTAATTGATCTGAGTGCTGTTAGACAGTTGGTGATGTAAACTGACCACAGTGGCCCTAGTTAAATGTCATTCATGAATGAATCAACGACTCATAATGACCTAGATGTCGAGATAGTTATCAGAGGAAGGAATCCCCATTTTTCCTTCTTGGTCTAAAGACAAATCAATGAACTAAATTTATGTATAATATCAAAATGTCTAGTATCATTTATCACAGATATAGTCCTTTTTTCTACCCTAGTCGAAATCTTAGCTTTTCCCTTTGCCACGTGCTCATTTTTCCACTCAAGCGGCTGTGCAACCCCACATCCCAGGAGGTCACTTCCGGTAAAATGGGGATCGCTACTAGGGCTAGCAAAGCTTGTCCCCCCCCCCAATGTTGTGATCCTTAGGGGAAAGATACTTTAAAAAACATCCATTTTCCCCACTCGGCAATGGGTACCAGTGCTAGCTTGGGAGTAAAACCTGCATCAGACTAGCAACCTGCATCCTGGCCAGGAATGATTGCCATCACACCTGTTCCGTTGCACGCTATAAAAACCGCGATAAGCTCTGGCTCCATAGGCAGCAAGGGCCTTGAAGGAACTCTTCTTACTTACATGGACAGCAAGGGCCTTGGAAGGAACTCTTCTTACATGGACAGCAATGGCCTTAAGGAACATGGACAGCAACTCTACTTACTTACATGGACAGCAAGGGCCTTGGAAGGAACTCTACTTGGACAGCAATTACTCTATGGACAGCAAAGGCCTTGGAAGGAACTCTACTTTTACTTACATGGACAGCAAGGGCCTTGGAAGGAACTCTACTACTTACATGGACAGCAAGGGCCTTGGAAGGAACTCTACTTACTTGGACAGCAAGGGCCTTAGAAGGAACTCTACTTACTTACATTAAGAACTCTGCTGACAGCAAGGGCCTGAACAGAAGCAAGCCTTGAAGGAACAAGTTCATTACTAACATGGACATTGAGGGGGCCTTGGAAGGGAACTCTACTTTTAACAAAAAGGAACTCTACTTACTTACATAGACAGCAAGGGCCTTAAAACTCTACTTACTTACATGGGTTACATAAATGGAAAAGGGCCTTAGAAAACTCTACCTACTTAAATGGACAGCAAGGGCCTTGGAAGGAACTCCTACCTACTTAAATAGACAGCAAGGGCCTTGGAAGGAACTCACCTACTTAAATAGACAGCAAGGGCCTTGAAGGAACTCTACCTACTTAAATGACAGCAAGGGCCTTGAAGGAACTCCCAACTTACATGGACAGCAAGGGCCTTGGAAGGAATTCTAACTTTACATGGACAGCAAGGGCCTTGAAGGGAACTCTACCTACACATGGACAGCAAGGGCCTTGGAAGGAATTTACCAACTTACATGGACAGCAAGGGCCTTGGAAGGAACTCTACCAACTTAATGGACAGCAAGGGTCTTGGAAGAATTCTAAAACAATGGCCTTAGAAGGAATTCTACTTACTTCTACATGGACAGCAATGGCCTTAGAAGGAATTTACTTACTTACATGGACAGCAATGGCCTTAGAAGGAATTCTTACTTACATGGACAGCAAGGGCCTTGGAAGGAACTCTACCAACTTACATGGACAGCAAGGGCCTTGGAAGGAATTCTTATTTTATTTACTTACTTTCTACATGTGAACAGAAAGCCAGGACAAGTTCATTGGGTTTTATTTAACAAAATGCTTAAAAGGGTTACATAAAGAAAGCAAAAACAAGCAAGTCCCCCCCCCTAAGTGATATGAAGAACTTCTATTAGATTGCGTCAATTTCCACACTCAGATCAAAGGGGCAGGCATGAACGGTATTATTTCAACTTTTTAATGATAAAACCTGTTTAAAATGGGGCCTAAGGTGAATGAAGATTCTACTCTAAAAATTCTAATGAAATTTCCATTTTTAATTAAACGTTACTTCTGGTATATAAATTTGCCAAAGAAAAACAATCTTGGGATCATCTAGAACACACATGCACAATATGATAACTCTGAGTGGCCTGGCAACAGAGCCTTTGTCACACAAAGAACTTTCACCTGAATTTCTCAGTCTCTACCGTTAACTAAGGTTCTCTTTTTAAAAAATACAGTTAACACTTGAATACAAACTTTTTTTCAAAGTAAATACAGATTTACAGACTCAAGGCTAAAAAACATGCTAATTACGTTTTTTACGTACTGGTTGGCAACCATGAAGATATCTTATGCTCTAATTAAAAATGTAAAAATTTGACTCACTTAATCCAGCCTCTTTAACACTGTTAGGAAGAGTGCAAGTATAAACAACGTTAACTTTTTGTCTTGAATTCCAAGTAATACATTATAAAAAAAAATCAAATCAAAATCAACAGTGAAAGTTGCAAAACGGTAAGTCAATTTTGAATGTTTTGAGAAAATCAAAAGAAAATGAAATGCTGCGCATTTTAATCTATTTTCACAGACATACACGGTTTGCAAGTGTCAAAAAATAGAACAAATAAGGATACATGGATTGCTCATATGGTTATTATGCAGGTTTCTATTGGTTCTTGTGCCACGGAATCCTAACTAGATGAAGCATAGGGGCTTCCTAATGTTAAAAAAGCAAAAAGAAAAGGTGTTACTAATTTTAGACTTACATGGTTTGCGACTGTCACCGTCAATATGAAACTCTTTTAGAACAATATTTTATTCAAAGTGTTGAAAACTTTCAGAAACATTTCTCATACATCGTCATAAATTCATAAATTCTTTGTGGAAGGACTAGAAGCAGATTTTGTCTCATAAAAGGACCAATACCAAATTTTAAAATTCTACTTTATCAAAGAAAAACCTCACATATTCATCAGTTTTATTTTTTGTTTTCTCCTTTAGTCCATTGATTTGTTTTAAGTACAGTCACGTCTCGAATCAAAAAGGACACAATTTGAATCAGCGAAGTCTTCGGAACCTACAGTAATGAAGGCCTGGTGTATTTTACGAGGCACAGAGCACAACGGTGCTGTTCCTTTTGTTTGAACTCTCTCTCTATCTCTGACGTGCCTCAGGTTTCTTGCTTTCAACATTTACCATACAAGAAGAAGAAGAAAAGAAGAGAGAGAGAGAGAGAGAGAGGGAGAGAGAGAGAGAGAGAGAGAGAGAGAGAGAGAGAGAGAGAGAGAGAGAGAGAGAGAGAGAGAGAGAGGGAGAGAGAGAGAGAGAGAGAGAGCGAGGGAGGGAGAGCGAGGGAGGGAGAGAAAGCGAGGAGGGAGGGAGAGAGGGAGAGAGGGAGGGAGGGAGAGGGAGGAGAGAGGGAGAGAGAGAGAGAGAGAGAGAGAGAGAGAGAGAGAGAGAGAGAGAGAAGAGGAGAGGAGAGGAGAGAGGACAGACCGACAGACAGAAAAGTGCTGAATGGAATGGCTGAAGTGGCGACAGGAAAGTCGGGTCGGTGGCTTTGATAGACCGTTAGCAGATAGCTTAGACTATCTCGAACAGTTGATTGTTCAGTTTATCAAAGCATAAACACTCTATATTATGGTAGCTTGGTCCAAAATTAGGTGCTCGCATCCAAATTATCAAAGTCACAAGACTTGACTGTATAAATACTTGATGCTCTGTCTTGGGGAGTTTATTTTGGCCAGTTATGATATCATGTCAGTATCTACACTCAAAGGTTCATATAGAAGTTGTGAATAGGAAGAAACCGATAAATTCATTCCTTATTGAAATAGACTGTAGCGAGCTCTAGCATAGTTTTAAAAAAGGAAAACACTTTCTTTTCTTTCTTTAATGCACACCCATCTCTCTATCTTTATTGCGCTGAGGAAGGCTGTGTGCAGCCTGAAGGTTTACGTCTTCTGTGTTGTTCCTCTTACACTTCATAAGTGCTTTTCGAATTTGCTTCCGTTCGTTGTGATTAATTATCTGTCTATGGCAGTCTTACTCCATTAAAAAAATCAGTAACGTAAAACAAATACAAAACCTGATTAGGTTGGGGACAAAAATATGTTAAAGTGCTATGTTAAAATTACTAAGCAAAAAAAAAAGACAAAATATGTTACCTGGTAAAATTACTTTTCTTTTCAGCAGGTCCCCCAAAATATTCCTTGCTGTCATGATACCCTTCGTCCAGTTCCCCCAGCTACGACGCTTTTGTGAAGAACCATTATCCGTGGGAATTGACCCTTTCAGTTGTGGTGACAAAGATGGCCCTCTAAGCCTTGACACCATTTTAGGACATTGAAAAAATATTATAATGTATAATTAAATGTAAGTAACAAAATTCATAGAATTTCATTGACGTGAGAAAAATACCAAACGTTAAAGAAATAAAAACTCATTAATCATGAAATATTGATGAAAAGTATGAGAACAAAATAAAACAAGCTAGAAATCCATCTAAAAAAACAACAAAAAAACAAAACGGAGAAAGGTATGACCATATCAGTAATCAAACACATAATTTCTAAGCTACTTTCATGAAAAACAGAACACCACAAAATTTTTAGTTTGTGCCATTTAAAACATCTTAACCCTTTTCAGGCGGGACCCGTATATTTGCATGCTGCTGGTCACTCTAAGTACACCTAACGCCAACGACGGGTCCCATACATTTGCTTCACCCTCAGCTTTTCAGTGAGACAAAACGTAAGTGGCGGGTCCCATATAACTGCACTGCAGTGCACTCAAAGACATGGTTTTGGGAATGCCTCTATTCTGACCAATTACGCTGATCAACCCACGCCATGCCAAACAGAGAAAGGAGTGAAAGTGATAGTTCATTTAAGAGTCTAACACGCATTTGATATATTACTTATAAAGAGATACTAGCAACACACAAGAGCTCTATCTCAAATGCAGACTGTGTACCCTCTGCAAAGTGGACAAACCACTCTTATCTTCGTATGACAAACGCAACTTCTGGACAGATATCAATTACTTTTGTAAGAAGCTTCAACCACAAGCCAGAAATAGTGATTGATATAAATAAAAGATAGCAGTGACCAATCATATTGCACAACCTATGGTCAGCCTGAATGGAGGACATGACCTTCAGTCAATAGAAAGAAAGCATGTTCAGGGTTAACCAATCAGGGGTTGCATTGTGTTGATGGTTATATTGCCAAACGTCACATACGTCAAAATACATCTCCACCTCTTTTTCACATGAGAATGAAGAGATTAGAGTGTGAAAGTACGAGGAAAATTGAAGCTTTCATCTGAGTTCAGCGACCAGCAACAAAGGAACTTTCATCTCTCAAACAGGTCCATTTCACATGGTCATGATGACATGTGGTATCTGGACAAGAGGAAGGGTGGCTATTTGAAGTGTATAAACATTAGAAACTACAAGAGTCTATCTTCATGCTGTATAGAAAAGACTGAGGAGGGAGAGTTACATCCAGAAGTGGGAAGATGTGAAAAAACACTGGACTGCGTAAGGGTGGGGGCTGTTTGGGAGGAGGTGGATTACTATTGAATGTAGAAGGGAACAGCCAAGAATATAAAAGGATGGTCACTCATGGCATTGTAAAGGAGAAGAAAGGGCGATACTAGTGATAAGACATAGGGTAGGGAGGGAGTTTTCAAAACACGGGAAGCATGTAGCTGAGGAGAGGTGCTAGGTCTGGGATAGAGCGTGTTGCCGCAGCTGGGGCGATACACACTTGTGAAAGCAATAAACCAGGGGGCCTGTTTCTTTCATCATGGGAATCCGGAATGTGTTTTATGCAGACCTGCCACTTAAAAAATTTTAAAATCAGGATCCTAGGAAAAAAATCAGGACACATGAACGATTTCAGGTATAGAGCCAGCCAGTCGCCTAATCTCGAACTTAATAATAATATAATAAAATACAGTCATTGTCGACACTGGTTCCGCCTTTCCTTGCGAAGTAAAAATATCCATTATAATAGCCCCCACCCCACCCCTGCAATTATCACAGGTATGTCATGGTCAAGCGCGGCAGACTCGTCAGCGGGGCGAGAAAACCCATATGTGCCACATGCGGAAACCTCGTCCACAGCGGAACGAGATTACCAATCGATATTGAGGTCAGCCGTACATGGGTTAAACGTATAAAATATATAAAAATGACACAAAGAACTTGACAGTGACATAGTTTAACAACTTGACTGACAGGAAACACCAAACTACATCGCATGTATTAAAATAGTACAAAACAAAACACCACCCCCCTATCTAAAAAAACCCAATCAAAACAACAAAACGGTCTCTTGAAATACACCAAACATAATTCCATGGAACAAAATTTGGACCAGAAAATTAAAATCACAAAAATTAGATACGCAGGTACTTCTGCATCAGAAAAATCAAGGGAGAAAACCATCATTACTTTTTTAAAATTAAAAACCAAAACTCACTTGTTTGCCCCTTTGTGGAGTATAGACTGAGGGGCGACATTTTGATCCTGCACGAATCGGTGGTATTGTTGCACTTGTTCTGTACATGATGTTTTCCATTCATCTTGACGGCAGACATCGTGAAGGAACCAACCTCTGCTTTGCTTCGCTTGGAGCACTCTGTTACAAATTTTTTTTCCCAAATAAGAAAAAATCAAAGCATTCAGGAGACGTGTGGTGGTCAGGCTGCCGGACTGGGGACCATGAGGTCCAGGGTTTGACCTCTAGCAAAGGTAGGTCCGACTTTGTGTTCCTTGGGAAAGACACTTAACACGCATTTTCCCCACTCTACCCAGGTGCAAATGGGTACAAGCACTAGCCTGTCCAGGAGGTGGCAATTATCATCCGTTCCACTTCACACCATTGGAAACCGGGATATAAGTTATGGACTGTATCGGCTTTGAAAGAACTTTATTAAAATTATATGTGTAATGGGTATCAGCATCAGCTTGAGAGTAAAACCTACGTTATACACGCATCCTGTTCATTATTCACACCCCCCCGACATATTCAGTATTTGCCTACGATACAGTTTGGCTAAGGCGCCACAGTTTATATTGTTTCCTGAGGACTGATGTCTTAAACGGAGACCACTGTATTCAACTTCAACATGTTAAATATATGCATGTAAATTTTTAAGGAAAACATGAAGCCTACCAAGAAAAACAAGTAATAAGACTATGCATTCCATCATTGACTAAATTGTACAATATTCTTATCAACAATTGGAAAACAGTAATGAAAAATTTAATTCTCAATGGGATCAAACAATTTAAAATTCAATGGAGCTGTTTCAACATACCATAAGAAGATAAACGATTAATGACTTTGCGTGAATCTTCAATTTCCTTTGGTCCGCTGAGCCGCACATAGAAACCCATACCTTTGGCATCTGTGACAATGACTCGGTTACTTTTCACATTTAGATCAGCTGGTAAGACCTGAAATAAAGTTGAGGTTCCTCATACATATATTCTATATATAAAGCTTAACGTCTCTAACTTTGACCGCTTATAACTCAGGAACTATTGCACCCATAACCTCCATATTTCGTGTGTAGATTTCAAATAGCCTGCTTTAGGTTCTTATTGAATAAACTCTTGATCAAATCAGTGTTTTAATCGACTGGGAAAAAGATTGTTTTGTCTGCGATCCAGGAATTTTTTTTGGTTCCTACATCTAATTTCTCGAATTCCAATCATTACAATAAAAGGCCTGCATTCTTCAGTAATGAGTACTAATTTGATCTAATATTCGTACTTGATATCACCTGTAAACGATCCTGTGGTTTCTGAGTTAACGGCAATCAAACAAGAGACCCAGTTTTATATTTATTTACAATAAAGAGAATTCATAACCCAATATTATTTATGGGCATGCTTGTATATATTATGTATAATATAAATGTAATTTTAATACATCTTTGGTACTATGAAAAATGTTTTAAAATACAAATTTCTGTCACATCCGTATTCAAACACTAAGTAATTAGGCATAAATAGAAATAAATGGAGAGAAAAGAGAAAAAAGATATAAAATAAAATTCAAAGAGTAATGTTTCTGAAGCAAATAATCCCCTTATTACCCCCCCCCCCCCCCCCAACAAACACAATAAACAAAACACGCTTTGTCAAAAAGAAAAAATATTCACTCTTGTTCATTACTCACAGTGATTTGAGACGGGGTTTAAGAGGACACACGTTGAGAAACATTCTTGCATGCAAAGTACCGTCTTGCGTCGATAGACACGAACCAAGCCCGACTTCCACTGAGGAGATATGATTCTACTGTCTCCACACGTCTTGACCTGACCTCCAAAGCAAGCGACTCTGATTCATTCTCCATGGCTGGAAAGAATAAAAAGAAAATAACACAAAATCCAATGATAAGAAATTTTAAATAAACTGAGAGCTTTTCAATTATTAGATAAGCTCAAATCAAAGTAGCTTCACGTCCTTCCTTGAAGCCCAACACTTTCTACCAAGGGTATGTGAATAAATAATACTAGATTTCTACGTGTAGTACTTCCACACAACTTCAAAATTTTTAAAATACTCATGTAGTGGCAGAAGTGGACCTAATACAATACAATACTACTGTACGTAACATGCATTGATCAGGACGTAATCTTGTATTGTATATTATATGAGTACGTGTATGTATACGACTTGATGAATTATAAATATAACATCAACATAATGATCAGCGATGTGGACGTTCATATAGACAGGTGACAACAAGTTTACCAGCATTCACACAAACAGGCCTCTAATATTCAAACACACAACAATTCACAATTTTAAAACATTACACTGACCACTTGAAATACTGGAACACACTAACAATGAAGGGTATTATGTTGAAAAAACATAAAGAAACGAATGAGATGGACGGAGGGACAAATGACCGACCTCCCAAACATGGACACTAGTTACTACTAGGCAGATGCAAGAAGATCTAGAGTCAGGTCGCCAGTACTCGCACACGCCCACCTCTCGCACACTTCGTGCTTTACGTCGATTGTTACCGAAATTACACTGTTTTCCCCCGCCACCACGTATCGCACATATACGCAGTTATCCTTTCCCTTCGTTGCCTACCTATTTTTGAGACGACACGTCCTTATCTGCTATATTTTTTTACAAGAAAACCTTTGCGAATCGAGAAGTAAGTAAGAGCATCCGCCATTTTTATTTTCACTAGTGGGACCTGTAACTTTACTTAGTGATATGGAATTATGGGAATTATTCTATATTTAGTTTTTGTTGTTGAGAATGACTGAAAAATCCCTTCTATATTTAACTATGCCTTGGAATGCCGCGTGTTTGTAGCCATTATGCTGTTTATGGGACTGTGCGAAAGGGGGAATCAGTTTTCTATACTATAGTATAGGAGTGCCACTAGTCGCACAGCCCCAACTCTCACTCATATTTGAGTAAATTGAGTAGTAAAGCATAATACGATGCTGACTACGGCTATTTTTTGTGGGTTTTTTAAACTACGTTTTGCTGGAGAGAGAGAAAGAGAGTTCATATTTTAATTTTTGAGTAACAAAACTGATTAACAAATCTTTCACTTTCAGATATGACTTCAACTATAAAATCTCGCCTAAAGAATATAAAATATTCTGAGTTAGTGAGAAAGACAGTGAATCTTGTGAATGGATTGGCTGCGATTGTGGGAGGTGGTTTCACATAGGTTGTCTGAAGGATGCAAGTTTGCAAGGGATGAGCATGAATGAGATTGAGAAAATAACGTGTTTGTGAAAGTTGTAAAGTATTATCATAAATAAAATCATGACTTTTATATCCAACATTTGTTTCTCAGCTCTTCTGTTTTACACTACAGTGTGTGACTGCT
The DNA here is from genome assembly GCA_037039925.1 of Doris montereyensis. Classification (NCBI taxonomy): domain Eukaryota; kingdom Metazoa; phylum Mollusca; class Gastropoda; order Nudibranchia; family Dorididae; genus Doris; species Doris montereyensis. The sequence goes on along the minus strand of JAXRKP010000363.1, from coordinate 105,521 downwards.
GGTGCTGTCTGTGTGACATCATGTGTTTTAATTAAGGTGTCAGAGAGTGAGTGGGTAACTGCTAGCGCTAGCTGTGTGACATGAGTAAATTAATTGTGAGTAAATTAATTGTGCGAGGGTTATGGAACTATTTTGGGGTGAGTTAGTCATTGTTAGCAATGAAACAACTCTCAAAGCTTTTAACTGAGCTAAATTGTATCAAAACTTTGGATTTGATCATAAATCGGGTCATTTACAGTGCACTTTGAGACTGTGCGAGTGCCAGAGCACAGGCTGTGCGACTTCAGGCAACTCTCAAGTTTGCTGTGCGAGATAGGGGGAACCATAATGGTCGTGCGGAAAGGGTCGTGTGCGAAAGTCAATCACACAATGGGCTCGACACGCCACCTCTCGCTTAGGAAAAGATAACTCTTAAACATGGTAGCATCAAATTCAGGATCAAGCGCAAAAGCGTAAGTTACAAGAGTGACATGCCCCTTCCGACCGTTAGTGTGCGAGTGCTGGCGACTTCACTCTAGAACCAATCTTAAATCTAGATATAATAGAGAAATCTAGATCTACTAAGATTTTCTAGAAATGTTCAGCCTTCAGGGATTGTGATAGAATGTGGCTGTTTATGACTATTGGACTCCTTCCCACTGTCACGATCTAGATCCAAGTTCTAGAGCTAAACTAGATCCAGACATATTTTCATGGCCAGCACTCTTCATCACTACTAGTGACGGATGGATCTCGCCATGAGCTGTCATTAATGACAGATGGACAACGCCCCTATTCGTCATTAATGGTGAAAGGACAGTGGCATTATTCATGATTAAAGATGGTCCTCAGCATGATCCCATGTAAATCAGAAATAGACTATTTTTGTATGACTAATTTATGAATTTAAAGATCTAGATAATACCCTGTTAAAAAATTTGTTATTTTCCCCCTGGTTTTGACAAATTACACTAATACAGATGAATCTGGTGGATGGGAACAATTCCTCGACTCAACATTAGATCTAGATTTGGTGTGCATGATTTGATCTACTGATCTCTCAGTCTTGTGTGTTTTTGTACACATAGAAAATAATCTCCTTCTATCATTCTCGGTCTTGTCCTCCTCTCTCTCTCTTTGCATTCTTGATGTCCCTTCACATAAAGAATGTTTTATTATTAAATTCTTTCTCACGGTTATTTTGTTTCAGAAATCGTGATACATTCTCTAGATCTAGATTAGATCTAACCTTTGAGTGAGTCAAAAAGTTGAGCCTCCGACAAGGTTGACATTCATTGATACACTATTTACAGGTGAAGCAGTCAGTTTGGCAATAGAATGCAATGTGAATTTATAATGAAATGACACGCTTATCGCGAGGACGTCCTCAAGTACCAACGAGTACCAAAACGCTAAGTACACTCAAGACAAATCGTCATTTCATCCATGTCCATATTCACTTTCAACATGGACGGAGCATTTTTCTCTCACACTCGTCATTAATCACGAAGTCACTCCATATTTTTATAGCCCTTAAATCTGGATCTAGATCTAAATACTCACTAATACAGATCTAGGAAATCTTTATCCGGTATATTATTAGACTCTAG
>JAXRKP010000363.1:88932-96432 GCA_037039925.1 Doris montereyensis | reverse complement strand
ATAATTTTGCAAGAAAAATAGTATATGTGAATAAATAAATAAATAGATCAATAAATAAACATGTAATTAGATACATAAATAAATAAATAAAAAATGAATAAACAAATACATAAAAGAATAAATAATTAGCTACATAAATAAGCCAATTATTAAATCAAATAAATGAATAAATAAATGAGTAAATGAATTAATAAAGCTATTGCGTAACGAACACATAGGCCGGCTAAATGGTGAAAGAGTGGCTTGTATGGTTGGTGAAATAGCGTCCATATCCAAATCATGTTTTCTGTCATAATGTAAAGACAAATGACCATTGATGTTGGCCTACTTATGTTTGTGTTCATGGGTGGATTTCCTAAGTCTACCGTTGATGGGTGTATACTTATGTTTCTGTTCATGGGTGGATTTCTTCAGTCTACCGTTGATGGGTGTATTCTTATGTTTGTGTTCATGTGTGGATTTCCTAAGTCTACCGTTGATGGGTGTATTCTTATGTTTGTGTTCATGGGTGGATTTCCTAAGTCTACCGTTGATGGGTGTATTCTTATGTTTGTGTTCATGGGTGGATTTCCTAAGTCTACCGTTGATGGGTGTATTCTTATGTTTGTGTTCATGGGTGGATTTCCTAAGTCTACCGTTGATGGGTGTATTCTTATGTTTGTGTTCATGGGTGGATTGTTTGTGTTCTTCAGTCTACCGTTGATGGGTGTATATAATTCTGAGTTGCCTGTGCAAAATGCGCCAAAGGGTGTGCTGCCTGGCCACTAACAGTAACTATACTTTGCATGTAACTTTTATACGATCTCGACATTGTTTTCATTTGACAAATGTTTCAATAAGAAAAACATTCAATTTTTTTTTTAAATGTCATTGTTTCCCGGTAATTGAGTAGAATTTTCATTCACCTTAGCCGCCATTTTCAGCATGTTTTTGTAATTAAAAAGTTGGAATCGGAACGCTCACGCCTAATACCAGTACTTATATAAATTGTATCGTTGTCGCCGAGGAAAGGCATTATGATGATACTCAAGCAGAATAACAATAAAAAACGAAATCTTTCTTAATTCCAATCAACATCTATAAAGCTGGCCTTCTCTAATTTTGATCGCTGTAAACTCAAAAACCACTGAGCCCACGGCCACCATATGTCGCAAGTTTATCTAGGAAAAGGAAGAATTTCCAAATAAATGGAAAGAAGGTCATGCTGTTAAATTGCAGCAACAACAAAAAGGAAACCTCAATGAATGCACCAACTACAGCGGGATAATGCTGCTGCCACTTCCAGGAAAGGTTCTCAACAGGGTTATCCTTGAAAGACTTAAAAGGGCTGCTCCAAACTACGGGATGAGTAGGCAAGATTCAGACAAAATAGATCATGTACTGACCAATTAGCCACATTGTGCATCATTGTTGAGCAATCGCTAGAGTGGAATTCACCACTATACATAAATTTCATCGACTTTGAGAAAGCATTTGACATCCTCCATAGGGATTCTCTTTGGAAACTCCTGCGACATATGGAGTACCTGTAAGACTTACAAGAATAATACAAAAATTATAATATGAAGATATGACTGCGTAAGAAATACATGCTGGAAAAATCTCTGAATCTTTCAGCGTCTAGACGGGAGTTTATCAAGGCTGTCTTCTTTCTCCCTTTCTGTTTCTTTTAGCCATCGACTTCCTGATGAAAACTGCAACATACGAGAGCAGGAATGGCATTCAATGGACTTTGACAAAACAAATTAACGACCTGGACTTGGCCGATGATACCGCTTTGCTTTCACACACGCACAAGCAAATACAAGAGAAAAAGGATGCCATTAAGACCATAGCATCACCTGTGGGACTCAGACTCAACTACAGGGAAATCAAGACTCTTCACAACTGTAAACCTTGCAACACTCTGCCAATAACCCTAAAAGGAGAACCGCTGGAAAATATGGACAAATTTTGCTACCTGGGCAGCATGATTGATGGCAAGGAGGTGTGGAAGAAAATGTCAAAATCAGGATACAGAAGGCACGACAAGCATTTTCTAAGCCTTAACAAGGTATAGTCTAGCAAGAGTTTACCAGAATGAATCAGACTAAGGATATTCCATTCAAATGTCAAGTCAGTGCTAACATATGGCTCAGAAACATGGAGAACCACAAAAACTACCCTACAAAAAATACAATCATTCATAAATAGATGTATGAGGAGAATTGTCAACATATTCTGACCTGAAGTTATCTCAAACACTAATCTATGGGGAAAAAAACTGGACAAGTATCAGCTGAAAAAGATTTAAAACGAAAGAAATGAAGGTGGATAGGCCACACGCTTAGAAAAGACCCCAACACAATAATATGACAAAGCCTTACATGGAACCCTCGGGGTGAAAGGTCGAGGGGTCGACCAAGGGCTACATGGAGAAGAGAACTGGAGGAGAGATGGAGAAGACGGGGCAAACATGGACATCTATGGAGAGGCTGGAGAGGTAGAAGACGTAGATTCCAAATAGCCTGCTTTAGGTTCTTAGCGAATGCATTATCTATTTGATCAAATCAGAATTTGCATTATACTTGATTCAGAGATTGAAAAAGCTTCAGAATAAGGCTACGAAACTAATAAGCTAAAGAAAGCGAGCCAATGATGCCGGTTAAATAGGTATTAAAAGAACTACACTGGCTCCCATTTAGGTATAGGATAGATTTTCGAATCCTTTGTTATTGTTACAACTGTTTGAATGGTCGCACTCCATCCTATTTACAACAGTTGGTCAGTTTTTACCAACCCAAAAGAGTACTCAGATCATCAAAGTCCGTCTTGATCACCATGCCAATTAAAAAAAATCGTCTTTTATTGAAACGTGTTTCACCAAGCTAACCACGCTTTCATTTCATGGCGAAGAGAAGGGTGCCGACGCAGGGGTCACGGATTCGATCCCCATGGTGGCCAGAATATTTTTTTGTCTATTCCTTGTAGGAATATTTGTCTCGTCTTTGTTCCGATGGGGTTTTTGTTTTAATGTTATTCAATGTCATCTCCTTCACTCTATTTAGTGAGATAGATGTCATGAAACGGTCATAATGCGACTAGCACTGATAACAGAAAAAGTGAAATCGTCACAATTTTTCCCCACACTGCTGCTGTTGCTGTCCGTTGCCCTGTGTTACAGTTTTGTGAAGAACAGCAGTAGGTACAATCAGACGGGCTGTTGCTACAATAGCGGTCTGTGTTGAGGTCTTCTAGTCCATAGCATACGTTCTGGTCAAGGCAACCCTGAGGATGTCATAATAAATAGATAAATTGAAAACAATAAAACATAAAGATAAAGGTGCATTTATTATAGTAACTATCCCCACACAAGTACAGGTTCACTGACTGTATATCATTTATGTATTCACACACAAGTACAGGTTCACAGACTGTATATCATTTATGTATCCACACAAGTGCAGGTTCACTCACTTTACATTATTAATGTATCCACACACAAGTCACAGGTTCACACACAAGACTGTATTATTTATGTATCCACACACAAGTACAGGTTCACTTTATCCCCACACAAGCACAGGTTCACTGACTGTACATTATCCCATACAGGTTCACTGACTGTACATTATTTATGTATCCCCACACAAGTAGGTTCACTGACTGTACATTATTTATGTATCCCCCACACACAAGCACTGGTTCACATGTACATTATTTATGTTCATCTGTACATTATTTATGTATCCACACAAGCACAGGTTCACTGACTGTACATCATTTATGTATCCCCACACAAGCACAGGTTCACTGACTGTACATCATTTATGTATCCCCACACAAGCACAGGTTCACTGACTGTACATCATTTATGTATCCACACACAAGCACAGGTTCACTGACTGTACATTATTTATGTATCCCCACACAAGCACAGGTTCACTGACTGTACATCATTTATGTATCCACACACAAGTACAGGTTCACTGACTGTACATTATTTATGTATCCCCACACAAGTACAGGTTCACTGACTGTACATCATTTATGTATCCCCACACAAGTACAGGTTCACTGACTGTACATCATTTATGTATCCCCACACAAGTACAGGTTCACTGACTGTACATTATTTATGTATCCCCACACAAGTACAGGTTCACTGACTGTACATTATTTATGTATCCACACACAAGTACAGGTTCACTGACTGTACATCATTTATGTATTCACACACAAGTACAGGTTCACTGACTGTACATTATTTATGTATTCACACACAAGTACAGGTTCACAGACTGTATCATTATGTATCCCACACAAGTACACACATCATTTATGTATCCCACACAAGCACAGGTTCACTGACTGTACATTATTTATGTATCCACACACAAGTACAGGTTCACTGACTGTACATCATTTATGTATCCCACACAAGTACAGGTTCACTGACTGTACATCATTTATGTATCCTACAGGTTCACTGACTGTACATTATGTATTCACACAAGTACAGGTTCATGACTGCACACACAAGTACAGGTTCACTGGACTGTACATCATTTATGTATCCACACACAAGTACAGGTTCACTGACTGTACATTATTTATGTATCCCACACAAGTACAGGTTCACTGACTGTACATCATTTATGTATTCACACACAAGCACAGGTTCACTGACTGTACATCATTTATGTATCCACACACAAGTACAGGTTCACTGACTGTACATCATTCAAAGTCCTTTTCAACTGTAGGGAGTATACAGTACATGAACTATCATTTATGTATTCCACACACACAGAAGGTTCACTGACTGTACATCATTTATGTATTACACACAAGTTCACTGTGACAGTATTCACACACAAGTTCACTGACTGTCATATATGCTGTACAGGTTCACTCTGTACATTCACACACTGAGTCAAGACTGAGGAAGGTTCAAGACTGGGTACAGGTTCACCTGAGTACAATCATTTAGTGACTGAAATCATTTATGTATCCCACACCTACTGACCAGCCGTGGAGGTTGAAACAAGTCGTCATGATTACCAGCTCACATTACACGGCAGTGTAGTTACTTGATTTGATTTCATCATTTATGTATTCACACACAAGTACAGGTCCACAATCATTTAGGTGATTTCATTCAAAGTCCTTTTCAACTCGTAGGGGAGTTACAGTTGGAAGCCTGTGAGGCATTTTGCGCTGTGACAGTATGTTTCTCTGTCTAGCTGGGTACTCATTCACACCTGAGTCAAGTGAGGAAGTAAGAGGAAGTACTTTCCTAAGAGTACAATATTGAGAAGAAAAAAACCCACCTATGCCAGCCGTGGAGGTTGAAACAGAGTCGTCATGATTACCAGCTCACAACACGGGTGTACCTACTTGATTTGATTTCATCCGATCCCACATCCACAACTTAGGTGATCTCGGAGTTTTTAGTAGGATTTTTATTTTTATTTTGCCTAGGCTTCCTGTAAACAGCCAAAGGATCTTTAACCACAGAGTGTTGCGATATGCACACGGGACCCCTTTTTATCATCCGTCTCCGATAGGACCTCCCCTGGATCAGGGTAGGGAGGGGGTGATTTTGGTCGATAAAAATCCAGATAGATCTTCAGCCATTGGCGGGGCTCGAACTTACTACCTTTTGGTTGAGAGGCTAATGTCTAGCTCATAGACCCGGAGCTTATCCTGGTTTCAATGTCGCGAAGCGGAACAGGTGATGATTATCACCTTCTGGACAGGACGCTAGTCTGACGCAGATTTTTACTCCCGAGCTAATGCTTGTACCCATTTGCCCCTGGGTTAAGTGGGGAAAATGAGTCTCAAGTGTCTTTCCCAAGGAACACAACGTGGGGCCTATCATTGCCATGATTCGAACCAGGGACCTCATGTCATAATCCCAAGTCTGGCAGCCTAATCACTCGGCCACCGATGCCCCATATATATATATATTATCCTTATTGTATTTAGAGTAAAGCAACAGGTAGGGTCAGGACTGACGACAGCATTGTTTTATTGTTTTGTCTGTCGTTTCTTTTTCTTTTGTTTTTCTGCTTTTCTGTTACGTTTGTTGGTTGTCGTTGGGTTGTTGTTGTTGTTTTGTTGTTGTATGGGGGGGCAGCGATTTGGATTGGGTTTTTTTCTCTTCGGGGTTTTTTCCTTCCTTTAAATCTCCTTAATCTTTTTTTTTTGGGGGGGGTGGGTGGGGATGGGGGTGAGGGGCTTTAACTATTTGGAGACTAGAAAACTAGGAGACTAGAAAACTAGAAAACTAGAAAACTAGAAAACTAGAAAAATAGAAAACTAGAAAAATAGAAAACTAGAAAACTAGAAAACTAGAAAACTAGAAAACTAGAAAACTAGAAAACTAGAAAACTAGAAAACTAGAAAACTAGAAAACTAGAAAACTAGAAAACTAGAAAAATAGAAAAATAGAAGACTAGAAAACTAGAAAACTAGAAAACTAGAAAACTAGAAAACTAGAAGACTAGAAAACTAGAAACTAGAAAACTAGAAAACTAGAAGACTAGAAAACTAGAAAACTAGAAAACTAGAAGACTAGAAAACTAGAAAACTAGAAAACTAGAAAACTAGAAGACTAGAAAACTAGAAAACTAGAAAACTAGAAAACTAGAAAACTAGAAAAGAAACTAGAAAACTAGAAGACTAGAAGACTAGAAAACTAGAGAAAACTAGAAGACTAGAAGACTAGAAGACTAGAAGATTAGAAAACTAGAAAACTAGAAGACTAGAAAACTAGAAAACTAGAAAACTAGAAGACTAGAAGACTAGAAGACTAGAAGACTAGAAGACTAGAAGACTAGAAAACTAGAAGAAGAAAACTAGAAGACTAGAAAACTAGAAGACTAGAAAACTAGAAGACTAGAAGACTAGAAAACTAGAAGACTAGAAGACTAGAAAACTAGAAAACTAGAAAAACTAGAAGACTAGAAAACTAGAAAACTAGAAAACTAGAAAATTAGAAGACTAGAAGACTAGAAGACTAGAAAACTAGAAAACTAGAAAACTAGAAGACTAGAAGACTAGAAGACTAGAAAACTAGAAGACTAGAAAACTAGAAGACTAGAAGACTAGAAAACTAGAAAACTAGAAGACTAGAAGACTAGAAAAGAAGACTAGAAAACTAGAAGAGAAAACTAGAAGACTAGAAGACTAGAAAAGTAGAAAAAAAGACTAGAAAACTAGAAAACTAGAAAATTAGAAAACTAGAAAACTAGAATACTAGAAAACTAGAAGACTAGAAAACTAGAAAACTAGAAGACTAGAAGACTAGAAAACTAGAAGACTAGAAGACTAGAAGACTAGAAAACTAGAAAACTAGAAAACTAGAAGACTAGAAGACTAGAAAACTAGAAAACTAGAAAACTAGAAGACTAGAAAACTAGAAAAGTAGAAGACTAGAAGACTAGAAAACTAGAAAAAACTAGAAGACTAGAAGACTAGAAAACTAGAAAACTAAAAGAATAGTAGAGTAGAAAA
>JAXRKP010000363.1:78932-81432 GCA_037039925.1 Doris montereyensis | reverse complement strand
AACAATAATAATAATAATAATAATAATAATAATAATAATAATAATAATAATAATAATAATAATAATAATAATAATAATGATAATAACAATAATAATAATAATAATAATAATAATAATAATAATAATAATAATAATAATAATAATAATAATAATAATAATAACAACAACAATAACACAACCAACATCAACAACAACATAACAAAAACAACAACAACAAAAACATTAATACATAATAATAATAATAATAATAATAATAATAATAATAATAATAATAATAATAATAATAATAATAATAATAATAATAATAATAATAATAATAATAATAATAATAATAATAATAATAATAATAATAATAATAATAATAATAATAATAATAATAGTAATAATATAATAATAATAATAATAATAATAATAATAATAATTTTAATAATAATCATCAGCATAATAATAATAATGATTATCATAATAATCATAATAATGATAAGGATAAGGATAAGGATAAGGATATGGATAAGGATAAGGATAAGGATAAGGATAAGGATACGTATACGGATAAGGATAAGGATAATAAGTAAATTGATGCATCCTACAGAGTGCCTTTGATAGTCAGCCAATATGATAAATCTTGACATCTACACTTGTCCCCATGAAACCACCCAGTACGACATCGGTTTTCCGATTAGAAAACGGGGGAAAGGAGGAATGACAAAAGAAACCAACACAAGTTGAGCACCCTGCTCCTTTTCAAGGGTCAGCCAAGACAGAGATCTACGCGTCTTTTATCGAGATTCTCCTCTGAAAGGTCAGCGTTTGAACCACTGGAAGGAATTCCTTCAGTGAATTTCATGCAGGTTATATTCTGATTCCGTTCAACCGTTACAACTGAAAAATCGATGCCACATAGTTCAAAACAAGGGAGGCTTGACAAGCGATTAAATATTGAAGCCTTGGCGATTGAATGACGATGTTGATGATGATCACTAAGTCACCGTCCATCCACTGCAGGGTGTAGCTCTCCACAGATGCGTTTCACTTCAATGAGTTCTGTTCTCGGTTTTCCTCTACCACATAGCGCCCCTTTAGATCTTTTGTTTGATGTCATCCTGCCATCTTGTCCGTGGTATTCATGTGTTTGTCTGTCATCCTGCCATCTTGTCGGTGGTATTCATGTGTTTGTCTGTCATCATGCCATCTTGTCGGTGGTATTCATATATTTGTCTGTCATCATGCCATCCTGTCGGTGGTATTCATATGTCTGTCTGTCATCATGCCATCCTGTCGGTGGTATTCATGTGTTTGTATGTCATTCTGTCATCTTGTCGGTGATATTTATGTGTTTGTCTGTCATCCTGCCATCTTGTCGGTGGTATTCATATGTTTGTCTTTCGGTGTTGTTATAACCAGCTTTCGGTGTTGTTGTAACCAGCTTTCGTGTTGTTGTAACCAGCTTTCGGTGTTGTTGTAACCAGCTTTCCGTGTTGTTATAACCAGCTTTCTGTGTTGTTGTAACCAGCTTTCCGTGTTGTTGTAACCAGCTTTCGGTGTTGTTGTAACCAGCTTTCCGTGTTGTTGTAACCAGCTTTCTGTTGTTGTAACCAGCTTTCCGTGTTGTTGTAACCAGCCATCTTGTTGTTGTAACCAGCTTTCCGTGTTGTTGTAACCAGCCTTCGGTCTTGTTATAACCAGCTTTCGGCGTTGTTATAACCAGCTTTCTGTGTTGTTATAACCAGCATTCTGTGTTGTTGTAACCAGCTTTCCGTGTTGTGGTAACCAGCTTTCCGTGTTGTTGTGACCAGCTTTCTGTGTTGTTGTAACCAGCTTTCTGTGTTGTTGTGACCAGCTCCGTGTTGTTATAACCAGCTTTCTGTGTTGTTATAACCAGCTTTCTGTGTTGTTATAACCAGCTTTCTGTGTTGTTATAACCAGCTTTCTGTGTTGTTATAACCAGCTTTCTGTGTTGTTATAACCAGCTTTCGGTGTTGTCATATGGTAACCAGCTTCCGTGTTGTTATAACCAGCTTTCTGTGTTGTTATAACCAGCCATCCTGTCGGTGGTATTCATGTTTCCGTTTGTTATAACCAGCTCCTGTCGGTGGTGTTGTAACCAGCTTTCCGTGTTGTTATAACCATCCTGTCGGTGTATGTTGTAACCAGCTTTCCTGTGTTGTTATAACCAGCTTTCTGTGTTGTTGTAACCAGCTTTCTGTCGTTGTTATAACCAGTGTCTGTCTGTTATAACCAGCTTTCTGTGTTGTTATAACCCAGCTTTCTGTGTTGTTATAACCATCTTGTCTTATTCTGTGTTGTCTGTCATCATGCCATCTGTGTTGTTATTCCAGCTTTCCGTCTGTTATCCAGCTTTCCGTGTTGTTATAACCAGCTTTCTGTTGTTATAACCAATCTTGTTGTGATAACCATCTTGTTGTAACCTGCTTTCGGTCTTGTTGTGACCAGCTTTCTGTGTTGTTGTCATCCAGCTCTTTCGGTGTTGTTCATAACC
>JAXRKP010000363.1:68932-71432 GCA_037039925.1 Doris montereyensis | reverse complement strand
AGAAGAGTGAGGAGGGAAGCCCTGGTCGTAAAGGCAGAAGAGTGAGGGAGGGAATCCCTGGTCGTAAAGGCAGAAGAGGGAGGAAGGGAAGCCCTGGTCGTAAAGGCAGAGGAAGGAGGGAAGCCCTGGTCGTAAAGGCAGGAGAGAGGAGGAAGGGAAGCCCTGGTCGTAAAGGCAGAAGAGGGAGGAAGGAAGCCCTGGTCGTAAAGGCAGAGGAAGGAGGGAAGCCCTGGTCGTAAAGGCAGAAGAGGAAGGGAAGCCCTGGTCGTAAAGGCAGAGGAGGGAGGGAATCCCTGGTCGTAAAGGCAGGAGAGGAAGGGAAGCCCTGGTTGTAATGGCAGGAGAGGAAGGAAGCCCTGGTTGTAATGGCAGGAGAGGAGGGAAGCCCTGGTTGTAAGGGCAGGAGAGGAAGGGAAGCCCTGGTTGTAAGGGCAGGAGAGGAGGGAAGCCCTGGTTGTAAGGGCAGGAGAGGAAGGAAGCCCTGGTTGTAAGGGCAGGAGAGGAAGGGAAGCCCTGGTTGTAAAGGGCAGAAGAGAGGAGGGAAGCCCTGGTTGTAAGGGCAGAGAGAGGAGGGAAACCCTGGTTGTAAGGGCAGAGAGGGAGGGAAGCTTTGGTTGTAAGGGCAGAGAAGGAAGGGAAACTCTGGTTGTAAGGGCAGATGAAGGAGGGAAACTCTGGTTGTAAGGGCAGAGAGAAGGAGGGAAACCCTGGTTGTAAGGGCAGAGGAAGGAGGGAAACCCTGGTTGTAAGGGCAGAGGAAGGAAGGGAAGCCCTGGTTGTAAGGGCAGAGGAAGGAGGGAAGCCCTGGTTGTAAGGGCAGAGGAAGAAGGGAAACCCTGGTCGTAAAGGCAGAGGAAGGAGGGAAAGCCCTGGTCGTAAAGGCAGAGGAAGGAGGGAAGCCCTGGTCGTAAAGGCAGAGGAAGGAGGAGGAAAGCCCTGGTCGTAAAGGCAGAGGAAGGAGGAAAGCCCTGGTCGTAAAGGCAGAGGAAGGAGGAAAGCCCTGGTCGTAAAGGCAGAGGAAGGAGGAAAGCCCTGGTCGTAAAGGCAGAGGAAGGAGGAAAGCCCTGGTCGTAAAGGCAGAGGAAGGGGGAAAGCCCTGGTCGTAAAGGCGGAGGAAGGAGGGAAGCCCTGGTCGTAAAGGCGGAGGGGAGGGAGGGAAGCCCTGGTCGTAAAGGCGGAGGAAGGAGGGTAGCCCTGGTCGTAAAGGCAGGGGAGGGAGGGAAGCCCTTGTCGTAAAGGTGGAGGGAGGGAGGGAAGCCCTTGTCGTAAAGGTGGAGGAGAGAGGAAGCCATTGTTGTAAAGGTGGGAGGAGGAAGCCATTGTTGTAAAGGTGACGGAGGGAGGAAGCCATTGTTGTAAAGGGGGGAGGAGGAGGAAGCCATTGTTGTAAAGGTGACGGAGGGAGGAAGCCATTGTTGTAAAGGTGACGGAGGGAGGGAAGCCATTGTTGTAAAGGTGACGGAGGGAGGGGAAGCCATTGTTGTAAAGGTGACGGAGGGAGGAAGCCATTGTTGTAAAGGTGACGGAGGGAGGGAAGCCATTGTTGTAAAGGCGGACGGAGGGAGGGAAGCCATTGTTGTAAAGGTGACGGAGGGAGGGAAGCCATTGTTGTAAAGGTGACGGAGGGAGGAAGCCATTGTTGTAAAGGTGAGGAGGGAGGGAAGCCCTTGTTGTAAAGGTGGACGGAGGGAGGGAAGCCCTTGTTGTAAAGGTGGAGGAGGGAGGAAGCCCTTGTTGTAAAGGCGGGAGGATGAGAGGAAGCCCATTGTTGTAAAGGGTAACGGAGGGAGGGAAGCCCTTGTTGTAAAGCGGGGGGATGGAGGGAAGCCCTTGTTGTAAAAGCGGGGGATGAGAGGAAGCCCTTGTTGTAAAGGCGGGGGAGGGAGGAAGCCCTTGTTGTAAAGGTGGGGGATGAGAGGAAGCCTTGTTGTAAAGGCGGAGGATGAGAGGGAAGCCCTTGTTGTAAAGCGTGGGATGGAGGGAAGCCCTTGTTGTAAAAGCGGGGGATGAGAGGGAAGCCCTTGTTGTAAAAGGGGGGATGAGAGGAAGCCCTTGTTGTAAAAGTAATGAGAGGGAAGCCCTTGTTGTAAAAGGGGGGATGAGAGGGAAGCCCTTGTTGTAAAGATGGGGGATGAGAGGAAGCCCTTGTTGTAAAGCGGGGGATGAGGGAAGCCCTTGTTGTAAAGATGGGGGGATGAGAGGGAAGCCCTTGTTGTAAAGATGGAAAATGAGAGGGAAGCCCTTGTTGTAAAAGCGGGGGATGAGGGAAGCCCTTGTTGTAAAAGCGGGGGATGAGAGGGAAGCCCTTGTTGTAAACAACAAGATGAAAGATGGAAGCCCTTGTTGTAAAGTGTGGGATGAGAGGGAAGCCATTGTTGTATATGTGTGTGCATGTGTGTGTCAGTCTGTGTGTGAGTGTGTGTATGTGTGAAGCCATTGTTGTAAAAGTTTGGGATGAGTGTGTATATGTGTTGTAAAATAAATTCATGACAGATTTTAG
>JAXRKP010000363.1:53932-63932 GCA_037039925.1 Doris montereyensis | reverse complement strand
TCATGCCACAACGTAAGCCTCCTTACTATTATGGAGGCTCAGACCACAACGTAAGCCTCCTTATTATTATGGAGGCTCAGACCACAACGTAAGCCTCCTTACTATTATGGAGGCTCAGGCCACAACGTAAGCCTCCTTACTATTATTGAGACTCAGGCCACAACGTAAGCCTCCTATTATTATGGAGGCTCAGGCCACAACGTAAGCCTCCTTATTATTATGGAGGCTCAGGCCACAACGTAAGCCTCCTTATTATTATGGAGGCTCAGGCCACAACGTTAGCCTCCTTACTATTATGGAGGCTCAGACCACAACGTAAGCCTGCTTATTATTATGGAGGCTCAGACCAGCCTCCTTACTATTATGGAGGCTCAGACCACAACGTAAGTCTCCTTATTATTATGGAGGCTCAGACCACAACGTAAGTCTCCTTACTATTATGGAGGCTCAGACCACAACGTAAGTCTCCTTATATTATGGAGGCTCAGACCACAACGTAAGCGTCCTTATTATTATGGAGGCTCAGACCACAACGTAAGCCTCCTTACTATTATGGAGGCTCAGACCACAACGTAAGCCTCCTTACTATTATGGAGACTCAGACCACAACGTAAACCTCCTTACTATTATGGAGGCTCAGGCCACAACGTAAGCCTCCTTATTATTATGGAGGCGCAGGCCGCAACCGATTGCCATCCGGATCCAGGGGAGGCCACCCAACATCCCCCATTCCCTAATTGATTGTCCTTCGCCACCATACGAAATTTTGCACGTGGTCTTTACTAAGTGGCAATTTGTTAGTCCTTACTAGGAGGCTCAGGCAATCTAACTGGATAGATTTGAGGCTCAGGATAACACAGAAGCCTCCTTACTATTTATGATAACTCAGACCACAACGTAAGCCTCCTTATTATTATGGAGGCTCAGGCCACACACAAGCCTCCTTACTATTATGGAGGCTCAGAAACAACGTAAGCCTCCTTATTATTATGGAGGCTACAAATGTAAGCCTCCTTATTATTATGGAGGCTCAGACCACAACGTAAGCATGGAGAATCAGACCACAACGTAAGCCTCCTTACAATTATGGAGGCTCAGACCACAACGTAAGCCTCCTTACTATTATGGAAATCAGACCACAACAAGCCTCCTTATTATTATGGAGGCTCAGACCACAACGTAAGCCACCTTATTATTATGGAGGCTGAATGTCCGCCTCCTTACTATTATGGAGGCTCAGACCACAACGTAAGCGTCCTTATTATTATGGAGGCTCAGACCACAACGTAAGCGTCCTTATTGATGGAGGCTCAGACCACAACGTAAGCGTCCTTACCATTAAAGGCTCAGACCACAACGTAAGCCTCCTTACTATTATGGAGGCTCAGACCACAACGTAAGCCTCCTTACTATTATGGAGGCTCAGGCCAATAAGCCTTGGGAGGCGCAGGCCGCAACCGATTGCCATCCGGATCCAGGGAGGCCACCCACTGTCCCATTCCCAATGGATTGTCCTTCGCCACCATACGAAATTTTGCACGTGGTCTTTACTAAGTGGCAATTTGTTAGTACGAGGTCTATTGCAACCTGACTGGATAGATTTGAGTTGGAAGAGCATTTATCATTTATGTGATAACTCATCAGAAAAGGAAGCGTCAGTACATATCAGTTTGTAATTACGTGTATATGGCGAGAATAATTGACGGAGCTAATAAATGAAAGGAGGCATACGTACAGGTAGATACCATACTACACATTGTGTATCCACGCATACGGTCGTGACAATTATTGAAAAAACTTGTTTGGGAAATTTAAGCAAGCCACATCCCGCGTCTCTCCTCAACTAGAGACCACCCCCCCTCCCTCCTAACGTGAATGTCCGCCAGTTCTTAGTGGACCTCTGCGCCGAAGGGAGGCGGGGCTAGACCTCCAGAATCCTTCATTGAGCGACAGTCCGGGAAATGACTCGGTTCCATCTAAAGTGACTTTTGATATTTATATTTGCACCATCAAAAGTGTCAATAGGCATAAGACTGAGAGACACGACCTATTATACGAGCCAATTTTGGAAAGTAGAGAAGCGAGCCACGTCCCGCGTCTTTCCCCCAACTTGAGAACCCGCCACCCCCAGCCGAATATCCACCAGCTCTTAGTGGACCCCACGATGGACAGAGAGGGCTGACCTCCAAAATCTGGACCTCTAAAATCTGGACCTCCAAAATCCTTCATTGTGAGACAGTCCGGGTGATAACTTCCTTACAATAGAAATTACATTATCAATAATATGCGTACTTGTATCATCAAACATGACAGATTAATAATTATTTTATTAACATGGAGATTAATTGACTCTCCTACTACATCAGGATTAAAGGGATGGCGCATTAAAATACAATACCGGTTCATCTGAAATTGACGAGGACTGACACGGAAATATACTGAGAGAGGACGACATAAAGAGAGAGAGAGAGAGAGAGGGGGGAGACAGAGAGAGAGAGAGAGAGAGAGAGAGAGAGAGAGAGAGAGAGAGAGAGAGAGAGAGAGAGAGAGAGAGAGAGAGAGAGAGAGAGAGAGAGAGAGAGAGAGAGAGAGAGAGAGAGAGAGAGAGAGAGAGAGAGAGAGAGAGAGAGAGAGAGAGAAGGGGAGATAGCGAGGAATAAAGAGAGGAAGGAGGGGGAAAAGGAATTGAAAAAAGTAGCCAAGTGTGAGTGGGTAGAGAGAGAGAGGAGAGGGCACCTCCTGAAGTGATTTGAGAGAGAGAGAGAGTTTGGGTTTTTGGAATAAAGAGAGGAAGGAGGGGGATGTACATGAGTAACTGTCAAGTGATTTGTTTTTTTTGCTTTTTGTTTGGTTTTGCTTTTTACAATGGTCCTTTTTCATTGAAAAGTTTGTACTGTCGTTTGTTGCCATAGAAATGGCCACCATCTTGCATTTTGAGCCAATTTTCAAAATATATATCCTCTCTTAGCTATGAATAAAATCACTCAAAACCTGTGCAGGTCGTCTTTTCCATTCAATATGTAAAGAGTGACGTCGGTTTTTTTTTTTATATATTTGGGATAGATTTTTTTAATGAATTTTTGAAAGTAATGTATATCGTGAATATACAAAACGATATTTCTCAAAAAGTTTATAAGATATACAAAAAGAACGACGTCATTCTATTAACATTGACAAGAGGAATCTGTGTTCCAAATTTAATACAAATCGTTGTGTAAATGGCGGAGGAGATAGAATTTTAGTGTGAAAAAACTACATTTCGAGAAAAATGAAAGAAAAAAAAAAAATAAAATAACACAAAACAAATGCTTCAGACGGTTTCCTTGTTGTAGCAGCCCCTTACTCTTTCGACAGTCTCTGGCATTGTTACTAATGTAAAGATGATTATAAATCTAGGTTTAGATGTGCACTGTTGTGAAAACATACGTCAAAATGACCATTTTTTTCTATATATCCTATGCTCGTGTGCGCATGTACATGCATGCTGACGCGCAACGCCTCTTACATCACACAGCGATGGGCCGAAGCGACGAGCGGTATTGGCAGGAAGCCAGGTGACCTTGGTGTTGCCACAATCGGCGATTAGCCGCCAATATATGGGTTTTTACTGCCATCTTCTCAGTCAGTGTTAGGGTAATTTACATCAAAATTTTGACTGTTTTTATCTACCCTCGCCTACAAATATTTTGTAAAAAAAATGATACGTCATATGAACATTTTTCTGCCATGAACTTGTAGATAAATGATCGTTCTACCCGAATATGCAAAGAACAGAAAATTAACCTTTTGGTCCCAAACTCGCCAGTCCAGGTGGTGTCCCCCCCCCAGCCCCTTAAAATTAGTACACATCGAGTTCGATGCACAGACTAGTAGCTAACCTGCCACGAGACCTTTTAGGCCGAAAAACAAAGGGTCGTTTGTTTGTATTCTGTCAAAAGGCTGAAATTAATAGGTGAACGCCCCCCCCCCCCCAACAAACAAAAAACAATAATAAAAAAAAGCAACCCAGTATATTATTGATTTCGGTACTACAGAGAACATAAGAAAACAGTCCAACAAAACAATTTCCTATGACCATTAAATGCTGCATGTACTAGGGGAGGAATTAAGAAACCGTATTACTATCATCAATATTTTGTCTCAGCTGGTATTCGAAGTCAAATATAGCTTCAACGTTTTTAACAGTTTCATATTTGAATTTGCTATTGCATAATTTAGCCATTAAGACCGATGAGAGTAAATGCAAAGAAAACCAAAACCAGGAAGCTAAAACACAAAATCTTAAATTGGGCAGGGAGAATTCAGAACAAGTTCAAAGCTACAGTTACCTAGGAGTAATGATTAACTCAGAGGAAAACTAAGAGAAGAAATCAGCCAGAGAATCCAAAAGGCAAGTGCAGTGTACAACCATATAGGAAAGGCATGTGTAGGTAAGCAAGAATTTTCAACAAAAACCAAAATGGCAGTATACAATATAGTTTATTGTCCTACTCTCCTCTATGGCAACAAAACTGCTTACACAGTAGAAAAAAGGACAGGTAGCTGAAACGAAATATCTAAGAAGAGTAGTAGGGAAAATAAAAATAAAAGAGACAAAATCAGAAACACAACAACAAAAGATCAAACCACAGCAGATGGCATAAAAACTAAGATAGAAATTAATCAATTGAGATGGTTTGGGCATATAAACAGAATGAATGACAATAGAATAGCTAAATCAGTATACATTGCTAAAACCCAAGGTAAAAGACCAAAAGGTAGACCTCGGAGAAAGTGGGAAGAAGATGTAAAAGAAGCATTGAAGAATAGAAATTTAACGTTTTGGAATGAAACAGAAAATGCCAGGACAGGGCATTCTGGAGAAAGATCATCTCGGTATCTGAACCCATACACCGAAAGGTAGAATGGAACTGATAGAGAAAGAACCCATACACCGAAAGGTAGAATGGGAACTGATAGAGAAAGAACCCATACACCGAAAGGTAGAATGGCAACTGATAAAGAAAGAACCCATACACCGAAAGGTAGAATGGCAACGATAAAGAAAGAACTCCATACACCGAAAGGTAGAATGGCAACTGATAAAGAAAGAACCCATACACCGAAAGGTAGAATGGCAACTGATAAAGAAAGAACCCATACACCGAAAGGTAGAATGGCAACTGATAAAGAAAGAACCCATACACCGAAAAAGGTAGAATGGCAACTGATAAAGAAAGAACCCATACACCGGAAAGGTAGAATGGCAACTGATAAAGAAAGAACCTTATACACCGAAAGGTAGAATGGCAACTGATAAAGAAAAAGAACCCATACACCGAAAGGTAGAATGGCAACTGATAAAGAAAGAACCCATACACCGAAAGGTAGAATTGCAACTGATAAAGAAAGAACCATAATACCGAAAGGAATGGCAACTGATAAAGAAAGAACCCATACACCGAAAGGTAGAACGACAACTGATAAAGAAAGAACCCATACACCGAAAGGTAGAATGGAACCAAGCACACCGAAAAGGTGATAAAGAAAGAACCCATACACCGAAAGGTGAATGGAACTGATAAAGAAAGAACCCATACACCGAAAGGTAGAATGGCAACTGATAAAGAAAGAACCCATACACCGAAAGGTAGAATGGCAACTGATAAAGAAAGAACCCATACACCGAAAGGTAGAATGGCAACTGATAAAGAAACTGATAGGTGAATGGCAACTTAAAGAAAGAACCCATACACCGAAAGGTAGAATGGCAACTGATAAAGAAAGAACCCATACACCGAAAGGTAGAATGGCAACACCGGAAAGGTGATAAAGAAAAAGAACCCATACACCGAAAAGGTAGAATGGCAACTGATAAAGAAAGAACCCATACAACCGAAAGGTAGAATGGCAACTGATAAAGAAAGAACCCATACACCGAAAGGTAGAATGGCAACTGATAAAGAAAGAACCTACACCGAAAAGGTAGAATGGCAACTGATAAAGAAAGAACCCATACACCGAAAGGTAGAATGGCAACTGATAAAGAAAGAAACCACTGAAAGGTAGAATGGCAACGAAAAGAAAGTAGAATGGAAAACTGATAAAGAAAAGAACACCGAAAAGGTAGAATGGCAATCAGAAAAGAAAGTAGAATGGCAAACTGATAAAGAAAGAACCCAGCACCGAAAGGTAGAATGGCAACTGATAAAGAAAGAAAGGTAGAATGTGAGCTGATAAAGAAAGAACCCATACACCGAAAGGTAGAATGGCAAAAGAAAGAACCCAAGGCATGATGGCAAAGAGAAAGAACCCATACACCGAAAGGTAGAATGGCAACTGATAAAGAAAGAAACCCATACACCGAAAGTTAGAATGGCAACTGATAAAGAAAGAACCCATACACCGAAAGGTAGAATGGCAACTGATAAAGAAAGAACCCATACACCGAAAGGTAGAATGGCAACTGGATAAAGAAAGAACCCATACACCGAAAGGTAGAATGTGAATCGATAAAGGAAAAAGAACCCATACACCGAAAGGTAGAATGTGAACTGATAAAGAAAGAACCCATACACCGAAAAGGTAGAGTGGGAGTTGAGGAAGAAAGAACCTATTACACCGAAAGGTAGAATGGCAACTGATAAAAGAACACCGAAATGTGAACTCCATACACCGAAAGAAAGGTAGAATGGCAAACCTGATAAAGAAAGAACCCCAGTTACACCGAAAGGTAGAATGGAGCTGATAAAGAAAGAACCCATACACCGAAAAGGTAGAATGTGAGCTGATAAAGAAAGAACCCATACACCGAAAGGTAGAATGGCAACTGATAAAGAAAGAAACTCCATACACCGAAAAGGTAGAATGGAACTGATAAAGAAAGAACCCATACACCGAAAGGTAGAAATGGCAACTGATAAAGAAAGAACCCATACACCGAAAGGTAGAATGGCAACTGATAAAGAAAGAACCCATACACCGAAAGGTAGAATGGCAACTGGTAAAGAAAGAACCCATACACCGAAAGGTAGAATGGCGCAACTGATAAAGAAAGAACCCATACACCGAAAGGTAGAATGGCAACTGGATAAAGAAAGAACCCAACCCGAACAGAGTGGGAACTGATAAAGAAAGAACCCATACACCGAAAGGAAATGAACTGATAAAGAAAGAACTGATAAAGAAAGAAACCCATACACCGAAAGGTAGAATGGCAACTGATAAAGAAAGAAAGAACCCATACACCGAAAGGTAGAATGGCAACTGATAAAGAAAGAACCCATACACCGAAAGGTAGAATGGCAAATGATAAAGAAAGAAAGAACCCATACACCGAAGGTAGAATGGCAAATGATAAAAGAAAGAAACCCATACACCGAAAGGTGAGAATGGAAACTGATAAAGAAAGAAACCCATACACCGAAAGGTAGAATGGCAACTGATAAAGAAAGAACCCATACACCGAAAGGTAGAATGGCAACTGATAAAGAAAGAACCATACACCGAAAGGTGGAATGTGAACTGATAAAGAAAGAAAGAACCCATACACCGAAAGGTAGAATGGCAACTGATAAAGAAAGAAAGAACCCATACACCGAAAGGTAGAATGGAAACTGATAAAGAAAGAACCCATACACCGAAAGGTAGAATGGCAACTGATAAAGAAAGAAAGAACCCATACACCGAAAGGTAGAATGGCAACTGATAAAGAAAGAAACCCATACACCAAAAGGTAGAATGGCAACTGATAAAGAAAAAGAACCCATACACCGAAAGGTAGAATGGCAACTGATAAAGAAAGAACCCATACACCGAAAGGTAGAATGGCAACTGATAAAGAAAAAGAACCCATAGAAAGGTAGAATGGCAACTAATAAAGAAAGAACCCATATACCGAAAGGTAGAATGGCAACTGATAAAGAAAAAAGAACCCATACACCGAAAGGTAGAATGGCAACTGATAAAAGAAACCCAAAGAACCTGATAAAGAAAGAACCCACACCGAAAGGTAGAATGGCAACTGATAAAGAAAGAACCCATACACCGAAAGGTAGAATGGAGCTGATAAAGAAAGAACCCATACACCGAAAAAGGTAGAATGGCAACTGATAAAGAAAGAACCCATACACTGAAAGGTAGAATGTGAACTGATAAAGAAAGAACCCATACACCGAAAGGTAGAATGGCAACTGATAAAGAAAGAACCCATACACCGGAAAGGTAGAATGGAGCTGATAAGAAAGAACCCATACACCGAAAGGTAGAATGGCAACTGATAAAGAAAGAACCCATACACCGAAAAAGGTAGAATGGGGTAACTGATAAAGAAAGAACCCAAACACCGAAAGGTAGAATGGCACCCGATAAAGAAAGAACCCATGGCAAAGGTAGAATAAATCGATAAAGAAAGAACTCATACACCGAAAGGTAGAATGGCAACTGATAAAGAAAGAAAGAACCCGAAAGGTAGAATGGCAACTACCTACACGAAAGGTAGAATGTGAACTGATAAAGAAAGCAACCCATACACCGAAAGGTAGAACGTGAGCTGATAAAGAAAGAACCCATACCGAAAGGTAATGTGAGCTGATAAAGAAGAACCTATACACCGAAAGGTAGAATGCACCGATAAAGAAAAGAACCCATACACCGAAAGGTAGAATGGCAACTGATAAAGAAAGAACCCATACACCGGGAAGGTAGATGGCAACTGATAAAGAAAGAAAGAACCTATACACCGAAAGGTAGAATGGCAGAAACGATAAAAAAGAACCTATACACCGAAAGGTAGAATGGCAACTGATAAAGAAAGAACCCATACACCGAAAGGTAGAATGGCAACTGATAAAGAAAGAACCCATACACCGAAGGTAGAATGGCAACTGATAAAGAAAGAACCCATACACCGAAAGGTAGAATGGGAGCTGATAAAGAAAGGGCATAAAGAACCCATACACCGAAAGGTGGTGAATGGCAACTGGATAAAGAAAGAACCATACACCGGAAGGTAGAATGGCAACTGATAAAGAAAGAACCCATACACCGAAAGGTAAAATGGCAAATGATAAAAAGAAAGAACCCATACACCGAAAGGTGCAGAATGGCAACTGATAAAGAAAAAGAACCCATACACAGGAAAGGTAGAATGGCAACTGATAAAGAAAAGAACCCATACACCGGAAGGTAGAATGGCAACTGATAAAGAAAGAACCCATACACCGAAAGGTAGAATGGCAACTGATAAAGAAAGAACCCATACACCGAAAGGTAGAATGGCAACTGATAAAGAAAGAACCCATACACCGAAAGGTAGAATGGCAACTGATAAGAAAGAACCCATACACCGAAAGGTAGAATGGCAACTGATAAAGAAAGGAACCATACACCGAAAAGGTATAATGGCAACTGATAAAGAAAGAACCCATACACCGAAAGGTAGAATGGCAATTGATAAAGAAAGGAACCCATACACCGAAAGGTAGAATGGCAACTGATAAAGAAAGGAACTGATAAAACTGAAAAGAACCCATACACCGAAAGGTAGAATGGGAACTGATAAAGAAAGAACCTATACACCGAAAGGTAGAATGGCAACTGATAAAGAAAGAACCTATACACTGAAGGTAGAATGCGAAAAGAAAGAACCCATAAGAATGGGAACTGATAAAGAAAGAACCCATACACCGAAAGGTAGAATGGCAACTGGATAAAGAAAGAACCCATACACCGAAAGGTAGAATGGCAACTGATAAAGAAAGAACCCATACACCGAAAGGTAGAATGGCAACTGATAAAGAAAGAACCCATACACCGAAAGGTAGGAATGGAACTGATAAAGAAAGAACCCATACACCGAAAGGTGAATGGGAACTGATAAAGAAAGAACCCATACACCGAAGGTGGGAATGGCAACTGATAAAAGAAAACCCATACACCGAAGGTAAGAGTGGCAACTGATGAAAAAGAACCCATACACCGAGGGTAAATTGGCAACTGATAAAGAAGAACCCATACACCG
>JAXRKP010000363.1:45000-53832 GCA_037039925.1 Doris montereyensis | reverse complement strand
AGCACAGTGAGTATTAGAGAAGGAAAAAGTGTGGAGTCCGTGGAGGAATTCAGTCAGTGTCAGTGTCTTGGAAGTGGTAACGGAGACGGAGTCGAACGAAAGAAGTTTTCCAACAAAGAGCGGATTTGGTATCTATCAAACGACGGCTGTAAGGAACAAATTTGAGGCCCTTTTCCAAGACAGATCGCTCGGGTTGACTGACTGGGAAGAGTGTGGGCGGAAACGCAAACAACCCAGATACTAGTAGCAGAGGGCTGGTGTGGATGAACCAGCTGGAAGCAGGCAGCGTTAGTGTCAAGGTGAGGGATGCATGAGAGGAGAGTGGTTTGATCGTCGCTGATGATTCGAATGGTCGCATGAACACAGGTATAGATCGGAATGACCATATAAATCTGGAGGAGGGTCGAAGATGAGTGAGTTTGTTGGATTTAAGCGCCTTTCATAAATAGATGTAAAACCAGAGTTTGAGTGTGATGAATAATGTGTCGAATAAGGATGTAAAGACGAGACGATTCAGCTAAAGTTAAGGAACGGAGGCGTTGTTAATGAAGATTGAAATGGTAAGATTAAAGGCGCGGCATTGTTTTGCGTTCGTAACTGGAAGCGTAGTCTCGATTTATCCTTAAAAGAGAGCATTTAGTTTCAACCGCTTGGAATGTAGAGCGGTACACGCATCGAAGAGACATAATTGGAAAATGAAGGAGAAACGACCGGGTTATAGAAACCCCTTATAGGGATGAACCTTATGATGTAAGCAATCGTAAGTAGAAGCAAAATATTGAAGAGGTGAATGCGAAGTTTTCTTCATGGGTAAGCTGTAGCCAAGTAGACAGAGAGAATACATCTGTGAGAGATCGGAAGGTTAAGGTAGAGAAGGCAATATGAACGTAATTATGTAGGGATGCAAGAAAGAGGTTTCAATGAAAGTGATAAGGTGTTTAGAAGAAATAGGCTTCATACTATGCGTCAATGAAGATATAAGATAAATAACACTAAGTAACAGTCAGGAATATGTCCCGATAGTAGTATGACAAGAAGATGACTAAGAATCTAGATGTATTAACAATATTAAAAGACAAATAACGTAAACAACAGAGAGATATGTGGCAATGAGATCGATCTAAATAGTAAGTGAATAATACGAAGCGGCACAGTGAGTGAAGTCAAAAGCGAAATATGACAATAGTGACAACTCAACTAATAAAGACAGAGCAAACACGTGACATTCGGCTATAACCCTTCGTCAAGACAACAAACGAGAAATATTTAGAATCTAGATCTAAGCTAATACATCCGCCGCAATCACACAATGTGATGTCAGAAATAAAAAACTATAAAGACGGAGAAAAGAAAGAAAGAAAAAGACAGTGATGTTAAGAAACGTAAGCAGTGGAGGCGGGGGGGGGAAGGTTGAGAAGGACGTGAAAAAAGAGTCGAAATAGGACTGGTTTCAGACTCTAGTAAAAATGAAATAAAAATATGAAAATAAGTAAGAGTATAAAAGGAAAGAGAAGGAGATAGAAGAGCAGAGAGAGAAATAGAGACTAGAGAGAAGAAAGAAGAGAGAAGGAGAGAGAGAGAGAGGGTGAGAGGAGAGAGGAGAGAGAGAGCACTGAGAGAGAGTGGATGAGAGTGATAAGAGAGAGAGAGAGAGAGTAAGGAGAGTAGAGATTAGAGAGAGAGCAGAGATTGAGAGTAGAGAGATGGGAGAGGAGAGAAGAGAAGGAGACGAGAGGAGGATGAGAAGGAGAGAGAAGAGAGAGAGACGAGAGATGAGAGAAGCATGAGAGAGAGAGGAGAGGTAGAGAGAGAGAGAGAGTGAGAGATAGAAAAGAAAGAAAACAGGCCAGGGAGCTAAGAAAGGGAGAGGAGAGACTGTGGAGTATGGGCTAAACAAGAACGGAAAGAAATAGGGATAATGTAAGACTAAGATCCTATATCTCCTAGTGGGCTCTAGCAAAGAAGAATGATACGCATATCATGTATATGATTAGATCTATACTTCTCACTGGGCTAGCTATGGATTGAAAGAATGATTAGAATAATGAAATGATCATGCTATCAGTATAAATAAGACAAAATCATTTACACTGAAGGTGCGAAATGTATATAATTACAAATAATACAAGAAGACTTTAATTGTGATACGATCTAATAAGGGTGGAGATGCTTAACATATAACTTATCTGAAATTTCATAAAAATGACCAGTATAGGTACCTAAGATCTAGGCTGATGCCATCCCCAAGGACTACTTAATTCTCAAATTCTATTTCTATTATCCTAGTGGTGAGAATAACAAAAGAGATCTATTCGTAATGGTAAGAACTCTCTGTGCGCCATGATGCTTCCGGTAAATGGTGAACGTAAGAAGGACTACAACATCATCTAACATATAAAATTTAGTAAAAATGTAGAATGCCTACCTAGCATTGGAGTATTAGCTACTCATATGGATCTGGGCACACGGGGTGTGAATCTGCAGAGGGACCCCCAACGTTGCCCGGGATAAGGTAAGTGTGGAGGAGTGGTGGCAGGTTAGGGATGGATAGTTTTCAGGGCGGTGGGTTGGTGGGATGCGGATGGAGGGTAGGGTGAGAAGGATCGTGGAAGGGTCAGGGAATAGTATTAGCGAGAGATGGTGCCCGACTATGGGGAGTTAATCAAAGGAAGAATTACTATAGTAATTGGTGTATATAGCGTCAATACCGTCAGGGGTTGATGGCTGTGCCCAATCTTACTATAAGTCCTGGTTCTCTAAAGACTTCCTAGACTCAGCACCGCCCAGTACATGAACCTGAGATAATGCTTACTTTCAGGTCACTTGGGTTCACTCGATGCCCTGCTTTCTTGAAATGTAAAGGCACCAGGCTTGTCTTGTTCGCAGTATCAATATCTCTCCTGTGATGGATCAGTCTGAGTTGGAGAGTTGCAAGCAGTTTCCTCCGATATAGGAGCCATTTCCACAACTTGAACTGCAGCGAAATAGCATAACTAACATTAGCTGAGAGAGCGCAGGAGGAATTGCCCTCATTCACTGTACCAGGAGCTGTCTAGGGAACTGAATGGTAAGTGGAGGCCGTCTACAAAGGGGCATGTCTTGCAGTGAGTGCGGTCCATCACATCGGAACTGTGCCCGACGGCGAGGAGGTCAGTAGTAGAGGTCGACTTGTGCACAAGGATATATCCTGATAGGGCGAGTGTGTCTCTTTGAAGGCAATTAAAAGGAAAGGAAGGGGAAAACAAGTCTACTAAGTCTCGGCACTAGCGGTGTAGTAATAGGCAGGGTTCATGCGGACTATATGATGACAAGGTATGTAATGTGTGTGCGGATGGTACGGAAGGATAAAGAGGTATGCGTGTGAGGTCTTATCTTTCTCTACCTACGCATTGTTGGGGCGTCTGTACGGGGGTACAATTTTAGCTCCTCAGAAAGGCGTGGACAAATGATGGCCCTAGGCGATCAGCCTCTTGCGGTAGGAAGAAATCAAACATCATTAGGCGCTTCTCTCTGTGATATAATCTGCGTCAGTAGACAACAGATGCCGTCTGAGGCGGAAGGAGCACTTTGAGGAGTATTAGATCAGCATCTTTGCAACTTGGTGGATGAAGAGGATGTGTATGTGGAGGGTAGATATGCTATGACTATCTGTATCTTTGTAGAAATATTGTAGTTGTATGTCCATGTTCAGAGAGACGAACGGTGATGTACTAAGAAGTTTAACAGGGAGGATGTCGACTAGGGTTATAATGTGAACTGGATTAGGTTTGCAAAAGTTGTTTGCAAAATCAAAGAAAACGGACATGTAAATCAGTCAGCTAGACATTCGGTCGTTAATACCAGAACCCATCATCAATTATACCCGTTTGTAGGTGTTGGCAGAGGGAGCCAGGATACGCACTGGAACAATCTATGTGTCAAGATACCCCATGAATAGGCAAGGCGTAATCTGAGGGTCCCAATCTAAGTTGCCATGGCTAACTCCACTGATTTGCTCGAAAGCTGTCCATTGAATTGAAAAATTAAGATTTATGACTTCTGGTCAGATCGCTGAGTCGAAGAATTTAGAGGTTTGAAGGCCCATGGAATGGGGTATGGATGTGTACTACTACTACTACTACTACTACTACTACTACTACTACTACTACTACTAGTAGTAGTAGTAGTAATAATAATGGCAATATTAGTAGTAGTAGTAGTAGTAGAAGAAGAAAGTAGTAGCAGTAGTAGTAGTAGTAGTAGTAGTAGTAGAAGTAGTAGTAGTAGTAGTGAGGTAGTAGTAGTAGTATTAGTAGTAGTATTATTAGTAGTAGTAGTAGTAGTATTAGTAGTAGTAGTAGTAGTAGTAGTAGTAGTAGTAGTGCTATTATTATATTATTATATTATTATTATTATTATTATTATAATGTTCATTATTATTAATTATCATATTAGAGAAAGATATATTATTATTAATATTATTACGAAACATTATTATTATTATTATCACTGTATGCTGCCCCGAGAGGTGAGAAGAACTTTCAATGAAATTGCTTGCTGGGGGGATAAATGATGTACGGTCGGTGAGCCTGCATTTGTGCGGGAGATACGGACTGTAAATCCATCTTTATCTTTATCAGAGAAGGGAAAATATATTATGGCAACTTTCATTAGGGTAATTATACACCGTTGCGATTCGGTACAAGTTACTTTCATGAGTGTAATTATACACTGTTGCTTTTTACAAGTTACATGAGTGTAATTATACACTGTTGCGTTTTATTACACGTTACTTTTATGAGTGTAATTATACACTTTTGCGTTTCGGTACAAGTTACTTCATGAGCGTAATTATACACTGTTGCGTTTAGTGGTACAAGTTACTTTCATAAACAAATGGGACGACAGTGGGGTGGGTCTCAGGATGAGAGCCCACTGTAAGAATAAGGTAGGGGTAGGGGGTGGTGGTGGGTAGGGAGTGCGAGGCAGACATGAGCTAGTCCCAGCGTGACCTTCATCTTTTGTTTCAGGTGATTTTGGTCTGGTGTGAGTTCGTCTGACGTGAGAGTCTGTCTTGTCTCGTGATCTTGTCTCGTGTGAGTTTGTCTGACGTGAGTCTGTCTCTCGTGATCTTGTCTCGTGTGAGTTTGTCTGATGTGATTGATGATCAGTGTGCTGTTGTTGACTGGTGAGATTTTGTCTGGTGTGAGCTTGTTTGATACGAAACTGTCTCCTCCGGGATTTAGGGGTGGTGTAAATTTGTCTGATGGGAGTTTGTATAGTATGAGTTTGTCTAGTAGGAGTTTGTCTGATATGAGTTTATTGGCGTGATTGTGTCTGGCGCAAGTTTGTCGGCTGTGAATTTGTCGAACTCGAGTGGACTCGGTGATGCAAGAGCAAGATGTCGCCCTCTTAACCAAAACATCGTAGGTTCAAGCCCGCCAAGTTGAACAATTTTCGCGAGTATTTCGAGTAAAATCCACCTCCCTGGTCAAGGTCGGCTCGGCAGCTAGTCCCATCAGATAAAAGCGATAAAAAGGAGGCCCAGTGTGCAAAGGAAAGCACTATGTGTATGCCACAAAAAAGCCTTTGGCTGTTCATAGGCAGTCCGCACAGAATTAATAAATCATAGCCAAAACCCCGAGATAACCTTAAGTGTGGATTTCAGTAAAGTGAAATCAAATCAGGTAAAGAATAATCTTACGCCAGTTTGTCTATGGTGAGTTTGTCTGGTGTGAATTTGTCTGGTGTGAGTTTGTCTGGTGTGAGTTTGTCTATTGTGAGTTTGTCTGTGTGAGTATGTCTTGTGTGAGTTTGACTGGTGAGAGTTTGACTGGTGAGATTTTGTCTGGTGAGAGTTTGTCTAGTGTGAATTTGTCTGGTGTGAGTTTGTCTGGTGTGTGTTTGTCTATTGTGAGTTTGTCTGGTGTGAGTATGTCTGGTGTGAGTTTGACTGGTGAGAGTTTGACTGGTGTGAGTTTGTCTGGTGAGAGTTTGACTGGTGTGAGTTTGTCTGGTGAGAGTTTGACTGGTGAGAGTTTGTCTGGTGAGAGTTTGTCTGGTGTGAGTTTGTCTTTGAGAGTTTGACTGGTGTGAGTTTGTCTGGTGAGAGTTTGTCTGGTGTGTATGTCTGGTGTGAGTTTGATTGGTGAGAGAGTTTGTCTGGTGTGATTTTGTCTATTTGTGTGTTTGTCTATTGTGAGTTTGTCTGGTGTGAGTATGTCTGGTGTGAGTTTGTCTGGTGTGAGTTTGTCTATTTGTGAGTTTGTCTGGTGTGAGTTTGTCTGATGTGAATTTGTCTATTGTGAGTTTGTCTGGTGTGAGTTTGTCTGGTGTGAGTTTGTCTATTGTGAGTTTGTCTGGTGTGAGTCTGTCTATTGTGAGTTTGTCTGGAGTGGTTTTATCTATTTTGAGTTTATCTGGTATGGGTTTGTCTGGAGCGATTTTGTCTAAAGTGATTTTGTCTGGTATGATTTTGTCTGGTGTGAGTCTGTCTATTATGAGTTTGTCTGCTGTGAGTTTGTTTGGTGTGAGTTTGTCTGGTGTGAGTTTGTCTGGAGTGAATTTGTTGGGAGGGATTTTGTTTGGTGTGAGTTTGTCTGGTTTGAGTTTGTCTAGCGTAAGTCTGACTGGTGCGAGTTTGTCTGATGTAAATTCGTGAGCTATCTGGCGTCAGACATGATCATGTCTTAATTGATGGCCAGCATTCTTTACCATTGTTGTACTGACATGACAGCAATAAAAATTGTTTAGTATCAATAAAGAAAGCATTCAGTCATATCATAATCCGACTGAAGGTTGAGATAATTCATTCTTTCGTTTACTTTTCTTTTCAAAGAGGTGAGACTTTAAATCATAAAAATATTGACTATGAAGAGGAGAACAAACAGATACAGAATGGCGTGCGAATAGTAACCATTGTTAGTTTCTGTACTGGCTGTCACAAAGGCATGTTTGACTTGGCTCTCAGATGAATGCGCTGTGAGTACCAGGAGTCTCAGGCTCTGTTGATTCAGCTGTACGGCTACCGACCACACCAAGAGTTGCCAGGTAATCCATTTAATCTATACAATCACATACACACAAACAAACGCACACAGACAAACACACACACACAAACACACGGACACACACTTGGGGAAACGCGTACACACAATGACTATTTTGTTTGTCATCCCTTCCCTTCGCTATCTGAGAATTTGATGAAAAGAAAGCAAAGACGAAAACACATTTGTGTTACACAAGGATATGGTAAATAACACAATGTAGACTAGATCAGAACGTAGTTAAAACACAATGTCACTACACCAGCACGTAGTTAAAAACACAATATAGACTTCATCAGGACCTAGTCTAAAACACAATGTAGACTACACCAGGACGTAGTCTAAACACAATGTAGACTACATCAGGACGTAGTCAAAAACACAATATGTGCTACACAATGACGTAGAATAAAACACAATATAGGCTACACCAGGATGTAGTCAACAACACATTGTACGCTACACCAGGCAGTAGTCAAAAACACAATATAGGCTACACCAGGATGTAGTCAACAACACATTGGACCAGGCAGTAGTTAAAACACAATATAGGCTACACCAGGAAGTAGTCAAAATGACAATATATAGACTACACCAGGAACCAGTCAAAACACAATTTAGGCTACACCAGGAGGAAGTCAAGAACACAATATAGCCTACATCAGGAAGTAGTCAAAAACACAATATAGGCTACACCAGGAAGTAGTCAAAAACACAATATACGCTACACCAGGAAGTAGTCAAAACACGATATAGGCTACACCGGGAAGTAGTCAAAAACACAATATAGGCTACACCAGTAAGTAGTCAAAGACACAATATAGGCTACACCAGTAAGTAGTCAAAAACACAATATAGGCTACACCAGGAAGTAGTCAAAAACACAATATAGGCTACACCAGGAAGTAGTCAAAAAACAATATAGCCTAGACCAGGATGTAGTCAAAAAACAATATAGCCTACACCAGGACGTAATCAAAACAACAATGTAGGCTACACCAGGACGTAATCAAAACAACAATATAGGCTACACCAGGACGTAATCAAAACAACAATGTAGGCTACACCAGGAAGTAATAAAAAACAATATAGCCTACACCAGGATGTAATCAAAACAACAATATAGGCTACACCAGGACGTAGTCAAAAACATAATATAGGCTGCACCAGGAAGTAGTCAAAAACTCAATATAGCTAAGTTAAAACATAATATGTCACCAAAGTAAAAACAATATCGGCTACACCAGGACGTAGTCAAAAAAAACAATATAGACTACACCAGGACGTAGTCCAAAAACACAATATAGGCTACACCAGGACGTAGTCAAAAACACAATATAGACTACACCAGGACGTAGTCAAAAACACAATATAGGCTACACCAGTACGTATTCAAAAAACAATATACGCTACACCAGGACGTAGTCAAAGACATAATATAGGCTACACCAGGAAGTAGTCAAAAACACAATATAGGCTACACCAGGACGTAGTCAAAAAACACAATATAGCTACAACAGGAAGTAGTCTCTCTCAAAATATAGGCTACACGAGTACGTAGTCAAAAACGCAATATAGGCTACATCAGGACGTAGTCAAAAACGCAATACAGGCTATACCAGGACATAGTCAAAAACGCAATATAGGCTACACGAGGACGTAGTCAAAAACAATATAGGCTACACCAGTTAGTGGTCAAAAACACAATATAGGCTACACCAGGAAGTAGTCAAAAACAATATATAGGCTACACCAGGAAGTAGTCAAAATACACCAGACGTAGCTAAACACATCATAGGCTACACCA
>JAXRKP010000363.1:17500-37500 GCA_037039925.1 Doris montereyensis | reverse complement strand
TACATACACACATTCTTACATACATGCATACATACATACTTACATACATACATAGTTACATACATACATACTTACATACATACATACATACATACATACATACTACATACATACATACATACATACATACATACATACTTACATACATACATACATACATACATACATACATACATACACATACATACATACATACATTATAACCATTTCGCTCATTCTTGTTAACTTGTGATGCATGTATTTAATTGAAACTTTGGCCTGAATGAGACGAATATTGTCCGAATCGAGAAATGATATAACTTTTGATTTTTTTAAATTTTAGATAGTAATAATAGCTGTAAGCTCGATTGACATTCAATGTTACCCAGTTAACATCTCTTTCACATCCATGAAGGCACAAAGCATAGCAAACCAGTCAGACACGCACACCTCAAGCATTTCATCATTATAGTCAATCTGTTTTTCTTAAAGCCAGCGTTTGCTTCTAGACATGAAAGTCTTATTATGTTATAGTAGAGACTCGTCACTTATTTATTTGTTTTAGTCCTCATTGTGTACGTTGGCGGGACATACTCCAATATGGCTCTATTATTTTTGCTTTGATTGTAAGCGGAATCGTACAGCCATCAACTCACATCTGGTGACCTACTTCATAGGCGCCATCTCACGTGGGGACTGCAGCCATTGCCATGCCACGTTGCCAAGTTTATTTAGTCTTTAGACACCAAAAGGAAAAACCGTTCCTCTCCATATGCTGACGGGACCACATATGGATTGCTTTTTTTGTTTTTGCTGTTTTTTCGTTAGAGGAAATTCATGGTTCTACTACTGTCGATATCCCTGAAAGCGTTATCATTAGGGGTGGGGGGTGGGTGGTGGGGTGAGTGTTGGGGGAGGGGGAGAGGGGTTGTCAGTAGAATATTTCATAGTTCAACTATCGGTATCTCTGGAAGAGACAAGTATAACGAAAGACACAGACACAGACACAGACATTCATTGCTCAATTTGTTCAATTACACTGAAACGTATCACGACTTTCAAGTTGCTATTTCTCTGCCGGAAGATGGGAATACGTCAGGTACTTGATTGTTGTTGTTGTTATCTTTGTCTGTTGGGGTTTTTTGATAGCTATTGGTGTCTTTGTCTGTTGTTATTTTTTGGTAGTTATTGTTGTCCTTGTCTGTTGTTGTTGTTTTTTTTTATTGTTGTCTTTGTCCGTTGTTGTTTTGTTTAGTTGTTGTTGTTGACATTGTCTGTTGTTTTTGTTGTTCTTGTTGTTGTTATTATTGTTGTCCTTGTCTGTTGTTTTGTTTGGTTGTTGTTGACATTGTCTGTTGTTTTTGTTGTTCTTGTTGTTGTTGTTGTGTTGTTGTCCTTGTCTGTTGTTTTCTGTTTTTGGTTGCTGTTGTTGTCTTTGTCTGTTTTGGGTTTTTTTTTTGGTTATTATTGTTGTCCGTGTCTGTTGTTGTTTTTTGATATTTATTGTTGTCCTTGTCTGTTTTGGTTTTTTTGGTTGTTGTTGTTGACCTTGTCTGTTGTTGTTTTTTGGTTGTTGTTGTCCTTGTGTGTTGTTTTTTTCTTTAGTTGTTGTTGTCCTTGTTTGTTCTTTGTGTTGTTGTTGTTGTCCTTGTCTGATGTTTTTTTCTTTAGTTGTTGTTGTCCTTGTCTGTTGTTTGTGTTGTTGTTGTTGTCCTTGTCTGTTGTTTGTGTTGTTGTTGTTGTCCTTGTCTGTTGTTTGTGTTGTTGTTGTTGTCCTTGTCTGTTGTTTGTGTTGTTGTTGTTGTCCTTGTCTGTTGTTTGTGTTGTTGTTGTTGTCCTTGTCTGTTGTTTGTGTTGTTGTTGTTGTTGTCCTTGTTTGTTGTTTGTGTTGTTGTTGTTGTCCTTGTCTGTTGTTTGTGTTGTTGTTGTTGTTATCCTTGTTTGTTGTCTGTGTTGTTATTGTTGTCCTTGTCTGTTGTTTGTGTTGTTGTTGTTGTCCTTGTCTGTTGTTTGTGTTGTTGTTGTTGTTGTCCTTGTCTGTTGTTTGTGTTGTTGTTGTTGTCTTTGTCTGTTGTTTGTGTTGTTGTTGTTGTCCTTGTCTGTTGTTTGTGTTGTTGTTGTTGTCCTTGTCTGTTGTTTGTGTTGTTGTTGTTGTCCTTGTCTGTTGTTTGTGTTGTTGTTGTTGTTGTCCTTGTCTGTTGTTTGTGTTGTTGTTGTTGTCCTTGTCTGTTGTTTGTGTTGTTGTTGTTGTTGTCCTTGTCTGTTGTTTGTGTTGTTGTTGTTGTGCTTGTCTGTTGTTTGTGTTGTTGTTGTTGTCCTTGTTTGTTGCCTGTGTTGTTGTTGTTGTCCGTGTCTGTTGTTTGTGTTGTTGTTGTTGTCCTTGTCTGTTGTTTGTATTATTGTTGTTGTTGTCCTTGTCTGTTGTTTGTGTTGTTGTTGTTGTCCTTGTCTGTTGTTTGTGTTATTGTTGTTGTTGTCCTTGTCTGTTGTTTGTGTTGTTGTTGTTGTCCTTGTCTGTTGTTTGTGTTATTGTTGTTGTTGTCCTTGTCTGTTGTTTGTGTTGTTGTTGTTTGTCCTTGTCCTTATCTGTTGTTTGTGTTGTTGTTGTTGTTGTCCTTGTTTGTTGTTTGTGTTGTTGTTGTTGTCCTTGTCTGTTGATTGTGTTATTGTTGTTGCCCTTGTCTGTTGTTTGTGTTGTTGTTGTTGTCCTTGCCTGTTGTTTGTGTTGTTGTTGTTGTCCTTGTCTGTTGTTTGTGTTGTTGTTGTTGTTGTCCTTGTCTGTTGTTTGTGTTGTTGTTGTTGGTGTCCTTGTTTATTGGGTTTTTTTGGTTGTTGTTGTCCTTGTTAGTTATTTTTTTTGGTTGTTGTTGTTGTTGTCCTTGTTTGTTGGGTTTTTTTGGTTGTTGTTGTTGTCCTTGTCTGTTTTTCTTTGTTTGTTGTTGTTGTCCTTGTCTGTTTTTCTTTGATTGTTTTTGTTGTCCTTGTCTGTTTTTTTTTGTTGTTGTTATCCTTGTCTGTTTTTCTTTGGTTGTTTTTGTTGTCCTTGTCTGCTTTTTTTTTTGTTGTTGTTGTTGTCCTTGTCTGTTTTTCTTTGGTTGTTGTTGTTGTCCTTGTCTGTTTTTCTTTAGTTGTTGTTGTCCTTGTCTGGGTTTTTTTGGTTATTGTTGTTGTCCTTGTCTGTTTTCCTAAAGTTGTTGTTGTTCTTGTCTGTTTTCCTAAAGTTGTTGTTGTCCTTGTCTGTTTTCCTAAAGTTGTTGTTGTCCTTGTCTGTTTTTCTTCGGTTGTTATTGTTGTCCTTATTTGATTGTTTTTCTTTGGTTGTTGTTGTTGTTGTTAATGTCTGTCTGTTTGTCTTTGGTTGTTGTTGTTGTCAATGTCTGTCTGTTTTTCTTTTTGGTTGTTTTGGTTGTTGTTGTTGTTGTCAATGTCTGTCTGTTTTTCTTTGGTTATTGTTGCTGTCCTTGTCTGTCTGTTTTTCTTTGGTTGTTGTTGTCCTTATCTGTTTGTTTTTCTTTGGTTTTTGTTGTTGTCCTTGTCTGTCTGTTTTTCTTTGGTTGTTGTTGCTGTCCTTGTCTGTCCGTTTTCTTTGGTTGTCGTTGTCCTTATCTGTTTGTTTTTCTTTGGTTTTTGTTGTCAATGTCTGTCTGTGTGTCTTTGAGTGTTGTTGTTGTCCTTGTCTGTCTGTTTTTCTTTGGTTGTTGTTGTTGTCAATGTCTGTCTGTTTTTCTTTGGTTGTTGTTTCTTGTGTTTTTTGATTTTGGAGGGGACGGGGGTTATTGGTTATTGACAACTGCATGCTCAAAAGGATAGAACAAGAGTGATTATAACAGTGAAAGTGACAATGTATGCTTATTAATCGTGCAAAGAATAGGAAGGGGGGCGAAGGGGCATACCAAAATTAACATTCAATGCGTCAACAACGAGTGCAATGCAAATATTTCACGCAATACTAAAAATATATGTTTAGCATAATAATGAGTTGTCTCATGTCTTGTGGATTAAAAGATATTTAGGGCTGGATGTCAGCGGTAGAGGCGGAGATGGGTGGGGGGGGGATATGAGGTAGGCAAATAACAATTAGACAGACCCATCTATATCAAAGGTGATGATTTCAGAGCCGGATGAATCAAAATTATATAAAGAAAAGTGAAGGTGTTTGTTTTTGTCCCTAGTTTTTTTCTTTCTTTTTTTCTTACCGTTTTCTTCTCTTTTTTTTTATTTTATTGAAATGTTTGATATTTTTCTTTTCCTGTTACTTTCCCTTGAGTGTTTCCGTGGGTGTGTAAACACGGACCTTGAATGGCCAAAGACCCAAAATCAATCCTCGCACGACTGGACTGGACACCCAAGTGAATCAAGGTGGCAGATAATCGTCATGTACAATGGATCGCTTTTCACTGTGCCGCAGACAGGAGCGTGAGCTCGCGTAGAGCCATGAAGCTTAGAAAATAACGTCTTCTGTCCGCTGGTCTCGGAAACGTTTTCACCTGTTTCGTCCTTTTGGTTTTCAGACACAGAAGGGATGACGTAAATTAAAAGCTAAAAATTCGATAGCTTTCTACATTTCTAGTTTAATATTTAGATTCTACCTTTCTAGCCTTCGATCCAGCTTTCCACCTTTCTATTCTCCTATCTACCTTTCTAGCCTTCTATCTAGCTTTCTAGCTCTTTATCTAACTTTCTAGTCTTCTATCTAGCTTTCTAGCTCTTTATCTAGCTTTCTAGTCTTCTATCTAGCTTTCTATTTTTCTATCTACCTCTCTAGACGTTTATCTAACTTTCTAGCCTTCTATTTAGCTTTTTCTAGCCTTCTATCTAGCTTTATAGCCTTCTATCTAGCTTTCTACGCTTCTATCTAGTTTTCTAGCCGTCTATCTAGCTTTTTATTTTTCTATCTAGCTTTTGTAGCCTTCTATCTAGCTTTCTTGCCTTCACTCTAGCTTTCTAGTCTTCTATCTAGCTTTCTATTCTTCTATCTAGGCTTCTAGCCTTCTATCTAGCTATTTTTTTCTATTTTTCTATCTAGCTTTCTAGCCTTTTTTCTATTTTTCTTCTAGCTATTTTCTATCAGGCTTCTAGCCTTCTATCTAGCTTTCTAGTTCTTCTATCTAGCTTTCTATTTTTCTATCTAGGCTTCTAGCCTTCTATCTAGCTTTCTATTTTTCTATCTAGCTTTTATTTTTCTATCTAGTTTCTACCTTTTCTATCTAGGCTTCTAGCCTTCTATCTAGCTTTCTATTTTTTCTATCTAGCTTTCTATTTTTCTATCTAGGCTTCTAGCCTTCTATCTAGCTTTCTAGTCTTCTATCTAGCTTTCTATTTTTCTATCTAGCTTTCTATTTCTTCTATCTAGTCTCATCTAGCTTTCTATTTTTCTATCTAGCTTTCTGTTCTTTATCTAGCTTTTTTTCTATCTTAGCTTTCTATTCTTCTATCTAGCTTTTCTAGTTCTTCTATCTAGTTTTCTAGTCTTCTATCTGGTCTTCTATCTAGTTTTCTAGTCTTCTATCTAGCTAGTTTC
Source organism: Doris montereyensis (assembly GCA_037039925.1). Classification (NCBI taxonomy): domain Eukaryota; kingdom Metazoa; phylum Mollusca; class Gastropoda; order Nudibranchia; family Dorididae; genus Doris; species Doris montereyensis. The sequence goes on along the minus strand of JAXRKP010000363.1, from coordinate 32,000 downwards.
TAGTCTTCATCTAGCTTTCTAGTCTATCTAGCTTCTATAGTCTTCTATCTAGCTTTTCTAGTCTTCTATCTAGCTTTCTAGTCTTCTATCTAGCTTTCTATTTTCTATCTAGCTTTCTAGTCTTCTATCTAGCTTTCTAGTCTTCTATTCTAGTTTTCTAGTCTAGTCTTCTAGTCTTTATCTAGCTGTCTAGTTTTCTAGCTTCTAGTCTTCTTTCTAGTTTTTCTATCTATCTAGTTTAGAAGCTACCTTCTAACTTGGGTCTTCTATCTAGCTTTCTAGTCTTCTATCTAGTTTTTAGTAGCTTTCTATCTAGCTAGCCTTCTTCTAGTCTTCTATCTAGCTTTCTTAGTCTTCTATCTAGCTTTCTCTCCTTTCTAGTCTAGCTTCTATCTAGTCTTCTTTATCTTTCTAGTATTCTATCTAGCTTTCTAATCTAATTTCTAGTAGTCTTCTAGCTTTAGTTTCTAGTCTTCTATCTAGTTTTTCTACCTTTTCTATAGCTTTCTTTTTCTATCTAGCTTTCTTCTATCTAGTCTTCTATCTAGCTTTCTAGTCTTTCTAGCTTTCTCTAGCTGTCTAGGCTTTCTTTCTATCTAGCTTTCTATTTTTTCTATCTAGTCTCTTCTATCTAGCTACCCTTGTCTTCTATCTAGCTTTCTACCTTTTTCTATCTAGCTTCTCCCTACTTTCTAGTTTTCTATCTAGCTGTCTACCTTTCTAGTATTCTATCTAGCTGTCTACTATCTAGCTTCTAGTATTCTATCTAGCTGTCTACCTTTCTTCTATCTAGCTTTAGTCTCTATCTAGTCTTCTATTTTTCTTCTAGTAATCTTCTTCTATCTATCTTTTCTGTCTATCTAGCTTTCTATCTAGCCTATTTTTCTATCTAGCTTTCTGTTCTTCTTCTACCTTTCTAGTTTTCTATTCTATCTAGCCTTCTTCCTTTCTAGTCTTCATCTAATTTTCTAGTCTTCTATCTACCTTTCATCTTTATCTAGCAGTCTTCTATCTTATCTTTCTTCATTTTATCTATCTAATTCTATCTAGCTGTCTACCTTTCTAGTCTAGCTTTCTAGTCCTTTAGTTTTCTACCTATCTAGTCTTCTATCTAGCTTTCTACCTTTCTAGTATTCTATCTAGCTGTCTACCTAGCTTTTCTAGTCTTCTATTCTAGCTTTCTAGCTGTTTTATCTATCTAGTATTCTATCTAGCTAGTTCTATCCTTCTATCTTTCTAGTATTCTCTAGCTGTCTACCTTTCTAGTATTCTTTCTACTTCTAGTATTCTAATCTTCTATCTATCTTTCTACCTTTCTAGTATTCTATCTAGCTGTCTACCTTTCTAGTCTTCTATCTAGCTATTCTATCTAGCCTTTCTAGTATTCTATCTAGCTGTCTACCTTTCTAGTATTCTATCTAGCCTTCTATCCAGCTGTCTACCTTTCTAGTATTCTATCTAGCTTTCTAGTCTTCTATCTAGCTTTTTAGTATTATATCTAGCTGTCTAGCCTTTTCTAGCTTTTGATTTTTACATCTAATCTAGCTGTTTACCTTTCAAACTCTTTAGCCTTCTATCCATCTTTCTTCATACCTTTCTAGTAGCTAGCTGTCTACCTTTCTAGTATTCTATCCAGCTGTTTATCTATCTCTATCTAGCAGTTTACCTTCTATATTCCAGTTTCTACCTTTCTAATATTCTATCTAGCTGTCTACTTTTCTAGTATTATATCTAGTCTATCTTTCTAGTATTCTATCTAGCTTTCTACCTTTCTAGTATTCTATCTAGCTTTCTACCTTTCTAGTATTCTATCCAGCTGTCTACCTTTCTAGCCTTATATCCAGCTGTCTACCTTTCTAGTCTTCTATCCAGCTGTCTACCTTTCTAGTATTCTATCCAGCTGTCAACTTTTCTTATATCCAGTTTTTCTATCTACTTTCTGTATTCTATCCAGCTGTCTACCTTTCTAGCCTTATATCCAGCTGTCTACCTTCTAGTCTTCTATCCAGCTGTCTACCTTTCTAGTATTCTATCTAGCTTTCTACCTTTCTAGTATTCTATCTAGCTGTCTACCCTTCTAGCCTTATATCCAGCTGTCTACCTTTCTAGTCTTCTATCTAGCTTTTTAGTTTTTCTAGCCTTCTATCCAGCTTTCTTCCTTTCTACCTTCCTAGCCTTCTACCTAGCTTTCTAGCCTTCTATCTAGCTTTTGATTTTTATATCTACTTTTCTAGTCTTCTATCTACCTTTCAAGCTTTCTAGCCTTCTATCCATCTTTATTCATTTCTAGCTTTTTAGTCTTCTATCTACCTTTCTAGTCTTCTTGGTATATTTCTAGTCTTTTATCTACCTTTCTAGTCTTCTGTCTAGTTTTCTAGCCTTCTATCTAGCTTTTTAGTATAATATTTAGCTTTTCTACCTTTCTAGCCTTCTATCCAGCTTTCTACCTTTCTAGTCTTCTGTCTACCTTTCTAGTCTTCTATCTAGTTTTCTAGCCTTCTATCTAGCTTTTTAGTATACTATCTAGCTTTCTACCTTTCTTGCCTTCTATCCAGCTTTCTACCTTTCTAGTCTTCTGTCTACCTTTCTAGTCTTCTATCTACCTTTCTAGTCTTCTGTCTACCTTGCTAATCTTCTATCATTCTAGCCTTTTAGTCTTCTAGACTTCAACCTTTCTAGCTTTCTAATCTGTTATAGTTTTCTTTTGCCTTTTAGTCTTCAAACATTCACACTATAGTATTCTCCTAAATGTATCAAAGTTATTAGACTCGATGGTATATTCACTGAGAGAGTTCCAGATATGGGTGGCGGCTGTAAAAAAACGAGTGCAGATGGGAGCCGATTTTGGATTTCGGAATTGTCCGTTTTGTTGTCGTGGCCGCTTGTATTTCTCTGATGGGGCAGAGATGTGTTCATGATGGTGTTGGTTATTTGAAACATGACTGCGGCATAGTATTCTAGCCATCTAACCTTCTAGTCTTCTAGTCTTCTAGCCTTCTAGCCTTCTTCGTGTACCTTTCTAGCTTTGTAGTCTTATTCCGTTCTGATGTGCTAGCCTTGTAATTTTCTAACGTTCTACATGTACCTTTCTAGCTTTGTAGTCTTATTCCGTTCTGATGTGGTAGCCCTGTAGTCTTCTAACCTTCTACATGTACCTTTCTAGCTTTGTAGTTTTTTAAATCTTTTTGGTGTTCTAGTCTTCTAGTCTTCTAGTCTTTTAGCATTCTAGCCTTTTAGTCTATCAGTCTTCTAGCCTCATAGTCTTCTTACTTTTTTAATAGTAATAATAATAATAATGATGATGATGATAATAATGATGATGATAATAATAATAATAATAATAATAATAACTAGCACTCCTAATTTGTTGTGGGGGAGGGAGGAGAGAGTTCCAGAAATGGGGATCCCAGAATTCAAAAGATTCTGCGGGTTACTTTAGGTTTGACTAAGATAGTTTTGTCCTTATTTGATTATGGTTTTCTTCTCGGGGTATAGGTTTTCAAAAGATATATCATGCAAATGGGAATGTCACTGTTGAGAGTTTTGTAAACAATATTGCATATCTTACATACAATTCTTTTCTCAGCAGGTAGCCAACGCAATTCATGGAGGAGATGTAGCAGATGCTAATTTGTCTTTTTTTTAAATCAATCTAGCAGCATTATATTGCACAACTTTGAAGACTTCTTAAGTTTTCTTTAGATGTATTAGTCATTAAAGAATTTCAATAATCCAATTTTGACCGGACCAGGGAGTTTAATACCAATGTTGCTATGTTAATAGGAATTATATGACGAATCTTACCAATCTTTTCTTCTCTCTATATACATGCATTTAATCAGGTGGTTAACTTGGTGTGACATGGAGATGTGTGTTAAAATAAACATCAAGGTTTTTTATGTTGGTGGCGAAATCAATGAAATTGTTGCCAGTAGTAATGCTGGTTCTGTCTATCTGTTTAATTATATGTGATCTTCCATTGCATTAATTTATTATGGTTCATCCATTTTTTTATTTCTTTAAAACAATCCTCAAACCATGCACTAAGGATGTTAAAATCTTCAATAAATACAGTCATAGATCTGTGAATCATTGGCATAAAAGTGATAAGAAAGATCAAATTTGGCAATTAAAAAAGAAAGAGGCTGCATATAAACAGTAAAAAGGACAGGCCCCCATACTGAGCCCTGGGACACTCCAAATTTCAACAAATGGTTGTCAGATTTGACACCATTCACCACGACAGATTGCCAACGCTTAATTTTGAACCACGACAATGCAATTTCACTTATTCCAAACGTTTTTTTTTCCAAATATGTTAACAGAATGCCGTGGTTAAAGGTGTCAAATGCTGCAGATAGATCCAAAAAGACAAAGCATGTTCACTCTGTTTGAGTCAGCATTTCTGATGAGGTCCTCTTACACTCTTATAAGGGCTGTGTCTGTGCTGTAGTCCTCTATATGCCGACTGAAAGCGTTGTTCCAGTCAATTAATCCTGAGGTGATTTAACACCTGTCGGAGAATGACCTGTTCGAGTAATTTTGAGATGAATGGTAGGTTCGAAACCGGACGATAGTTCTTCAGCTAATGATGGTTTTTGAGGTTGTAAACAACGAAGGTGTTTTTGAAGCATGGAGGGACGACGCCATTGGTGATAGAAGAGTTGATAACAGCACCAGTAATCGATGGTAATTGTGTGTCAGGGCAAGCAGACATGAGCTTGGCCGGTAAGGGGAGGGGGGTCTAGATCGCAGGGTTTCCTTGGCGCCTTGTTACGAAATCGTCAGTGCCCGATCAAAAACGTCAAGCCTGTGACCCATGAATCAGTTTTCGTCAACAAAGTTTTCGAACGGATCAAACTTGAGTCGTATGTTGTTGACCTTTTCTGTAAAAAGTTGGCAAATTGATTTGGAGGTTGCTTACCTCTGTGTTGTTTGGTAGGGACGTGCATTTAACGCGACCGACCAGCTCGTTGCAAATAATGAAAAGCCGTTTGCAGGATTTTTTCTCATTTAATTTAAAGAAGAAATCTGAGGATTTAGTTTTCCGACGATTTTCTTCCACTCACGGAAATGTGACTTTTTATCTTCTAGTATTCTAACTTTCTTATCTTCTTGCATTCTAGCTTTCTTATCTTCTAGTATTCTAGCTTTATTACCTTCTAGCTTTCTTATATTGTACCATTTTAGATTTCTTATCTTCTAGTATTTTAGTTTTTTATCTTCAAGCATTTTAGTTTTGTTATCTTCTAGTATTCTAGCTTTCTTATCTTCTAGCATTCAAGCTTTCTTATCTTCTAGTATTCTAGCTTTCTTGTCTTTTAGCATTCTAGCTTTCTTATCTTCTAGTATTCTAGCTTTCTTATCTTCTAGCATTTTAGCTTTTTATCTTCTAGTATTCTAGCTTTCTTATCTTCTAGTATTCTAGCTTTCTTATCTTCTAGTATTCTAGCTTGCCTATCTTCTAGTATTCTGGCTTTCTTATCTTCTAGTATTCTAGCTTTCTTATCTTCTAGTATTCTAGCTTTCTTATCTTCTAGCATTCTAGCTTTCTTGTCTTCTAGCATTCTAGCTTCCTTATCTTCTAGTATTCTAGCTTTCTTACATTCTAGCATTCTAAGTTTCTTATCTTCTAGTATTCTAGCTTGCCTGTCTTCTAGTATTTTGGCTTTCCTATCTTCTAGTATTCTACTTTCTTATCTTCTAGCAGTCTAGCTTTCTTGTCTTCTAGTATTCTAGCTTCCTTATCTTCTAGCGTTCTAACTTCTTATCTTCTAGCATTTTAGCTTTCTCATCTTTTAGTATTATAGCTTTCTTATCTTCTAGCATTTTAGTTTTCTTATCTTCGAGCATTCTAGCTTTCTTATCTTCTAGTATTCTAGCTTTCTTATCTTCTAGCATTCTAGCTTTCTTATCTTCTAGTATTATAGCTTTCTTGTCTTCTACCATTCTAGCTTTCTTATCTTCTAACATTCTAGCTTTCTTGTCTTCTAGCATTCTAGCTTTTTATCTTCTAGTATTCTAGCTTTCTTATATTCTAGCATTCTAGCTTTCTTATCTTCTAGCATTTTAGTTTTTCTTTATCTTCTAGTATTGTAGCTTTCTTATCTTTTAGCATTTTAGTTTTCTTATCTTCTAGTATTATAGCTTTCTTATCTTCTAGCATTCTAACTTTCTTATCTTTTAATATTATAGCTTTCCTGTCTTCTAGTATTCTAGCTTTCTTATCCTCTAGTATTCTAGCTTCCTTTTTATTTTCTAGTATTCTAGCTTTCTTATCTTCTAGTATTATAGCTTTGTTATCTTCTAGCATTCTAACTTTCTTATCTTTTAATATTATAGCTTTCTTGTCTTCTAGTATTCTAGCTTTCTTATCTTCTAGTATTCTAGTTTTCTTATCTTCTAGTATTCTAGCTTCCTTATCTTCTAGTATTCTAGCTTTCTTTATCTTCTAGCATTCTAGCTTTCTTATCTTCTAGCATTCTAGCTTTCTTGTCTTCTAGCATTCTAGCTTTCTTGTCGTCTGGTATTCTAACTTCTTATCTTCTAGCATTTTAACTTTATCTTCTAGTATTCTAGTTTTCTTATCTTCTAGTATTATAGATTTCTTGTCTTCTAGCATTCTAGCTTTCTTACTTTCTAGCATTCTAGCTTTCTTATCTTCTAGCATTCTAGCTTCCTTATCTTTAGCATTCTAACTTCTTATCATCTAGCATTCTAACGTTCTTATCTTTAGTATTATAGCTTTCTTTATCTTCTACCTTTTTAGTTTTCTTTATCTTCGCGCATTCTAGCTTTGTATCTTCTAGCATTCTAGCTTTTATCTTCTAGCATTCTAGCTTTCTTATATTCTAGTATTCTAGCTTTCTTATCTTCTAGTATTCTAGCTTTCTTATCTTTCTAGCATTTTAGTTTTCTTATCTTCTAGCATTGTAGCTTTTTTATCTTCTAGCATTTTAGTTTTTCTTATCTTCTAGTATTATAGCTTTCTTATCTTCTAGCATTCTAGTTTTTAGCCTTCGAGTCTCTTAGTCTTTTAGGTTTCTAGTTTTCTCCATGTGACTTTCTAGCTGCCAGTTAGCTAGCTTCCTAGCCCCATTCTAGTGACTTTCTAGCTTTCATATCTTCCGTCTTTCTAGGATCTGTAGCTTTCAAGCTTTCTAGCCTTCAAGACTTCTAATCTTGTAGCATTCTAGCTTTCTACATTTCTAGCCTTCTAGCCTTCTGGTGTTTAGTCTTCTAGATTTCTAGATTTTTAGCATTCTGGCATTCCAGCATTTTGAATTCTAACCTCATAGCCTAGATTCTGAGATTGCTAGCCATTAAACCTTCTAGCCTAATTTTCTAGATTTCTAGCCTCCATCATTCAAGCTTTCTAGATTTCTAGCCTTCTGACTGTCTAGCTCTCTAGTTCTCTAGCATTCTAGTCTTCTAGTATTCTAGCAATTCAACTTTGTAGTTTTGTAACTACTTCTCGCTATTTTAGCATGTTTCATGTTCACAGTACTACCGGTGTTCTTGCTTTTGCGAGCTAGAAAAGATTGCCTTGTGTGCTAGTTAATGGTAACAAGCGATATAATAATGTAATATCCTCTTTGATCGAATTTTCTAGAACATCATACGTGACCTTGACATTCAACTGGCCTTTGGAGAACTTTGTTGGTTGCTAGTTTATCAATGTACATCGAGAGCAAGTATTTCAGAACATTGACTATCTTGGAACAAGGCAGGTCAATCATTATTTTAACGCAGCATGTATTTCGCGTTTTCCTTTTGAGCTTTTATAATTAATTGACAAAATGACAATGAAGTGTAGTGTTCCGCCTGGTTTAGGAGTTAATTTGCAGCCATCGTGTTGAGTTTTCTTGTCTATGCTGTTTTATTAAAGCAACAACAAAAACAACACACAACAAAAACTAACAAAGAACAGTTTACGCTATCTCTCAAACAAACAACAATTTACTCTATATACCAAACAAAACAAACCACAAAATTATCATGAGCATCCATTGCATTATTATCTTATGCTTAAACCATGGGTCACCAAGTCCATGGTGAGAAAACAGAGACAGGGGCGTGACGGTCAATAGGTACGATAAAGTCTACGTCAGCTTGCAACTTTCATCGCCATCGGCCGCTTTAGTCCTTCCTCTCCCCCGTTCCCGATTTCTCAAACCAGTGTTTGAGTACTTAAGGTAGAAAGTAGAAATTAACAGACGCAGAGACGTAGATGCTGGGTCACGCTTGTTGGTAACAATACCCTGTGATAGGGAACGTTCTGGATCATTCGATCTCCAAGGATCCATGTCAGGGAATATCTACGTAGCTCTAAGATAGCCATCCTCTTGCTGACATTTACTTTACGTCTTAGATAATTGAGCACAATGACGTCACAGTCTGTAGTCTTGTTTACAATTGTATTATGATCTTGAATGGAAAATGACGATAGCTTCAAAATGGACAGCGAAGGCAATCATTTTCTTGACAAACATTATTTAAATTTGTCGATTACGATTACTTTTCCACACTTGCATTTGACGCGGTGTTGTGGTAAGATCGTACATTACCCCTGTTTATTCATCCTGTGAACGTTTTGTCTTGATTTGAGATCACCATGAACAATAATTATGTCTTGATTTGAGATCACCATGAAAGCATGAACAATAATGTTGTAAAGAGATAAAACTGTCTCAGTCAGCAGTAAAAATATTGCTTGTTTCAAGTCTTTATGGATATCAATAAAGACAAATATAAAGGTAGTCCTCTTATACATACACGCGCTACAGCAAGTTCATCGGCTTTACATCCCAATGATAATTATAATCTTTGGCAGGCCATTTCACTTTTATTCTTTTTCTACTCCGTGGGATAGCTCTACCAAAATGTATCATGCTGCAACATGTTATATACTCTGTCAAGATCCTTCTCTGCTTCTCGCTTAGTGTTCGTTCATGCCTGAAATAAAACCAGACTAAGTACATAAGCCCAAGGCAAGGAAGGATACAAGTTAACATCGTTGCGGGAAAATCTGGACTAGTCAGTTTGTAGTTTACAGCCACTGATGAAATCGCCTTCGCTCTCATCCCATGCCACATTACCGATGTGGCCTGGACTGTTTTAGAGCCCGCCCTCACACACACACACACACACACACACACACACACACACATACATACATGCATGCACACTTAATCACTTTTTAACCTCGTTCTACTGGTAAAAATGCCATTTGACTTGAGTTGTATCAATCCGTCTATGTAGTGATTATATAGACGGCCTTGGTTGTATCTACGCCAACAACGTAAATGAAAACACTGAGATTTATCTTTTTGATTGGTCTCCATCTAGCTAGATATCTAGATCTAAACGTTTGTAAAGTTTTTCATTGGTCTCATTCTATCTAAATCTCAATGTTTGTAAAGTTTTTCATTATTCTCAATCTAGCTAGATCTACACGTTTGTAGAGTTTTTCATTGGTCTCATTCTATCTAAATCTCAATGTTTGTAAGTTTTTCATTATTCTCAATCTAGCTGAATCTAAAGATTTGTAAAGTCTTTCATTAGTCTCCATCTAGCTAGATCTAAAGGTTTGTAAAGTCTTTCATTAGTCTCCATCTAGCTAGATCTAAAGGTTTGTAAAGTTTTTCATTTGTCTCCATCTAGCTAGATCTAAAGGTTTGTAAAGTCTTTCATTAGTCTCCATCTAGCTAAATCTCAACGTTTGTAAAGTTTTTCATTAGTCTCCATCTAGCTAAATCTCAACGTTTGTAAAGTTTTTCATTAGTCTCCATCTAGCTAAATCTCAACGTTTGTAAAGTTTTTCATTAGTCTCCATCTAGCTAAATCTCAACGTTTGTAAAGTTTTTCATTAGTCTCCATCTAGCTAAATCTCAATGTTTGTAAAGTTTTTCATTAGTCTCCATCTAGCTAGATCTAAAGGTTTGTAAAGTTTTTCATTAGTCTCCATCTAGCTAGATCTAAAGGTTTGTAAAGTTTTTCATTTGTCTCCATCTAGCTAGATCTAAAGGTTTGTAAAGTTTTTCATTTGTCTCTATCTAGCTAGGATCTAAAGGTTTGTAAAAGTTTTTCATTTGTCTCGATCTAGCTAGATCTACACGTTTGTAGAGTTTTTCATTTGTCTCCATCTGCTGGATCTAAAGGTTTGTAAAGTTTTTCATTGTCTCCATCTAGCTAGATCTAAACGTTTGTAGAGTTTTTCATTAGTCTCCATCTAGCTAGATCTAGACGTTTGTAGAGTTTTTCATTAGTCTCCATCTAGCTAGATCTAAACGTTTGTAGAGTTTTTCATTAGTCTTCATCTAGCTAGATCTAGACGTTTGTAGAGTTTTTCAATATTTTCCATCTAGCTAGATCTACACGTTTGTAGAGTTTTTCATTAGTCTCCATCTAGCTAGATCTAAAGGTTTGTAGAGTTTTTCATTAGTCTCCATCTAGCTAGATCTACACGTTTGTAGAGTTTTTCATTAGTCTCCATCTAGCTAGATCTAGACGTTTGTAGAGTTTTTCATTTTTCCATCTAGCTAGATCTACACGTTTGTAGAGTTTTTCATTTGTCTCCATCTAGCTAGATCTAGACGTTTGTAGAGTTTTTCATTATTCTCCATCTAGCTAGATCTACACGTTTGTAGAGTTTTTCATTAGTCTCCATCTAGCTAGATCTAGACGTTTGTAGAGTTTTTCATTAGTCTCCATCTAGCTAGATCTAGACGTTTGTAGAGTTTTTCAATATTCCTCCATCTAGCTAGATCTAGACGTTTGTAGATGTTTTCATTAGTCTCCATCTAGCTAGATCTAAAAACAATTCTCAGTGTGAGGTTTGGTTACATAATGGTTTCTAAGCCTTGAGCACTGGTAATCGATCACACACCTTCACGATGAGTCGCTAGTATGATAACCACTGAGCATATACCTGCCCTAACCTTTCTTCCCTGAGTAATCTTGGTAAGGGAAATGGAAAATGTTAAAACGTACTGACAAACATGAACAGCTGTTTGGTAAACGATTATATATTACGTCTTCCAGGTCTCTGAAGCTCTGATGGAAATGTTTAACTTCAAGTTGTGGCATGCTTAATGAAATTTAAGAATCATTTTCTTCATTAACCATCTCGATATCCCAGAAACGATCGTATCGCTGATAAGTGTTTATCACAAAGAGAGACGAGAGAAGAAGGGCTAAAAATAACACATCCTATTGAAACTAAGTTTATTTGTGGTACTTTGCTTTGTTGAAGTTGGTGGTAACCTCCAAGGGGCTAGAACAGGTGTAACTGATTGCCATGTGACCTGAGGGCATCCTTGATGATTTCCACTCAGACCTGACAGACAAGCTTACAGCCCAATGTTGCTCGAGGGCTTAGATAATACACACTCTAGACCCCAAGTTTGGGGCCTTGGGGGGATGGAGAGGAGTCTAAACATATGGTTTTGTATATTACACATGTGTACATGCAGGTTGTTTTCTGTGATGCATGACACTTGAGATGCTGAAATAAAAATCTAAGGTTTGTTTGGTTTCTGATATCACAATGACTGTCATAGATACTTTAAGCGTTTTTAACAAATATTTGGAGAGGATGTACTTGAGGAGGGGGATATGTTGGAGAGGAAGGAAATGGAAGGAAGGAAGAGAGTGCAAGACAAAGAGTTGATAAGATAACAAACACATCGAGTTCGTGTTTTTTTTGCCTTGCGAGTTTTGATCACCGATTCCGTACTGTGTGAGCTACACGCCCACTTTCATCTGATAAGAAACATGTGGAAGCCATGATGAGAATAATAATATACTATGCGAGGTGCAAGTATTCACTTGCTTTCCTTTTCTTTATTCCCTACATATACAAGCATGTCATGTCCCGGGTGATACCGAGTACGATTATTATATCGGTTCAGTATTCGATACTAAGGTTACACAGGTAGGCGTGAACGGCACTAGTCCAGTATTTCAATTATGTAAACCTTTTCAAAATGGCGGCATAGGTGAATGAAAACTCTACTCGAACATGGTAAAACAGTGACATTTTCAGAAATCAAACGTCAGTTCTGTGAGAAAGTTTACTCAAATCAAAACGATCATTTAGAAGTTACACGCAAATATGGTTACTATTAGCATCCCGGTAATAAAACCTTTGGCGAACAGAAAACAACCAGCTCAGAATAATATTATACTATATATATATATATATATATATATATATATATATATATATATATAGAGAGAGAGAGAGAGAGAGAGAGAGAGAGAGAGAGAGAGAGAGAGAGAGAGAGAGAGAGAGAGAGAGAGAGAGAGAGAGAGAGAGAGAGAGAGAGAGAGAGAGAGAGAGAGAGAGAGAGAGAGAGAGAGAGAGAGAGAGAGAGAGAGAGAGAGAGAGAGAGAGAGAGATAGATAGATAGATAGATAGATAGATAGATAGATAGATATAGATATAGATATTTAAATGTGTATTGATTATTTTTCTTGTCTTTTTATCAAACAAGGAACAGGCACTTCTTGAGTTGAGTTGTTGTTTGCATTATTCCTTGATTTGATGTTTAAGGTCCATCTCCGATGGAGCTAGGTGTCGATCCACCTACATCGACCAGGGGAGGGGGTAGGATTTACTCGACAACTTTTTAACCTGTCGGGTCATGAACTCACAACTTTATGGTTGAGAGGCCGACACCTTGCCTTTGGTCTACCGAGTCCGCGCATATGATTCCCTGATTAAAAGCGAATAAATCATCCTTGTCACGTTTCGTCTCAAATTTAGCCCAAATCAAGTTTCAATATCATTCGAAAATAAAGCAATTTATAACGTCAATGATTAACAAGGGGCATCTTAAACGATAACTAACGACTTTAAATCATAGCTGGTTGTCTATAAACGTCCGACCAATCAGCTGACAGCCTTCGGTTCTGCCAAAGTTTTCGATGGCCTTGACCTTCCCCAGCCTTCATTATTCACCTTTCACAATGTCACCTTGGCCTGTTGTTCACCATTTACATTGTATGGAGCGCAGAGTTGGTGGACATGGAAACGTTTTGACACACTCGAACCTTCGATGAAGCGTAGAGTTGGTGGAAATGTAAGCGAGTGGAAGAAAGGGAAGGGTGTTTGGTTAAACCTCTTTTTCTTTCCCCATCGTGTCCTTCACTTTCATTAACGTACAGCGTCTGGTCAATGGCTCTCTCGAAAATTTACTTCATAATCAATTTGCTGACAAAGATACCTGTCGACAGAGAGAGAGAGAGAGAGAGAGAGAGAGAGAGAGAGAGAGAGAGAGAGAGAGAGAGAGAGAGAGAGAGGAAGAAAGAAATAGATATAAATACAGATATAGGTATAGATATATATATATATATATATATGTATATAGATATAGATATAGATATATATATATATATATATATATATATATATATATATATATATATATATATATATATATATATATATATATATATATAGATAGATAGATATAGATATAGATATAGATATATATATATATATAACACATATATATATATATAGATAGATAGATATATATAGATATAGATATAGATATTTTTCAAGAGAGAGTTGGTGAAAATTAACGGCTTTAGAAATTATACCCTTCTCTTCCTCCCACACCGACTCCCTCAAACACACACACACACACACACACACACACACACACACAGACAGACACAGACACATACTCAAACAAATACAAGCACAGTCGAACCTGCTCAAACGGAAACGTGTCCAAAGCGGAAGCCTTTCTAAAACGGAACGCCTCCGATTCCTCCTCGATGAATTTTTTATTTTTATATCTGTCTAAAACTGGAAGCTAAAACGGAAATGGGTAAAATCATTAATTTTGTATTTAGTAATTTTTGTTTTTGGTGTATTGGAAGGAATTCGTTTCAGACAATGTTAACTGCCGCAAGGGAGCAGATTTGATTTTCTTTTTTTTTTTTTCCTGGCTGAATCATTGCCTTTTTGTTCTGTTTAGAATCACTTCCGTGTTTATTTTTTTATGTTTCAAGCCTTATTTCTAAATGTTTTCTTTGTCTGTTTAGTTTCTTTTCTGTTGTTTTTTTCTTTTTTCTTCTTTTCCTTCTTTCTTATATTATTGGGTCCCCCTTCCCCATTTCTTCACCCACCCCCACCCGCACACACACACACCACCACCACCACCTCCTCCACCGCCAAACCTTTCTTTCTTCCTTTTGCTCGTTATTGAACACACTGGCAAACTACTAAAGGTTAGCAGCATTCATTCGTCTCTGCTGTTCCAACCTTTCTGTTGAGCTGACGGTGGGTTGACATTGTGCTGAGTTCAAGTTTCGCTCGCGGCTGTCCTTCTATTATGTCGTTGCTCAACGTTGTCAACTTCCTACAAGGTCGTCATTATCTCCAACATCTTCTACGATAACATTATCGTCAACCCTAACACGAGATGTGATGGATGACCATCCAATACTATCTTGCGTATTATTGGGGTTTTTTCGGGGGGGGGGG